>CM043699.1:106469535-106842035 GCA_023935145.1 Bretschneidera sinensis
TCATACATTAGATTACTACTTCTCCTTGGTGGCATACTTACTCCTCTGCCATGACTCTTAGTTTCTATAGCCTGTTTCCCAAATCTAGGGGTCCCACCAGTATTATATTAAGATACAAAAACAATAAATCTTGCTTGCCTCTGATTCTATACTACAGTTTTTTCTGACAAGGAAGGCCCCCTCTAGGGTGGCCTCCCCCCTGCATACTCATACTGCCACCACCTCTAGGTCCATTAAATCTAGACCTTTTCAACCAATCTCTCATACCTCTAAACTCTATCAAATCTTTCTCAATCTATAGTACTTTATCCACCAGTATAGCATAATTTCCGATACCCATATAAGAGAGTTTAGTCCGAATTTCATAGTGTAACCCGTCTAAAAATCTCTTACATTTCCACTCCTCCGTATTCACTAATTCAAGTAAAAACCTTGACAGGGCTATAAATCTGCTATCATACTCAGCCACCGATAAGGTACTCTGTCTTAGATGAATAAAATCTCTCTCTTACTGTGCCTGAAATGTATCTGGAAAATACTTCGCAAAGAAATCATCCTTAAACTTACACCAAGTTAAAAGTTGTTCTACCTGTGTACTCACCATAGGCAGAATATCCTTCCACCATTGAGAAGCCTCATCTTTTAGCATAAATGAAGCAAAAGCATCCTTCTGTCTATCTGCTACTAGTAAGACTTCAAAATATTTTTCAACATGTCTAATCCACTGCTCAACTTCTACAGGATTTACAAATCCTTTAAAAGACCGGGGTTCAAACTTAAGAAATCTCATAAAACAATCCCTTGCATCTCATGTGTAAACACATCCTCTCCCTCATAAACCTCTTGTCTCACCACATGCTCTCTATAGCATGATCAAGAACTTCTCTTAACTCATCCCTCCCTCTTAATATTAGATTCTCTCACATCTCTACTAGTACCAGCTGCACTAGCAACTTGTTCCCTTGCAGGAACCACAGACTCAACCTCCATCTCTGCTTTAGCTCTTCTAAATATTGGGGGTCTACCATATCCCCTGTGAGTCAAAACTCTACCTCTAGCTTTACTGCGTCCACGTGTCATCCTCAAACTCTATATTAAAATATAGTTTATTTAAATCTTCCATTTCTTTAAATTCTTATGCAGTCTACAGAATCATAAAACCTAAGGCTCTGATACCAAAATTGTAACGACCCATCCTGGGTTGGCCACCCTCGAGATATGTCGTCACTTTTTGAAATCCCAACACGACACATATATGAAGCAGCATAAAAACATCAATTGAAATTATATATATCTATACATCAATCCTCCCCTCAACATAGGAATTACATTATTAAAATCCCAACTGAAACATTATATACAACATATGATGCATGAATATTTACAATATTTTTTTTTTGTTTTTTCATTAGTTTGAGATTGTGGACCACAAGACTTACAGATAATCACTTAGTTTGAATATCAGCTCGCCAATCTATCTGTCTTGCCTGCTACATGAAATTATTTAACAATGAGGAGTGAGCTTCACAAGCTTAGTGAATTAAATTTACTAGAAGTATTCAATTTATATAAATAGTCTTCCAATACTCATTCATCTATATCTCACATAATTTGATAATAGCATTCTATTATCACTACTCATATCATGATCCTCATCCTTTATCAATCTCTTCTTCTCATATATTTAATCATCTTGAGACGATCAATTCTATCTCATAATTACTTTGTTATGAGGTTCACAACATATAATCAATCACTCAGATAATTCTCATCATAGCATACTTTCATATTTCTTTCTCATCATATTTGTCTCTCTGTGAGACTCATTCATCTATTAATAAATCTACAATCAATACTTAAAGCAAATGTAATGCCTGAATTTAAGTGTTATTATTATTTGGGAACATCTTTCCACATGTCGACATGTTTTAGCTTAGACCGGCTGCCCTTCCGGTTCTTTTCTTTTCAGCATATACCAGCTTTCATGGTTTTTCATTTTTTTCTAGTATATACTGGCTGTCATGGTTTTTATTTATTTCCAGCATATACTGGCTGTCACGGTTTTCATTTAGATCGGTTACCCTCCCGGTTTTTTTATTTCATGCATATGCATATGAACAATAATATGAAATATGCATATGAGCAATAATATAAAAACAAGCATACGTTCAAACATTCAATTTGACTATCCAGTTCTTTCTCAAAATTATTATTTTATCATATTCATTAAATTATCTCCTCATATATTCTATCAACAAACTTTCATATATCATCAAAATCATAGTTCAATAATTAATTCAAATATCATCACTTTATATTTCATATTTATTTCGATTACTAAAAGTAAATCTAACTCACCATGTACCACTTATAGCTACCCGTGGATCACCTCTTTGCCTTTCCTGCTCTTTTCAGTAATTTTCCCCGATTGTTGATCGTCAACACCTGATGTAATATTTATTTTAAAATTTCTAATTTATTCTTCAGTTCTTCCAGAATTCATATCCTTTAAAAATTCCCACATTGAGTTCCGAAAAATTTCATGTATGCTAAATTTCAAAAAATAAAATTCACATTATTACCTTTTGTGTTTCTTAGAGCTTTCCTTGACTCTCTTTAAAATTATCCCATAAACCCTTTCAAAATTTTACTCTTTCAACATTTCTTTCAGTCCCCAAGTGTTTAAAGAAAGAGAGATATTTGAATTGAAAAAAGATGGAAACCAAACTGGATTTGGTAAGAATAATTAAAATAAAGTAAAAAGTATGTGTATATATATACACATATATATACATATATATATATATACACACATATATACACATATATATACACACACACATACATATAACCGCCCATCATTTTGTTGAAATTCTATTGTCCAACATGCAAAGAATTGCATGTTGGAAATTGTACATCTGGATTCCAGGTGTTAACAACAACCTTTTTTTTTTCAAAACCGAAACTTTTTTTTTTCTTCTTACCCACCAAGCATCCATTTTTTTTCTTTTTCTTTGTAACTACACCCCACCACGCATCCAATTTTTTTTTCTTTCAAAAGAATTATTTTATTCAATAATAAATCTTTCATGTATATATTATTTTATTTTCATGTAATATCTATCAAATTACTTATTTACCCTTACTTTAAGTACCCGGGTATTATAGTTAGGCCCAATTAACAAATCATTGTATACGGGCTTTCTTTAAGTCTTACTAATAGACCAATCACTTAGCTTGTTTTTGCCAAGCCCAAAATCCAAAAATGATGTAAGCCCACTTTTATAAGAAAAATTCCAACAAATAAATGTGCGTCTTATCAATATATCTTCATTTTCTGTTTTTGGTCCAAACAGAAGTTAAGCATAACATCTTCTTACTACTATTTTTTTATTTATAAAACATCTTCTTTGTACTAGAATATTGGATAATTAAATTTTAATTGTGTAACTAGTTTTTAGGGTGTGGCATAAAAGTTATCAGTTGTTAGACATTCACTGATATCATTTCAAAAATCTAAATTCAAAATGAAGGATTTAGAGAGTGTTGATGCCATAAAAGTGGATAAAGACGTCAGGTCTTTAACAGGGTATTACTAAAGGTTGGTCAAGGTGAGAGAGGTCTGGACTAGAGAACTTCTATGCATCGAAAGTGCATGTACTCCTGCAGAAAAAAGTCTCCCGGAGTTTTTGTACTCTGAGGGACCCTCCTACGGTTAAGTCAGCAAACAATCTTTGAGGTGAATAAAGAAAGTATGTGGAGATGAAGGAATGAAGGAGAGAATTAGGTTAGTTCTCTTTCTTCTTTCGATGTTTTCTCCCTGTATCTGGGATTCTCTCTGGTGTTTACCTCTTTTTGGGAGTGTATAACTATGTTTGAGTCCTACCTTTTTCTTTTTGTTTGGTTTGGCCTAGTTTGGCTTTTCACTCTTAGTTATTTACTTCAAAGGGGGGAACCCCTTTATATAGGAGCTGGTATGCTCCTTGTCTGACTCTCCAAAGTGCAAGATTGTACAGACAAGATGTCTGCTCCTCGAGCCTCACAAAAGATGGTCATGTATGTGAGGGATGGCTTCCTCTTAAGTCGTCACATCATTATATCAAGAGGCAAGGTTGTGTGTATATCGCAGAAGTCAGTTTGTGTCACTTCGCCATTTGGAAGATATTAGTTGGGCACAAGTTTTGTTTTTACTCGATTGTATTATTTTAGTCACATCAGATGCCCCCCACACCTCAAGAGATCTGAAGAGATTCCTTAGAGGAGTAGTTGTCTTTTGTTGCTTGTCTTGAATCGAAGCTAGAACTTCAGTTGGGCGATCTATTCTGAGGTGGATTGTACGTTCAATATCTTCATGTGGTCGAGGTCACAATTCTGAGTTGACCCTAATCGGGATTACATTGTTGTACCAGTTTTGACCTTTGACTTTGGTTGGTCATGGTTTGTGTAATGACCCATCCCAGGATGGCCACCCTGGGGACGGTGTCGTCACGTTTTGAAATCCCAGCACGATACATATATGTAACAATATAAAAACATCAACTGAAATTATATATATCTATACATCAATCCTCAACCATCGACAAGAGAGTTACATTATTAAAATTCCAACTAAAACATTATATACAACATATGATGCATAAATATTTACAATATTTTTTTTTCATTAGTTTGAGGATGTGGACCACGAGGCTTACAGATAATCACTCAGTCTGAATCTCAGCTCACCAATCTATTTGTCCTGCCTCCTACATGAAATTATTTTACAATGAGGAGTGAGCTTCACAAGCTCAGTGAATTAAATTTACTAGAAGTATTTAATTTATATAACTCCAGTCACATCTTATAATTCAATTGTTCAAATAGTCTTCCAATATTCATTCATCTATATCTCATATAATTCGATAATAGCATTCTATTATCACTACTTATATCATAATCCTCATCCTTTATCAATTTTTTATTCTCATATATTTAATCATCTTGAGACTATAAATTCTATCTCATAATTAACTTGTTATGAGGTTCACAACATATAATCAATCACTCAGATAATTCTAATCATATCATATCATATTTTCATATTTATTTCTCATCATATCTGTCTCTCTATGAGACTCATTCATCTATCAATAAATTTACAATCAAGAATAACATTTTAGCATCTCAAGCAATAATAATCAATATTTAAAGCAAATACAATGCATGAATTTAAATTATATTATTATTTGGGAACGTTTTCCCATATGTCGACATGTTTTAGCTTAGACCGGCTGCCTTCCTGGTTATTTTATTTCATTTAGATCGGGTACCTTTCCAGTTCTTTTATTTTCAGCATATACCGACTATCACAGTTTTTATTTTCATTTAGACCGGCTGCCTTTTCGGTTCTTTTCATTTCATGCATATGCATATGAACAATAATATGAAATATGCATATGAGCAATAATATAAAACAAGCATACATTCAAACATTCAATTTACTTATTCAACTCTTTCTCAAAATTATTTTTTTTGTCATATTCATTAAATTATCTTCTCATATATCATATTAAATTATCAATCATAGCTTGTCAAGAATTTCATTTGTCCCTTCATTATATATTTAATCAACTCATTATTTCAACAATATTACTTCTCATATAATAAATCTTTAACATATCAATTAATCCTGTCATATCCATCAACCAACTTTCATATATCATCAAATTGTAGTGTAATAATTAATTCAAATGTCATCACTTTATATTTCATATCTATCTCGATTACTAAAAGTAAATCTAACTCACCACGTAGCACTTAAAGCTACCCGTGGATCACCTCATTGCCTTTCCTGCTCATTTCAACAATTTCACGCGATTTTTGATCATCAACACCTGACATAATATTTATATTAAAATTTTTAATTTGTTCTTCAATTCTTCCATAATTCATACCCTTTAAATTTCTACATCAAATTCCAAGAAATTTTCATGTATGCTAAATTTCCAAAACTAAATTCACATTATTACCTTTTGTTTTTCTTAGAGTTTCCCTCGAATCTCTTTAAAATTCTACTGTAAACATCTTCAAAATTTTAATCTTTCAACTTTTCTTTGAGTCCCCAGATGTTTAAAGAAAGAGAGTCATTTGAATTGAAGAAAGAAGAAAACCAAACAAGATTTGGTAAGAAAAATACAAAACAAAAGAAAAACTAAATTTTACATTAAAACTCACTCTTCCACCATTCTGTCTTTTTTTGTTGCCTTTTCATGTGTCTTGCATACAAGACATACAAGACATGCAAGACACCTTTTATATACTTTCTACACCTGGACGCTAGATTGCCTTTTTTTTTTTACACCTCACCACATGTCCATTTTTTTTTCTTTGTAACTACACCCCACCACACATCCAATTTTTTAAAAAGATTTATTTTATTCAATAATAAATATTTCATGTATATATTATTTTATTTCCATATAATATCTATCAAATTACTTCTTTACCCTTACTTTAAGAACACGAGTATTACAGTTTGGATCCTGGTTATCTAACTAAGTATTCTTGTGATCATGTTGAGGTGCTTTAACATCGGTCCTTCCTTCTCTTTAAGATTTTTATTGGTCTGGGCTTTTGACTACACCTTGGTGGAAACGTGGTCGAGGCCATAATTCCTCTTTTGCTTGAGTAAACTATGAGGCTCGAGGCTGTAGTTCTATTTTGGTGTGAATTGTAGGGTCAGAGTCACTACTCCATTAGGCGAGAGTCACGTGGTACGAACCTTAGCATCTTCATAGGTTGGAAAGGAAGGGTTTGTCTTAGTCTTTTTTGGGGGTTTGTTCAACTAGAGTTGTAGTTCATCTTTTTTCTTGAGCAAACTATGAGGCTTAAAACCCGTAGTTCTCCTTCAACGGGAATCGTATGGTTGAAGTCACTTCTCTATGGTAACGAGAATCGTGGGTCGAAAATATTTAAACCCTTTCGGTAATTCCTGTTGGATTGGAGTAGAATTGTGCAACTGAAGTCTTGATTCCTTTTCAGCCTTGATAGAACTGAGAAAGCCTTGGTTCCATGTAGGTGGGAATCGAGTGACTGAAGTTAAAATTCCACTTTTGTAGGACTTATTGGTTATGATCAACTCCTAAAAAGGAGTGAGGTGATTAAAATCGTAATTTCCATTAACTCAAGAATAAATGTATAGCCTTGGAAACCCCTAGTACCATATTGAGAGGAGTTATTAAATGTGAAGTTTTTATGCATGGTTGAAGTCATTGTCCTTGTTTCATTAGGGATCGCAGGACTGAAATCATAATTATTAACTGATTTGAGGTGGGATTTTATGGCTGCGGGAACCTTTAACAATAGCTTTGATTGAGATCTTATCGGTTGAAGTTTATTTTCCCGTTGATGCAACGTAGAGTAGAGTAGCTTCGGAATCCGTAATTCCACACTGTTGGGATTTTTGGGTGATTTAAACCGTACTTTCTCTCAATCAAGAATAGTATCACTTAAACCATATTCTTTGTTAGGGTTGTGTGACTAAAATCTTTAACTCTCTTGATCCGGGGTGGGATTGTATGGTTTTGGAACAATGATCCAATGTTGAAAAGAGTTGTTGACTAATGTCTAGCCCTTCTTCTGTTCATATGGAACTTTAAGGCTTTGGAAGTCGTAGTTCATTTTTTCTACGATTTGTGTAGCTGAGCCTTAATTACCATTTTACTGGGAGTGTGACTAGAGTTCTAATTCCTCTTTTGCTTAAGTGGAACCACGAGGCCTTTGAATTCGTGGTCCTACTGCAGTGGGAATCGTATAACTGGTGTCACAACTCCATTATAGTAGGAATTATAGGACGATACATTTGATCCTTTGAGTGTGATTTTTGATCGAAGCCTTAATTCCTTTTTGATCTGGATGAAATTATGAGATTGTGAAGACCTTGATTCCATGTAGGTGGGAATTGTGGGGCTGAGGTCATGATCTCTCTTTTTTGGGATTTGTATAACTAGTGTTGCAATTTCTTATATGTTGATCGGAGTGGGGTTGTATGGCTTTGGAAGCATCTAGCTCCACGTCGGGGGGAATTCTTAACTATTGTTAACCATTGAAAAGGTAAGACTTTGGTTTTGAACGAGTTTTGGTATGATTGGGTTTGAGCTCTTCAACTTCAGAAGTTTGGGCTTCTCACGATTTGAGCTTCGTATGTGATATTGTTCTTTGGGCTTGATCTTGTTAGGCCTACCAGAGCGGCCTGCTTGATGCTTTTCTAGCCCATGTGTCTATTACGAGACGTTTTGCTTTTTGAGGCGCCGTTATGAGCCTTTGCGTTTAATTATCAATTGTACGCTTTATTTGCTCGAGGAATCTTCTTAGTGCGAATGATGCATTAATCCATGCATTATGGAAATGGTTAGCTCGACAGAAGCTATTTAAAGGACTCTTAGCCCTTAATATCCAATTTTTTTCTTTATTTTGATGTTTCATACCTTCTCAGTGCTAAATCTCATGCGTTCTCTTTGCTTTCCTTGCAAGTGTTCTTCTTAAGTCCTTCAAGTTCACAAACGTTTCTTCACAATTTGGTAACCTTTTTTCTTTTTTGTTTTTTTGTCACTATGTCTGCTTCTGGAATCGTTAGTTCTAGAAAAGTGAAGACTAAGAAGATGGAGGTTATTGTGGAGAGTAGGGAGGTAGTAACTCTTGTGAGCCGAGCTTTTCAAGCTCGAGGGATCCCTAGTGAGATCTCGAAGAATGACTTAGAGTCCATACCCCTCAGGTTCTTCTTTCCTCATGGGTAGAGAGTTAGACATCCTGGTCCTGATAAGAGGGCATGTGCCTCTTTGAAAGATGATAAGTTATACTCTTTATGTTGTTACCTCGACCATCTTAAGGTGGGTTTGAGGTTTCCAGTGGACCTTGATGTTAGGGAGATTATCAATTTTTATGGTACTTACCCTAACCAGATATCCCCTTATGGGATGTGGTGTGTTATTGGGTTTGTGCTGGCATTGAGGAAACACGTCGGGCATAGGAAGAGAGATAGAAGGTCAGCGGTGCGGATGTTCAAATGGGCTTACACCTTGAAGAAACATGTCGATTTTTACTGGTTCAACTTTTACCTAAGGAATGGGAGGAAAATTATGTATACTCCTTCCTCGATTAAGAGCTGAAAGAGTGGTTCTTTTCGTGGAAGGGCTAGAATCTCAGCAGTCCCTGTTAGACTGGAACTCCGAAAAGATACCTGATCAAAGAGAACCCTCCTTGGGTGTTGAGGAGCGACGAGCAATCAATAAGTTCTTGGAAGTTGAGGTCAAGCTGACTATCAAGGACCTTTCAGATGAGCTGCTACTAAGGATCCACCATCTTAGCTTACAGTTTCCTAACTCTCCTGTTAGTAGTGGAGAAAAATTATTTTTCTTCTTCTTTTCTTATTTTTATCTGTTGGTTTCTGAGCTATTTTTCTTTCTTTTGTAAAAAACACCATGTTCAGTCAAGCTGAAATCACCAGGATGGATAAGGAGAGAAAGAGGGCCAAAGCTTCTAATTCTTCTTCTGGTGAACAATCCAGGAAGAAGAAGGCTAAGATAAAGAAGTCTCTGAATCTCCCAGCTGAAGTCAAGGTTGAGGCTAAGGAGACTGCAGTCCAGTTAGCTGAGGAGCAATAAACCGAGGTCCGACATTCTAAGGTACAACGATCGAGGTTCCTTCCTTTGAGGAGAAGATGCCCAAGGTGAAAGTTTGAGGTATGAGGTTCTTTAAAGGGTTGAGATGCAAACTAATGATGATGGATTTTAATCTCTAGCTTAGCACCTCTTGTCCCTGAGAACTCCAGTCCCATTTTTAGGAGTTCTTCTACGGTGCCCTTGAGAACTCTGCTCTTATGCTTAGAGCTTTTTCTGTTGTGCATGGGTACTCCGCCCTTGCCACTAACTTGAGTTTGGAGACTTACCACCCGAAGTAGGAGGTGAGGTATTCAAACTCAGCTTTCAGTAGCGTGGACACTGTTCGTCAACTACTAAAAGGTTTTATCCTTCCTGCTGATATTAACTTAATAAAGTCCATGACTCCTCAACAGCTAATGGTTAACATTCATGACCTTTTCTACAAGGTAAAAATATTTGTTTCAAAGCTTCTGACTCATTCCTTAAGTTTTTCTTCATTTCGTTTTCTAAGTGTTTTACTTCTAAGTATATGCTGGCATGCATGCCTTCTTCCCGAGCCACTATTTCCAATCCATGGATGTCGCTATTGCTGGACTTTGGTATAGTGATGTGGATCTTGAAAAATATTTGGAGGAGGGCAAGCACAAAATGGATTCCCTTTCTAGCCAGATTCAAGGTCTAGAACATGAGAAGAGGAAGCTATATGCTTACTCGTCTACTGGTAATGCCAACCACTTGAGAAGTGGAGTCTCTAAAACTCAAGGTGGCAAACCTTCGAAGTGTTGGAGACTAACTTAGTTCTGAGGTCAATCTTTTTCATGGGGTGGAGAGCCATCTTGGTGTTGAAGTATCCCGTCTTCAGGATGTCGAATTAGAGTTGAGGTCCCAGCTGGCTCAGGCTGAAGCCTTTGTTGTGAAGAAGTATCACTGCTCTAAAGACTTCAAAAATGATTTGTTGGTGGAATCTTCGGAGCACTACTCAGTGGGCTTCGAACTGGCCAAAGAAGAAGGGCCAAGATGTGGCTTGATTTTGATTGGGCTAGCTTGGAAATGGCAAATCTTCCCGAAGAATAGACAAAGGAGGTGGCAGCTGAAGTGAAAGAGGTCATGGAGGAAGCTAAAAAGGCCAAAGCGATCAAAGTTGTGGAAAAGGATGAAGAGCCAAAGTCTTTAAAAAATGACTTAGCTTATTTTTTATTTCTTTATCTCTACCTTTGGCCTTGAAACCCCTAATTGTACACATATTTTGATTTTTAATGAAGTATCTTTAATTAAGATTTCTTCTTCATTTTACATTTATGTTATTTCGTTTGAATAGAGTTTACAAGAATTTTACAAGTGCTTAAGACTATGTATTCTTTTATTGTTTTCTATTTTTCCTTAGGTTAGTCTTTTGGACAAAGGCTTATATTTGAATGAAGCTTCAGTCTTTTGCTTTTGGTTCTTAGGATCCTGTTCTTTAGGTGAACTGAAGTGGGCTCCTTTGCATGAACACTTTTAGGCATATGACTTCAGTCTTTGTTTTGGATATTCTGTTGGATCTTCTTGAATGGTTGACATGCTAGCTCATCACATCATTGTGTCAAGAGGCATGGTCGTGTATACGTCGCCGCGGTCACTTTGCCGTTTGGGAGTTATTAGTTGATCACACATTTTGTTTATATTGGATCGTATTATTTTAGTCAACATCGGAGAGTATTTTAACCTTCATCACAAATTTAGAGTAGTGATTATATACGTCCAAAACTTCTTTTTTCTTTTGGCAAAGCTTTGTTGAATTTGAATTTGTTATCTTTTGGCCTCTTCATGTTCATAATTAGAAATTTTCCAAATAAATGACAAGCCATGCTCCTGTAAGTGGGATACTGCATGCACGACGAATAAGGCCATTTTACGGAACATTATGATTCTATACCCTATAAAATACCTTCTTTTTTTTTCACTTTTCTTATTTTAATTAATTTTTTGTAAAGGAGTGAGCAAGTCATTAAAAGAAACAGAAACAAGATATGTTTACCGTTGGACTAAGTTAGCACAGACTTTTATTTTTTTTGTTGTAACTGCTAGTTAAATTTGTGAAAGTAAATGTAATAATGTGTTTAATCATAAGGAGTTTTTTTTTTTTTTTTTAATAATATCATATGCAGGAGTACTATCATATCCAAAACTTCTCTAACATGAACAGAAGTACATCCGTTATGTGGAGTGATACTTGTCAAGTGATAACGAATTTTATGTCGTGGCTTCGTTCATAATGCAAAGAGCGAAAATGACTTTTTTCCCTTATCTAAGTTAATCTATATTTTCTTGGCCGCTGTCGTAAGCATATATGGTCAGCGATCGGCCCATCGTCATTACAATTTGTTGCAACAAAGAAGTCTACAATAAGTTCTCTAGGAAATTAATTTTGTCTATCACATTATTGGGTTATTTGTTATAAACATCTTAAAAGATTGATGAAGCAAAACCAAAAAAAGATAAGAAAAAACGTGTCTTCCTTTTTTAACCCTGCTTTTAGGCCGAGAAAAACCACATGATACATCCACTAATATGTAGGTTTAATTATCTCAAAAGTTTAAAGTGATATAGAAAGATTTAATTAATTTTTGGCTACATTACATAGAAAATTTGTGATTTGACTCAGTTTCATAATAAACTCTTATGTTTACTTTGGTTTATACTAAACCCTGTGGTTTATTATGAACCAAAGTAAATCTCAGGGTTTGTTATGAAATTGAGTCAAACCACAATGTTTTTTTATATAATTTAATCTTAATTTTTTTTATACTGAAAAGAAACAATCTAGTAGCACTCGAAACCAAAAGATGAATGTTCGGTATTATATTAAAAAAATAATTGAGTTATCAATTATCCAATAAACTTAAAGTAATAAAAGAGCTCAATTAATTCTTTATACTTTAACAATTGTGATAAAGTTGATAGTAGGCTAATAACTTTTTATTCTAGTAATTGAAAAGTTTTTTGGTTTCTTTTTGTCTAGAAACTTGCAAGTTGTGAGATTAAAAATTGTGAAGTAAAACCTATCGTACACATAAATTTTGATTATAAAGTGGTTCTCATCACATCTCAAAATTCAAAGAATCCAAATTCACGTGTAAAAACAGTGTATTGCAAGCTTTATTTCATAATTTTTAATGTAGAGAAATTGAACTTGCAAGTTGTCTTGTAGTAAGCACTTAGAATAAGAAAAATAGGTGGCCTATATATATGGTCATGGTTAATAATTAAGTTAGTCTAAAATTAGGGGTCAGCATTCAGTTTTTCGGTGTGGTTTGATGCAAAAAAAATTCGTTTTTTTTTGTTCAAAAAAATTAAACCAAACCAAACCAAATAATATGTCGATTCGGTTCGGTTTTTAATTTCAGTTTTCGGTTGGTTTTTTTATAATTTGGTTTTGTTGGACACTAGCCTTATTTATGGGTGACAAAATCATTTTAAAACTGGTTTTTCTCTTTTCATCATTCCTAATGCATCATTCATCATCCGAAATATAAAAAGATTAGGTTTTGAGCCCCTGAAATCAACATAATACATTGATACAATTCTTAATTCAAATGCAAAAGGTAAAAATCTGAGAAATTTAAAAATATCTCAAGTTTAAAGCTTAGCAGTTAGCTCTTATCAAGAAGCTGCGATAGGCTTTATTCTCTAAGCCTTTAAACAGTAATACATTACTACACTATTACTGGCAAAAAAAAAAGAGTTGTCATCTGTCAACAAGTCCGCAACAACAATGCAATAATGCAACAAAAATAAAGGAACAGCAAGCCAACAACAATGAGATTAATCTCTAAGTGCTCTTCAATTTTTTCATCCTTCAATGCATGTTAGCAAGTAGCAACAACATGTCAACACAATGTCCACGAATCCAAAATGCAGAAAAAAATATAAAGGATAAGTGTCAAGGACAAGTTTCAACTGTCAACAACAGCTAATTAATAAAAAAAATTTCAACAGTCCCAAAACAGTAGCCAGTACAAGAAGAGTAGAAGACTATGACTTAGTGACTTAACAACATTTTCAAATCAGCACCACTTGTTTCAAGGCATTCAAGTGTCTTTTGCAATTCTTAATCTTAATATTTCTGAAGGAAAGAAAGAAAATGAGAAATTTGAACATTGTTTTTAGAACAATTAAATTTATGAAAGAAAATAATTAAAAAACCATAGAGAGAAAGTTTATTTACCATCCTTAATTCTGGTAACATCCTCCAATGCTTCCTCAACATTAATTTGATTAAATGAGCCCGGAGTCCAATCTTGAGCATGTATAAGGGCTTCTACTATCTTAGGAGAGAAAGAGATCCTAAATGGATCAAGAACACATCCTCCCGTGATAAAAGATAATTCAGAAGAAACTGTGGAGACAAGAACCGCCAACACATCACGAGCCATTTGTGAGAGGACTTCAAATCTTGCACTATTGCGTTTCCACCACTCCAAAATATTAAATTCATCACTACGCTTCACACCTCATGTTTTGTTATCCACACCTCATGTCTCGTTGTAGAACTTCAAATACATTATGTTCATGAATACTTGTTTCCTAGGTTCCACAACAACACTTGATTTCTGATTTGCCACACTAGTTTCACCATATTGAGATTGCATCATAGCCTTATACTCATTAAACATTTTATATGTGATATCTTTCATTTCATCTCCCATCTCCACACCTTTAAAACCTTCAAACATTTGGGAAAGAACATACCTCACATATGCTAATTTATGTCGAGGGTCAAGAACAACCGCAACACAAATCAATTTGTTCATCTTTTCAAAATTTCCCCAATACTTGTCAAACTTAAGCCTCATTTTCTTGGTCATATCATTCAATTCAAGATCATTAGTGTTTGCCTATGATTGTAATAGACAATCAACCTCATAAATCTCATTAAAAAAGTGTTGGATATGACATACAAAAACCATGACACCCGTAAAGTTAATTCATAAAAATGCTTTAAAAACCCCACATTAACCTCATAACTTCACTCAAATCATATGCATTTAGCATCTTTTTCCTATTTGTGTTAAGTTCACTCACCATAGGTTCATTCTCTAACTCCCTAAACCTATAACATACAACCTCATATTGGTGAACAACATTCAACATCAAATATGTGGAATTCTACTTAGTGCAAACATCTAGACACAAACCAGCTTTGCAATCTATATTTTCAAGCACAAGACATTCTTTAAATTTTTGTAACCTAGTTGGAGATTGCCTCACATATCTTACTACACCCCTAACACGAGTAACAAACTCATTCATTTCATCCAACCCCTCACCCACAATCAGATTGATAATATGGCCAATATACCTCATATGAAGGTATTTCCCTTTTGCTATTGCAGTTTTCCAATTGACCAATTTTTTCTTCAAGTGACCGACTATACCATTATTTGAATATGCATTGTCAACAGTGATCGTAAATATTTTATAGACTCCCCAATCCATCAAACATTTTTCTATTGCTCTACTTAAGGCATCACCCGCATGACTTGTAATTGGACATAAATTTAGTATAATTTTCCTCAATTTCCAATCATTGTCTATAAAGTGGGCCGTAAGAACCATGTAATTGCTTCTTTGTATGGAAGTCCATGTATCTGTGGTAAGATAGATTCTTTGAGAAGAGGTTTTCAAAAAATGTTTAAACTTCAACTTTTCCTCTTCATAAAATTAATAAACATCCCTAGCAACAACCTATCTAGATGGTATATGGAACCTAAGACATGTAGTAAACATCACAAGCTTAAACCTTTCACTTTCAACAAACTTAAATGGCAACTCATCAACAATTATCATATGCATCACAACTTTCCTAACAACCTCTTGATCAAATTTATGAATGCTAACACTCCACTCCACATCATTATCTCCCTTTATTTTTGGTTTTACTAACTTTGTTTGATCAAATTCTATAGCATGATGAAACTTTTTGCATTTAGTCATGTGTTGCTTAAGTCGTGAGGTGCCATTTTTTTTACCATCAGTACAATATCTTTTATAACAGTAGTTACACTCACTTTTTGCTCCACCATCCTCTTCAACCTTTTTGAAATGTGCCCAAACTTTAGACCTTAGCTCTACTGCTTTTCTAGGAGCTTTAGGTGGATTTGAAGAGGCATCAGTATCCATGTAAGTTTATTTCCCATGTTTTTTTTTTCCTATTTAGAAGGTTTTGATGAAGAGACTTCATGTTCAAACCCCAGAAGTGGATTTGAAGAGGCATAAGTATTGTTAGTTTCAGTTTAATCCCCCTCAATTGACATTGTGCATCTTCAATGTTGCGATATCTGCAATTAGAATGTGATTTAGATTAGATTCAATTCTTAGTATAAAACAAAAAGAAACAACTCTAAAGAAAGAAAAACAACATGTAAATCATACAATTCCAAGCATGACTTATATATATATATATATAGAAACAACACTAAAGAAAGAAAAGATAACTGTAGGCATCTAAATGAGGAAATGAGCAGAATTTACACCAGTGCACTACAAAGCTTCACATTCATTGGCATAATACTTTTTTCTCCATTAAAGTAGAGACCAATCAGCATACGGTGTACCAACTAACAAAATAACATTTAGAGATAATTTAGAATACAGAATTACAGAGACCAATTAGGAAAATGGATATATATTCATCTTTCATTCATTAATCTTAAACCATTTCAAAAATTCTTTCAAACGGTATGTATATTCATCTTTCTTTCATTAATCTTAAACCATTGGCATGTGTTCATAACTATAGATCATGAAATACAATATTGTGCAATAATCAATGGGATTGGTTCACATTAATTACTATAAAATCCCAAACATACACGTAATGTTAAGAACCTTCCAAAAAGCAATTTAGGCAGCCTCCATAATTATCAGTAACGTTTAAAAAAACATAAATAAAATTAACATGAGTAAGCTATAACATTAACTAACCATATTTATCAGTAGCTTGAACCTTACTAGAAAGGCAAAAATAAATAGCTTGAGAGGTTACTTGCAGTATCTTTACTTACCAGAAATTGTGATGAGAGAGAAAGAAGAAGATGAGGACCAAGATACCACTGAGGACTGCAACTAGACGCCTGTAAGCAACTTTACAGGGAAAAGAATTGAAAAAAAAATTAAGGATGATTTATAACACTGAGTACTGCAACTAGATCAATGAGATCGCAAATGATTTATATAAAAAAATTAAGGAAAAAAGAAAAAAAGATTACAAAATAAATCTTACATGTTAGTTGTAGCTTGTGTAAAAAGACGACCAAGGAAAGAGAAACGGAGAAGGAGAGCCGATGAGAGAAAGATAGCAAGTGAGGGAAAAAGAGCCGAAGATGGAAAGAGTCGAGAGACTAAAGAGAGACGGTGAGGGAGATGGAACACCAGAGACAATCAGATAGGAGACCATAGACGACTAGATGGGAGACCGAGACGACGAGAAGAAAGATCGAGATGATCGTGGCTAGTGAAGTAAGTCCTGTCACCTGTAGTGTGGAGACTGGTGGAGAAACGAGAAAGAGAGAGAGTAGAAGATGAGCGTCGCTTCTCTCTGTAAGGATACGATTTAGGGATTTGATTTCAGATTTGGCTTTTGGTTAAGGAACTTAGGGTATGAACGACTTAAAATGAATATATATTGGTAAATTAAATTCAGTTTTTGGTTTGGTGCGGTTGAGAATAAATTGCACCGAATCAGTCACCGAAGAACCGAAATTAGCAAAAAAATCGAATCGTAAAGCACTGAAAAACCGAACCGAACGGTTTGGTGTTCGGCTTTAACCGAATATGCTCACCCCTATCTAAAATTATATATAAAAAAAGAATGATAAAACTTTAAAATTATATATAAAATATCAATTATTTATTTTTTTACGTAATTGTTTAATTACTTCTTAAAATTACAAGAAATACCTCATTTTTTTTAATTGGCCCCACAATTTTTTATTTGAGTGGAGATAATTTGAAATATTAGTTTTTAAAAATATCCTAATTTTTTATAAAAGAAATCTTTAAACTGTTTGAGATATTGAGATCCACTTATGATTTTGATGGCAAATTTTGGAAAGGATAACTGATAAGTGCTTAAATATTCATATTTAAGCCCCTTAATTTATAGTTGTTAAGCTCTTTATTTATGTATTTTAGTATATTCTACTTCATTTTTGTGTTTTCTGTGCTTTTTTATAGGTTTTTGAAGAAAAGATAACATTTTGGAGTTCTAAGAAGAAAACTGAAGATCTGGAACCTATTAAGTGCGATCGAGCGCATAAGCACTCGTGTGCACACCTAGAAGGCTCGAGCGCACAAGCACACGATCGAGTGCACACGCACAGAGAGGCGACAGAGCCAGTTTTAGAAACAAGTCTTCGGGTCTTATTTTGAAAATTAGGGTTTCGAAGCACCCTTAGAACCCTATATATAGGCTTATAAAACACATAAACCTCATGCTCTCTTAAAGAACAACTCAGTATACACCATGTTGAATCCCTCAAGAGAGAAAAGAGTTAGAGTACACACCATGCCTAATTCGTTGCTTAGGGAGATCAATAGCTTAAAGAGTGGACCAAGCCTTTAGGTTAACAACCATTAAGTATTCATGGTAGGGCTAGAGCATTGGAACATTACTTATTGGGAAAGTATAATTAGTGGTGGATATCAAAACCTTATGTTCTTATCATTATCAATCTAGACTCAATATTTATTTCTATCATTTTACCTTGTGAAACTGATTCCTAAACGAAATTCACCAATCCTTGTGGAGATGATCTCGCACTTACACATTATGCTTCTATTGACATTGTGCACTTGCAAGTAAAACAAGTTCGATTATTTGCTTAATTATTTAGGTAGATAAATGCTCAACAAGTTTTTGGCTCTGTTGCCGGGGATTGCGTTAAATTTCTTTTTAGAATTATTTTCGTTTAATTTAATCATTTTTCGTTTTTTTTATTAAAAATCTAAAAATTTTAAGTTTATGTTATTTTGCTTCATCAAAAACCTAATCTATTTTCTTTTCGTTACTGTTTGAGGCACTATAGCAGAAGCTCTCTGTGACACTGCGCTCGAGCGCAACACCTTATGATATCGAGCGCAATACTGTGCGATCGAGTGTATCACCTTGTGTGATCGAGTGCACTTAAAGCAGAGGCTACCCGAGCAGCAATGCTGAACTGTTGCACTGAAGCGGTTTTTACTGATTCTTGAAAGGGCTTCGATCTAGGCATCCAACTTTCTTTCCCCTCGATACAGAGTTTGAGCGGACCATTTGAAAAAGGCTTAGAGAAAACTCTGAGGAGGTAGAAGAGGAATTCGAGGAAGAAGCATCAATGGCAGAACAGCTAGAAAACCAACAACCACATGAGAGAAGACCGATAAAACAATCCTTCATACCAAGGAACATCGACCAGCCATCATGCATTGAGTATCAACCTGAGGTGAAAGGCAATTATTACATATCCCCGCATATACTCAGTGCATTGACTCACTTTAGGGGTACACCTAATGAGGATCCACATTTGCACCTTCGGGAATTTTTTGATCTCTGTAAGTTTCAGCACATTCGGGGCCTAGACCAAGAGTGAATGAGGTTAATTCTTTTCCCTTTTTCCTTAAAAGATAATGCTAAATTGTGGTACAATTCATTGCCTGTAGTTTCTATCCATACTTGGGAGAAGTTGACCAGCAAGTTCCTAAGAAAGTTTTTCCTAGCCCAAAAGAACGAGGCAAATGAGGAAGGAGATTCAGTCATTCCAACAGAAGGATGGAGACCTATTCTTTGAGGCATGGCAACATTTCAACGAGCTGCTACTCAAATGCCCACATCACAATCTACCTAAGGATGAACTGATACAAGCTTTTTATGAAGGTTTAAGTGATATTAATAAAAGTATTGTGGATTCAGGTTGTGGAGGAGTGCTGATGGAGAAAAGCAGCGAAGAAGCCATGAAGCTATTCGAGACCTTAAGTGAGCACACCTAGAAATTCACCTCTAGAGGTAGACATGGATCCAAGAGCAAAGGTATGTATGAGGTAACCTTAAATGGAGGATCCTCTACCCAAATAGTTGCTGTGGAGAGGAAACTAGATTTGCTTGTTAAATCCATGACTGCTCAGAATGCCTCACCTAATCCACCAGCTACCGCATTCTAGGTATGTGCTATATGTTCTCAATTTGATCATAATATTGAGACATATCCTTTATATTCATCTGCAGACCTGGAGCATGCAAATTATGTGGGACCGAACAACTATCCACCTAAGAACCACCCATATGCAAACACTTACAATCTTGGATGGCGGAACCACCTCAATTTCTCTTGGAGCAACAATTAGAATGCCTTGAACCATCAAGGAAAGCAAAAAAACCCGCAGCCAACAGCTCACTCAGTTCTCGAATCGAAGAAAAGTGACCTGGAGAGTCTTGTGAGGCAATTGGCAACCCAACAACAACAGTTGATGACCTCACAAGATCAGTTCATGACAGATGAAAGGTAATTTCGGATTGAGATGAGACAAACCACTACAAAACATGAACAATCCATTCAGATACTAGAGGTACAAATAGGGCAATTGGCTAAATAACTGAGTGACAAAAAGCAAGGTGAACTTCTAGCCCAACCATTACCTAATCCGAGAGGATATCAACAACTGAATGCTGTGACAACCCTCAGAAATGGTAAGATCATAGGAGCTGATGAGCCTGCACTAGTATCTCCAGATAAAGCGTCCACATCAAAGGTAAGTGAGATGGAGAAGGTGAATACACCACCCTTCCTGCAAAGGTTAGTAAAACAAAAGAAAGAAAATAAACTGTTTGATATCTTTGAAACCTTGCAGGAAGTTGAAATAAACATTCCTTTATTACATGCAATTCAACAAATACATGCTTATGCTAAATTTCTGAAAGATTGTTGCACTAACAAAAGGAAGTTTCAGGAACATGAGACAGTGGCTCTGGCCGAAGAGGTAAGTGTTGTGCTGTTAAGAAAACTACCACCAAAACTAAAAGATCCGGATAGTTTTACCATTCCTTGCAGGATAAGTGACTAGCTATATGAGCATGCATTATTGGATCTAGGGCGAATGTAAATTTGATGCCATACACTGTGTTCAAGACACTAGGTTTGGGGGAGCTTCAACCTACTTCCATCACTTTGCAACTAGCAGACAGAAGCATCAAACGACCAAAAGGTATTCTCGAGGATGTCTTGGTGAAGGTAGGTAAATTTATTTTACCTACTGATTTTATTGTATTAGATATGGAAGAATGTCTTATGCCATTACCTCTGCCCATAATCTTAGGAAGACCCTTTTATGATAACTGTTGATATGAATATTTGTGTGAAAAAGGTATTGTCACGATGAAGGTAAATGGTGAGGAAATAGAATTCAAAATATTTGATACATTGAATTCACCTAAAAATGATATGGAATATTCCGATGTCTGCTTGATGCAAGGTGTTGTTAAGCAAGCTTTTCAGGTCCATCACATTGATCTATTAGAGACTACCCTCACCCCTAGTGTCACAAGTTTGGATATTGAGCCAGAATATGAAGATAATATTGATGACATCAATAAAGCTATGCACCTCTATGAGGCCTTTCCAATGCATTCCAGATCGGATGACAAGAGGCAGTTGCCTGTGTATGAGCTGATCGAATTGAGGCAAGATAACTATGCAGCAGCACCAAGAGTACTTAAGCCACCTGAGGGGGACTTTAGGTATTTCCTACCAAAAGACTAAAGTTGAAGCTGCTATAGAGAGCACGTGAGCAGTTCCACTTTGATAACCATATAGCTCAAGCGCCTCTATTGAGGATAGTGGTATTGAGGCCACTAACGTATGGTATGGTTGTATCGTTGTTAGTTTTTTCTCATTATTTGTTTCATTATTTTAGTCCTTTTATATTTTATTACTATCAGCACTTTCTGTCTTGCGCTCGAGCGAACCACACAGTGTGCTCCACGCAACCACATACGTACAGGTGCGATCGAGCACACATCACCATGCGCTCGAGCGCACTCAGGGCAGAATGTCACGTGTTAAGTTAAAAACACTTGATTTTGCTAACTCTTTTTACACTTACACACTCTGTCTCTCGCTCTCTCGCCCTCTCCATCTCGCACATCACTCTCCAGTAAGCCCAACACTCTCACTCTTACTACCATATCATTTAACATCAACCCAACCCTCCCCCATTCTATATTTCATTTACCTATTATCATTCTCATTCCCCCATCACACACCCACTCACTTTCACGTGCACACAAGGTATGCCCATACCTGTTTTTCTTTTCTACTTAGTTGCCCACAATCACACACGGTTTTTAATTTACATTTTAACTAATTATATGCATCTACCATGTGTTGTAGTCGTATTTTGTGTTTACAGGAGGTTGAGATCGAGTTTATGTGCTTCCCACAGCTTCCAGCTTCTGTCGCCCACAACTTGTCCGATATATTGCCTGAACCATTGCACTCGAGTGCAAAGCCCCTGTGATCGAGCGCAAGTCACCCAGTGCAATCAAGTGCACCTAACCTGTGATCAAGCGCAAACTTGACAACAACTAGACCACAATGCCTAAACAAGTTGCCTCCACGACTTTGGCTAGTGGACTCTATCCTACAATGCAATGTGTGCCCTTTGGGGCACAAGACTCAGAGAAGGGACCAGTTCCTACAGACCCTGTACGCACTTCACCGGGGATACTGGTATTCCATTCCATCAGTCATATGGAGCCAGATACATAAGTTTTGGGACCACGTGCACGGTCGTCAGACCACCACGGCGAATGCATAGGGACTCCCCTTCTTGTTCCTCCTCAGCTATATCTTCAAGAAGAAGAGGATCAAGAGCTCTTCCATGGATGGACCGGTGAGTGACCACCCATTCTTTGGGAGGAGCCAATGGAGCTTAAGCCAGTCTTATATTCCCCGAGGACCCCGTGAGCATATTCTTGCTGATGAGCCTGTGGAGGATGACCCTATGGACACAGAGCACCCCACAGAGAGCCCTACTTATGAGGAGGACCAGCCAACCATAGGGTCCACCAAGTACCAACACTTCTAGAGGAGTTGTCCTATTTCCACTGTGAGCTCTCTGACATCCGCAATGAGGATAGGGAGGCGACTCTATTGATACATCAGCGGATAGATGGTTTGGAGGCACAGTTTGTGAGACAAGAGGCGATGCTCTAGGATATCCTCGATTGACTACCTCCCACATCCAGTACCTCATCGACTGTACCACCTGGAGACCAACAGTGAGAGGATACCTCGTCTGGCTAAAGATGTAAAACTTAGCGCTTATGGGAAGCACCCCACAACATATATTTTTCATTCTAGTATTTTCTTTTAAGTATTTACTTTTATTTAACTGTTTATTATTAGTATTTCTTGTTTTTCGGCACAACATTTGTTTTTCTTTTTCAAGAACATAGTGCGTGCATCCAGTTCAAGTTTGGGGGTGTGCTACGAGCCATACCAGCCATCTAGTTCTCCATCTCCCAAGTTAGATCTTTCCATGTCACTCACATATTGGGGATAATGTGTACATTAAGTTTAGGGGTATGGGAGACACATTTCACACACTCTGTCCCAATTTTTTTCTTTAGTATTTGAATTTTTTGTAGATAAATGCATGTTCATTTTGTTCTGAAAATTTTGATTGATTTAAAACAAATATTAAGCTTAAAATCTAGAACACATAGCCTAGTGATAAAAGTTTTAAAATTTTAATTACCTACCTCAAGGCAGTTAAGAACTCACAAGTTTGATCTAAATCTGACACGAGCACATTAGCACTTAGTTGTGTGGGGTGTGACATATAATTTTGATATATATGTTTTCATGACCTAACTATAATCGGATAACTTGCTCAAAGAACACTTTGGCATAGAAAAATAAACTAAAAAATTGATTATTGCACCCAAAAAAAAGAGAAAAAAAATGCTCCTAATGATCATTAAATGAACTTTTCATTGAGTAACTGGACATCTTGCCTCAATAAGCAATGCGTGTTCAAGTCAAAAGGTGGGAATTATGCATATAATGATCATTAAAAAATTTCACTGAGTAACTGGACCTCTTGCCTCAGTAAGTAGTGAGTGTTCATGTCAAAATATGGGGATTTTGCTTGGCAGTATTAAGACCAGTTAGTTTCGTAGCCTTTTTGACTCGAGTTAGTAAGTCCTTAAGGGTGTTTTTACACCTAAAGCCCTAAAACCATTTGGTTTGAGAATCATTGGCTAAACACTCGCCACACGGGTCAATTAGAAAGCTTAATGGAACTTAACATGGAAAAAATCTCATGATAAAAAAAAGAAAAGAAATAAAACTATGCCAATATTGTTCATTCTGATAGGAAATTCGATGAATGTTAAGACATCGAAACACTATACATTAAAATTATTTGGAAGCTTCATCTTTTATGTGCTAATTCACACACACTGAGACGAACTTGTGATGCCTTAAACCAGTCTTGTGCAAGTAATTAGAATTTTCAACCCTTATTCATTGCAAAGATGTGTTTATATTTTAAGCCTACTCATGAACAAACATCATAGTTTTACGTGCAACCCAAAATTTAAAAAAAAAATCATGAATGATGAATTTATTTTTGATTTTGATTTTCAATTAGTTTTCGTTTTGTATTGCTAAGGGACTAGCAATATGTAAGTTTGGGTGTGTGATAAGTGCTTAAATATTCATATTTAAGCCCCTTAATTTACAATTGTTAAGCTCTTTATTTATGTATTTTAGTATATTCTACTTCATTTTTGTGTTTTCTGTGCTTTTTATAGGTTTTCGAAGAAAAGATAATATTTTGGAGTTCTAAGGAAGAAAACTGAAGATCTGGAACCTACTAAGTGCGATCGAGTGCAAGCCATTTATGATCGCCTAAAAGGCTCGAGTGCACCCATGCGCTAGAGCGTAGAAGCACGCGATCGAGCGCACACGCACAAAGAGGCTGCAGAGCCAGTTTTGGAAAGAAGTCTCCAGGTCTTATTTTGGAAATTAGGGTTTCGAGGAACCCTTAGAACCCTATATATAGGCTTGTAAAACACAGAAAACATACTTTTGATTTTACTTTGCTTTTGTAAAGCTTTGGAGAGGAAATGACGACTCATCTCCACAGTATTCTTCGGGTTTTATTTTTCTATTTAGTTTATGTTATGATGATGTTTATCATAGACAGCATGTGTAACTAACTTCTTAATAGGGCTCGATTGAAGCCCTAGTTATGCTTTTCTATATATAAGTGTTGTTGGCTTTGCAAATAGCCATGTTATGATGCTTTAATTGATTAATGCATGTTTTATTGAATTCCTCATATGTGTGTGTCTGATCAACGTATGCATGTGGAATGGATTAGTTAGTTAGATCAATTTTGATGATTGGGTCCTGGGTCTGACAATAGTAACAAAAGAAATCCACACTGAATTTTAATCAACATGGGAAACCTGGAGTATACAACATACCCTAGGTCTCGTGTGGTTTTCAATTTCCACAAACCTCATGCTCTCTTAAGGAATAACTCAGTATACACCATGCTGAATCCCTTAAGAGATAAAAGAGTTAGAGTATACACCATGCCTAATTCGTTGCTTAGGGAGATCAATAGCTTAAGGAGCGGACCAAGCCCTTAGGTTGACAACCATTAGGTATTCATGGTAGGGCTAAAACATTGGCACATTACTTATTGGGAAAGTATAATTAGTGGTGGATATCAAAGCCCTATGTTCTTATCATTATCAATCTAGACTCAACATTTATTTCTATCATTTTACCCTGTGAAACTGATTCTAAAACGAAATTCACCAATCCCTGTGGAGATGATCTCGCACTTGCACACTATGCTACTATTGACCTTGTGCACTTGCAAGTAAAACAAGTTCGATTATTTGCTTAATAATTTAGGTAGATAAACGCTCAACATTAACACTATTTCTAAGTAAACTACATTTTTATACGTAATATAACAAATGGTTAAATACTTATATTTGTCCTATAATTATTGGCAGTGTTATATTTTGATCATACATTTATCAATTGTAATATGATCTTTAAACTATTTTTAGTTATCCAATTAAACTGTTCCATCAAAATCTGATATGAAAATTTAATGGAACTCCACCTCAACGTCAACTCAAAGTTGAGTTGACTAGAAAGAACAATTTAGTGACAAAATCTCCATTAATTAAACCTTAAAATACATATTTTATGTTTTATTGATGACTGATGTGACCCAAATAATATGACCTAATAAGATTCGCATATGTGACTAACCACTCATGAGCAGTGAAATGACCTGACCTGACTACGGTAATGAGCACGCCACCCACTCCTAGATAATTTGACTTGATGACTTAGGTAGATGTCATTCCCTACAAATGAAAAGCCTTTCCCTGTGAGGCTCGAGGTTTAGAGGTGCCATCCCCTGTGAGGCTTGAGGTTTAGCAGTCACATTTTAATAGTATTGCACTTTGGAAGGCTAGACGAAGAACACACTAGCATCTATATAAAGAGATATCCATCCTCAAAGAAGCAGACATAGAGATAAAGCAAAAAAAGCATACACAAAGATAGAGCAAAAGAAGCATACACATGTGCAGACACAAACACAGTAAGGAGTAAAAACCTACAGAGGACTCTAGGTACAGGAAAAAAAATGAGGAACAAAGAGAACTATTCCAGTTCTCTCATTCTCCCAAAATATCATTTCATTTCGGCATGGTTCTTTCTCTTTTATCTTTATACTGATACACCTACTGACTTAATCATTGGAGTGTCCTCCTCGGAGTACAACACTCCAGAAGACTTTTTTTGTAAGTATTCATATGTCTCGAGCAATGAGAGGACATTCCATATCCTTGTTGTCCTTACTGGATCAACCCGTAATAACAACCCGTTGAATATCATCAAAGATTGGGCATTCTTTATCATCTTTTGTGGTATTAACAGATTGACATCGTCCATAGGAAACGACAAATGTATCTCATGATGCCACCTATAAGCTTGCCCACAGAAGTCAAGATGGACAACATGGTACCCTCCAAACAATATACAAATGAGCATCACCCCCTCCAAGCCTTAGGGAATCATCAAAACCCCAAGGTTCACAGTGAATGGGACCCATTTAGCCCCCTGATCATACAAATAGCATAAAGCCTGGTTTGAATCGAACCTGTTTAGGTTTTTTGCCAAAAAACTGGGACATTATCCATCCTTGAAGATCGAGAAGAAATAGTGATCTTGATGAGAAAATCAAGAAAAAAAATAATCATTTCAGTTTGAATCGAGCATCAATACACGCATGCTTAGGAGAGGGAGATGGATGAAGCTAAGCTAAACTCACTAGCTCCGAAACTCTCAAGCTCAACTCTTATCCGATTGTGAAATCTTCTTCATCCATGGAAAAAGACGAGGAATTGCGACATGCTCGAAATCCTTCAAAAGCGGAAGCCAAAAACAAGAATATCTGGCTCACTTTGAGGATTAGGAGGATCGATACCTCGAGAAAAACCAGGCCTCCTGATAATGCTCAAACTAACACATAATTATTGTGTATAGCTGAGGTGTTGATCCCAAGAGGAAAGCGAACTACAAGAAAAAGTGTAAACCTTAACACTAAACGATAAAGTTCAAACAAGAAAATCTGAGTTTTACAAATGAAATTATATAAAAGAGCTGTGAAAATATGATGAAGAATTCAATAAAGAAATAACAAGGTTCTAGGAATCCTTCCTAAGTTTGTTGCCTTATTCCTATCTTGACTCAAATGTTTTATCTCAATTACTAGTTTCACATCCTAAACAAGCAATTGGTAAATATTCAATCAAAGCACATAAATATCCTAATGTAATTGCCATAAATTACTCATTGATTCCAATTCAAACACACAAGATCTATCTTATAAATTATCAAGAAGCGACAATATATTTCAATAATAATACTGCAGTAATGGACAAACCTATACGATAGATCTACCGAAATCATTTGCATCTAACAATTTTGACATAAGAATAGCTTGACTAGACTTATATGGAGAAGAAGAATGCGATCACCGGATTAAGAAAATCTAAGAGAAGAAGAACATAAATTGAAGCTATCATATGAATTCAAATCCTTCTTATTTAATCAAAGAGTAAATCATAAACAATGTTTAACAATCAATCTATACAACTGAATCAAAGATAGAAATAAGAACAACTACACCTAGAAACTTATCCTTTAGCCTTGCTTGGATTTTAGTTGGACATGGAGTTCATCCTTGATCACCTTGAGGAAGAAGAAGATGGAAGCTCTCTTCAAAAACTCCCCTCATTTGTTCTCTGAGTCTAAATTTCTATTTATAGCTGTATGGACATGGCTTTGTAGACAGAAAAGTCACCCTAGGGTTTCTGTTCAGGCTGTGTGCTTCTGCTGCTGTCCAAGCTTGGTTCTACTACTGTCCAGGCCCTGTTCTACCTGACTTTTGTCTACTAAAACTACCATAACTTTCTCTAACAAAATCATATTTACGAGCCATAAAATTCTCCAGAAAATAGATATCAAGATATTTCCAAGCATATATGGCTCATCTCTTGGTTCTTCTTGAATCAATACAGTTTAATCCACAAAAATGACTGATATGTCATGTTGAAATCACGCACTGCCTGACCTTTGTCTACTAAAACTGCCATAATTTTCTCTAGAAAATAATATTTACGAGCCATAAATTCTCCAGAAAATAGAGATCTGGATCTTTCCAAGCATATATGGTTCATCTCCTGGTTCTTCCTGAATCAATACAGTTTAATCCACAAAAATGACTGATCTGTACGAGCAATTCTAGTAATTTAGTGAAACTCCTTTCCAAATGCTTGTGAACATGCATAGAATCTTCGTGCTTTAATCAACGTTAGCTTTTCCATCTCTTTTAAACCTAAAATACCTGAAAAATGCATCGAAATAAATCAATATACCAAGAATGACACTTAAGAATTATTAAGGCATAAATGTGGTATACAGCCCTAAATCAACCCTAAATGCTAACAAATAAATACTATTAAGATGCATTTTCTGACTCTTATAACCTCTAGAGGACCACTAGCCCAAGAAACCAGATTGAGGTCCTGATAACCCCAAAGTGCCAAAGATCAAGCCTTAGTGGAAGAAGTCCAACCGAGAAATGGAGACTAACAACTCTTCAAAGCTCTCATGGACATTCAAAAGCAAATCTGTACCAACTACTATCATGCGCTCTGAAGGAAACAATATAGATCTGGACCTGCATCCACCTATAGGACTGATCAAGCTCCAACAAGGTTCAGGACAAGTAGTTCACGGTTCACTCCTTTTAACAACAACAGAATAAAAGGAGCAGACTTGAGGTATGTTTAGATCCACACTAAAGCTATTAGACCACCCCGAATCACTTTATCAACCAAAGGAAGAAGCTTGACCAAAAAATAACTTTGAAAACCCTTCAGTGATATCTTAGCTTTAGGATTTAGTCACCACTTTCCCTGCACAACTCTTTTCATCCGAGCAATTGAGAGTTTAGCATTAGAAGCAAACTAAACCTTGTGAGGAGAAGAATCAGAATACACTTAAACTTAGCTCACTCACCATTATCACCTAAGGATTTACTTAGATAAGGTAAAACGAAGAGCAACTAATTCAGAGTCAGCTTATCTGAAGTTTACATGCCCTGAAAACGCATCAGCACAGAAAAAATAAAAACCCTTGAGCAAAAGATAAAGGTCATATGCTCAAAAAGAGTTCTTGCAAGAACCCCAACTCATTCCATCCAGGTATAAGATTCTAAGGAAGGAAGCTAAAACTGTGCTCAAAGTTAGCCTTCATTAAAAGTCTACTCTAGTAAGAAGATAAGGAAACAAGAAAAGAAAAACATAGACTTAACACTTGCAAAATCTACTCAATAAAAGTAGCAAAAATATAAAGGCAAAAGAAATAGAAAAAATGTAAAGAAAATAAGAATAAAATGAAAATTACTTCATTAAAAAAAATGATTTTGTTGATAGGGGGTTCTAAGGCCAAAAGGTGTAAGAAGGAAAAAAGAAAAGAAAGTTAACTTCTAAGGCTATGGCTCTTCATCCTTAATTTTCTCAACTCCCTCAACCTCTTCGGTCATTTCTGCAACCACCACTACTTTAGGTAATTCTCTTTTATGTCTACTCCTTAAAGGGTTCTGGAATCGCCAAGCTGGTCCAGTCAAGATAAAGCCACTTCTTGGCACCCTTTTCCTTAGCTGCGTTGAAACCCACTAAGTAGTACTCCAAAGCCTTTCTCAATAGATCTTTCTTGTAGTCTTCAGAGCTATAATTATTCTCCACAGCAGAAGCTTCAACCTAAACCAATTGGAACCTTAGCTCCTTCTCGACATCCTAAAGATGAGTCACCTCGGCACGAAGGTGGCTCTCAACCATATGGAGTCAACCAATCTCAAAGCTTAGTTAACTTCCGACATCATGAAGTTTTGCCACCTCAACTTAAAAAAATGTTGCCTCCTTAGTGGTAGGCAAACAATTGGCATCATCAGTAGCCAAAAAAGCCTGTAGCCTCTCCTTCTTGAGCTTCAGATCATGAATCTGGCTAAAGAGGGCATCTTCTTGAACTTTACCCTTATCCAACTATTTCGCATGATCCACATCACTCCTTTGAAGCCCAGTTATGGTATCACCCATAGATTGGACTGAGTGGCTCAAGAAGAAGACATACATACCGACCTTCACCAAAAAAGAGAACACTTAGAAAAAATTAAGGAAAACAAAAAAAATCAGAAGTCCTAGAGAAATGATCCTTACCTTGTAGTAGTGGTCTAGAGCATTGACCATCAGATGATTAGACATCATGGATCTCATCAAGATAGTATCAGTAGGAAGACAGAGTCTTCCAACAATTGATGAACAATGTACACATTGGTAAAAGCTTAGTCCGTGCGTGTCACCTCCGAGTTCAGATGGTAAGTATCGGAATCGAGCTAGCAGTAGAAATGGAGTCTAGATAAGCAGAAAAAAAGCTCTAAGAAAATGAGTGAAGTCCTCTAGAGTAGTAAAGGAACCCTAGAGAACAATAGTGGAGTTCTCAAGGGCAATAGGTGTCGAGTTAAAGGAAGGAACAACAAGAACCCCCTCATTGTCGGATTCCACCTCAACCTATTAGACTAGGTCATCATATGTCTTCTCTTCGGTGGTAGGAACCTCAGCTCCTTGAACATTGGTTTGCTGCACATCAGGCAGTTGCACTATGGTCTTCTCAGCCCCGAAATGATGGTGAAACTGAGTAAAGCAACTCGGTTCACTCGAGAGGCTCGACTCGAAACTCGATTAAATCGAGCTCGCGTTCGAGCTGTGATTTTGGCTCGGTTAGCTTATCGAGCCAAGCTCAAACAATGTCAAACTCGGCTCATTTAGCTGGCAAGCCAACTCAATTTAATTAATAAATTAAATAAATATTATATATATACTATATTTATATTTAATATATATTATAAAATACATATTTATTTATTTAAACAAATATAAATACCAAATTTATTTATTTTATTTCGAAAAAATATATATTTATTATTTTATTTCAAAAATCTTGGCTCGAAAAGCTTGGCTCAAGCTTGAGTTCGAGCTGGCTCGTGAGCCGAGCTCGAGCCTGAATTTCACATTATGAGTCAAGCTCGAGTTCAATTTTCTTAACTCGAGCTCGGCTCGAATAAGTTTTTTACTCACGAGCCGAGCTCAAGCTCCCCTCAACTCTAGCTCGGTTCTGCTCGAATCCACCTCTAGTTAGAATGTTTAGCCTCAGCTAGTTAAGTCGAAAGGCCTCTCTGTCTTAGCTTTTTTTCTCTCGGACTAGTCATCTGAAGAAGACTTGGTAGTTTTGGCCCTATTCTTCTCTTTGGCCATCCTAAGGACGTTGGCTTGGCTGAACATGGTGTCCTCTATAAAAGAAAGGACAACTCATCATAAATAAGCAAGAATAATAAAGAAAAAAGAAAAATAGTTCAGAAAACTCTCAACTGCCAACAAGAGAGCTAGGAAGGTGTAAATTGAGTTGATGGGTCATCACTAACTACTTGTTCGAAAGGTCCTTATTAGACATCTTGGCATCAGTCCCTAAGACCTTATCGACCACTCGCTGCTCCTCATCTCCCAAAGAGGGTTCCTTTTGATCAGGTACTTCATTGGAGTTCCACTCTAGTAATACTTGATGAGATTTTGTCCCCTTCATGAAGAAGAACTGTTCTTTCCAGCACTTAATTGAAGAAGGGGTATTCATAATCTTCCTTCCATTCCTTGGGTGAAAATTGAGCCACCCATTGTCTATATGTTTCTTTAGGGTGTAAACCCATCTAAACACCCGAACCTTTGATTTTTCGTCACCCTTACTATACCTAGCGTGCCTCATCAATGGCAGCCCGAACCCAACAACACACTTCATCTCGTTTGGGAATAATTGAGTGGAATCAAGCTGAGCCGAACCCGAGTTGAGGCGGGCTCGAGCTCGGCTCCTGAGTAAAAAAATTATTCGAGCCGAGCTAAGAAAATTCATGTTCGAGCTCGACTCGTTTGGTGAAATTCAAGCTCGAGATTAGCTCGTAAGCCAGCTCAAACTCTTGCTCGAGCCAAGCTTTTTGAAATAAAATAATAAATATATATTTTGAAATAAAATAAAAAATAGTATTGTATTTTTGAAATAAATAAATAATATATATTTTTATAATATATTATATATAAAATAAATAAAGTATATATATAATATTTATTTAATTTATTATTTAAATCGAGCTGGCTAGAGCCAAACAAACCGAGTTTGTCATTACTCGAGCTCAGCTCGATAAGCTAACAAGCCAAAATCACAGTTCGAGCTCGAGCTTAATTTAATTGAGTTTCGAGTCGAACCTCTCGAGCGAGCTGAATTGCTCGACTCAGTTCCACCCGTACTTGTAAGTACCATGCACTCTACTTACTTTTCTATGTAGTTGTACGATTAAAGTAATTTTTGCATAGATTTTCTTAATTAATAGATGTATTTGAGATCATTTTCTTGTAAGTACATGCACTTCGATTATTAAGGAAATGATCAAAATCCTCTTCAATAATTTGGAATTTTTTTTTTTCAAATGCATTATTTGATGAATGTTAAGTCTAACACTATGACATTTATGTTAATTATTAGATAGGATCTTCACCCTTTAAGGAAGTTATAACAAAATCTACAAATTTTCACAAAATCTATATAAAAATTTATTACCATATAATTTGGGTTGCTGCGTTGGCTTATCTGATATGTATTAGATTGGGTGGAGATCGATATTATTTGAACATGATTAGCTAATCCTAAAACATTACATTTTAAGTAATAATGTTATTTTGATATCATTTTTTTTTCATTTGAGATGTATAATTTTGTTAATTGATATGATATTGTACAGTTCTTGTACTTATAAATTTCATGTTAGAATTTTAATTTTCTTAATGAAAAGAAATCAAACTAAAATTAATTGAACGTGACGTGACATATTATGTACAGTATAATATAACTACACAAACCTAACTAGTTTCCATATTTTTCTTTTCAAATGCTCACCAACCACAATACCCGCATTCTTTCACCAATCCCAGCCACCACGCACCACTATCACGAGTCAAGATTTACCTTTCTCCTCCAATGATCCAGACCAAGTCCACGCTCCATCATCTCAACCGTTAGATCCCCACAAAACCAACGGCCCTGATTAACTCTCAACCAACCCCGCTTTTAATCTCCTCTGCCACCCTTATGCTTACCTACCCAATGCACTCCTCTCCGTCTATATCCTTCCTTCTTCCTACCTCTTCCCTCCTTATATAAACCCCCATTCCCTCCCTTCTCTATTCTCCTCAGGAAACACAGTTGTATTTAACTCACAATTTCCTCTCTCTTTCGCTCTCTCTTCAATTCTTTCTTGTTAAGAATTAATTTTCTCTATCTGTTGAAAATGGAGAAGATCATAACCCATAATGGCCACCAAAATGGATCTTGGGAGAGTTTTTGCAAGACGACTACTACTTCTGTTGCTGCTGATCCTTTGAACTGGGGAGTAGCAGCAGAGTCACTGAAGGGGAGCCATTTGGATGAAGTGAAAAGAATGGTCTCTGAGTATAGGAAGCCTGTAATCAAGCTTGGTGGCGAGACCTTGACCATATCACAGGTGGCTGCGATCGCCTGCGGTCACGATCATGATCTGGGTGTCAAGGTGGAGCTATCTGAGTCGGCTAGGGCTGGAGTTAAGGCTAGCAGTGACTGGGTCATGGAGAGCATGAACAAAGGGACCGACAGTTATGGTGTCACTACTGGGTTCGGTGCTACTTCTCACAGGAGAACCAAACAAGGTGGTGCTCTGCAGAAAGAGCTCATTAGGTAAGCTAAACAACCTAACCTGTATTAATTACTGTAACTCATATATTTTTCAAACATTGTCATTCAAACCACTAGAATGAATCCCCAGAAGGACACAAACGATTACCTTTTGTATTACACGTTTTTACTTACATGTTTTTTTAAAAATAAAATCGCCACTCAATTATTACTTGATTAAATTATAGTTACTTTTGATGGATAAAAAAACGTGGTCGATATCTTTTTTCACGTAGCAAGTGTTGTATCTTAGTTACTCTATTCCAAGCAACTCGGGTTTGGATTCGGACTCGAAAGGGTTGACTTGGTGGTTGGATAATAATTTTTGTGGGCTTAGCGAGCCAACAGTTTTTGTCTATGTGCGGCAGACTGGGTTGACTTAGACGGGTTGCATGAGCTGTTATGATGGTTCACTATTTTTGGGAAAAACACAAGTATGACGTTTGTCATGAGGGGGGACAATTTTTGACGCCAATGTTTATTTGGGTTGTCATAAGACAAGTGGACACTTATTGGCTAGTGGACAAACTTTTAAGAGCTTAACAATGTTGGGTGCGGGAAGTAGGAATTTTGGTTACATCGGCCTAACTCAAAGGGCGAAAACCATATTTTATTTGCTTTTGGGGACTTCTCTCCGTCAACTTCATTATTTAGAAAATAAAATTCTTGTTCCGTTTTGGTAGGGTATTTTTGGAGGGGTGTTAGAGCTGTTCTTTAATAGAACAAATTTTGTAAGCTTGTGAATTTTCCATTTTTTTGTATTAACTACTAAATTAACTAGTACAAATATTTTAATTTATTTAAGTTTTTTAAAATAGTAATTGCATTTTTGTTCCGTCTTTGAATTACTATAATAGCAACGGACATACCCATATCAGTAATGCATCTAATTTACCATTAATCGACTGATTTAAAGCTGGCTTGATCCATTGTAATATGATGAGAAAGAAATTGTGATTTGACAGCATAATTTAATCTCATCAGTGAACTTAATCCTTGGAGAACTGAACTGTTTGTTAATTACAGCGTTTCCCTTGCAGCTTCAATTTGACAATGATTGACTTCAAGTCAGTGACTAATTACTTGTTAAATTGTGGGTTGTTACTTGTTGCAGATTCTTGAACGCTGGAATATTTGGAAATGGAACAGAGTCAAGCCACACACTGCCTCACTCAGCAACTAGAGCAGCTATGCTTGTGAGGATCAACACCCTCCTCCAAGGCTACTCTGGCATCAGATTCGAAATCTTGGAAGCAATCACCAACCTTCTCAACAACAACATCACTCCATGTTTGCCACTCCGTGGCACAATCACAGCCTCTGGTGATCTTGTCCCTCTGTCCTACATTGCAGGATTGCTTACCGGCAGGCCTAATTCAAAGGCCACTGGACCACATGGTGAAACCCTTGATGCCCAGGAAGCATTCCGTTTAGCCGATATCAATTCCGGGTTCTTTGAATTGCAGCCTAAAGAAGGCCTTGCTCTTGTCAATGGCACAGCAGTTGGCTCTGGCTTGGCCTCTATGGTACTTTTTGAGGCAAACATTCTGTGTGTTTTATCTGAAGTTTTGTCTGCGATTTTTGCGGAAGTTATGAACGGTAAACCTGAATTCACTGACCATTTGACACATAAGTTGAAGCACCATCCAGGCCAAATTGAGGCTGCAGCTATAATGGAACACATTCTAGATGGGAGCGATTATGTTAAGGCAGCTAAGAAGTTGCATGAAATGGATCCTCTGCAGAAACCAAAGCAAGATCGCTATGCTCTAAGGACTTCTCCACAATGGCTAGGTCCTCTGATTGAAGTGATTCGATATTCTACCAAATCGATTGAGAGGGAGATTAACTCAGTTAATGATAACCCTTTGATCGATGTTTCAAGGAACAAGGCCTTACATGGTGGAAACTTCCAGGGAACCCCAATTGGTGTCTCGATGGACAACACTCGTTTGGCTATTGCATCTATAGGGAAACTCATGTTTGCCCAATTCTCTGAGCTTGTCAATGATTTCTATAACAATGGGTTGCCATCAAATCTCTCTGGTGGCAGGAATCCAAGCTTGGATTATGGTTTCAAGGGTGCTGAAATTGCCATGGCTTCCTACTGTTCTGAGCTCCAATATCTTGCAAATCCTGTCACTAGCCATGTCCAAAGTGCTGAGCAGCACAACCAAGATGTCAACTCCTTGGGATTAATCTCTTCAAGGAAAACAGCTGAGGCTGTCGATATCTTGAAGCTTATGTCCACCACATATTTGGTAGCACTCTGCCAAGCTATTGATTTGAGGCATTTGGAACAGAACTTGAGGAACACAGTTAAGAACATCGTGAGCCAGGTAACAAAGAAAGTTCTAACTACATGTACTAATGGAGAACTCCACCCTTCAAGATTCTGTGAGAAGGATTTACTGAAGATGGTTGATCGAGAACATGTCTTTGCCTACATTGATGACCCCTGCTTAGCTACCTACCCATTGATGCAAAAGCTTAGGCAAATCATTGTTGATCATGCATTGAACAATTGTGAAAATGAGAATAATGCGAGCACTTCAATCTTCCAAAAGATTAGAGACTTCGAGGAAGAATTGAAGACCCTTTTGCCAAAAGAAGTTGAGAGTGCAAGGGTTGCCTTAGAGAGTGGGAATCCAGCAATTCCTAACAGGATCAAGGAATGCAGGTCTTATCCACTTTACAAATTTGTCAGGGAAGAGCTTGGCACAGGGTTGCTGACAGGGGAAAAGGTAAGATCACCAGGGGAGGAGTTTGACAAGGTGTTTACTGCAATGTGCCAAGGGAAGATCATTGATCCAATGCTGGACTGCCTCAAGGAATGGAATGGTGCTCCTCTTCCAATCTGTTAATTTATTTTGTTGCGTTTTCAGTAGTGTTCTTTTTATTTTTTGAAATTTTCTTTTATGTTCCTACAGTTTGATGAGATTGCCCTTGTAAGTGTATTGAATCAATTGTTCATGTTCCAGTCTTCATCTCACTTTTGATATCGAATCTGAAGTGGAATTTGTAGCCTTTTAACTGTTTAGACATTTAATTAAATGCAGTCAGTTTCACATTTTTATGCCTTCTATTTTATTTTCGAAATTGGAATAAAATTTTTGGTAGAATGAAATCGCATATAGTGATAGAGAGGAGTAAACATGGTTCGGTAATATCAAAATTTGATCGAATCATATCAATAACTAAAACATTGGTTTATCCAAAATTATAACTATAAACTTAACAATTTTTTTTTATAACAACATTTCTGGTTCAGTTTGGTTATCAAAATTTTACAATTAATTACAGTTAACAAAAAAAATCAAAATTTGATCAATTCAAAAAAAGTTATACTAAATTAAGTATAATATAATTTAATTCATTCATATTAAAATTCTTAACGATTGATTCATATTCAAATACTTTAGAATAAATTACAAAATATAAAATTTCAAATAAAATCTAAAAGTAATCAAAACATTAAATAACTAAGTTTTCTTCCTCAATTATCAATATTCAAAATTGATTGGTTTAATCCTGGGATCCTGGAAGTGTAGGAGAATAGAGGAGTATAGCTGTTCAGAAGCCAGGAGGCAAGAGATGGAGGAGAGAGACTGCCACTCAAGAGTAATTATGATTAAGCTACAGTCTATTAGGGTTTTTATTTCTATTTTTTAATAAATTATTTTACTGTTATAACCTTAATTTTGAAATATAAAAATCTAATTTATTGTTATAATTTATAAGAATAAAATTATAATAACTTGATATATAATGTATATTTAATTATATATTTATCTAGAATATATATAATTATAAATTATATATAGTTTTAATATAATTTGGTTAAGTAATTAATCGATATATTTCAAAACTAATAATTTTTTTTGATAATTACGTCTTTATTTTGTTATAAAATAATTCAAATTAGATTAGATTTTAAAGTTATTTTTACTCGACCTAATGATAGTACAGTTTATGGTTTTCCACTTGGCAATAATGCCCCAAAAAGGCGGCCAACACTGCGTTAGCAAAACAGAAGCTCTTTGAAAGAAACGACAAGAATCCACAACCACATGTTTTTTTATTTGTAAATTAAAATTATATTGATAAAAAATATACAAAATTATTAGATATATTCAGAAGATATACAATGAGAGCTTTATACATAATAAAGAAAAAGTAAATTGGTTTTTTCAAACATTTAATAAAGAAGAACAAGCAGTTGTCCTGACAATCTTAAAAGGAGCTGCAGGAATTGATTCTTTAAATCCTGAGGGTTGAAGTAATAAATTGTTTAATAGAGGATGAATAGATGATGCAACTACTTGATTAGTTGAGGCTTTCCATTTTTGTTCTAGTTTATTAATAGTATCTACTTGATTAATCTTTTCTTCTAAATCTGGATGATTAATAATAAAAGGGTTATAAATTCTGTTATTATAGGTATATAAGTCAAACCAGGCAAAGAATAATATATTACAATGAAGTTCATTCATTTGATCATACCATTCTTTACGGATTTGAGCTTGTTCTTCTTTATTAAATGTTTGAAAAAACCAGTTTACTTTTTCTTTATTATGTATTGCAGAAAAATCTTTTCTTAATAAATCTTTATTAATGTCATAGTCAGATTTCATAATTACATTGACTTCATACATATCTGATCTAGTGGGAGAAGGGTCAAGGACGGGGTCCTGAACTTCATTTTTATTTGAAGTTTCTCCTAGATCATTTAATGCAGTCTTAAAGGATTCATTTTCATAAAATCCTTTAGGGATTGTTGGATGGAAATCAACACCTAATAAATGATCATTGGATTTTGAATCTAGACTTTGTCTAGGGGGTAAGATCTGTGGATCTTCTGCTAAGGAAGATAATGGTGTCTTAACCCTAGTAGATAAAGATCGTCTGGATTGAATTAATGAGGAAGGGGGATTATCAAATTTGATAAGAACACTTCCATCATTAGATTCACTAATATGAGAAATATTTGAATGTTGTAGTTCTCTGGGGGGAACTAAGGATTCAAATTTCCAACTATTGGGAATAGTAATCTGATTCCATTTTAATAACTTAGGGGTTATTGTATTAGCATGAAAAGTATTGGCTTCTAAGAGGAGGGTCTCTCCTGGTTTGGTTTGAAGTAATGCTTTAGGGTTTATCTTAGTTGTCATAACTTTATAATATATCTTATAAATAATATTCAAATTCCTAGTTCCTGTTTTTAAATCTAATCCTTGTAATTGTATATCCAAAGTAAGAATATCTATAAGATTTGGGTCATACAAATCTACAAAAAAATTTGGATAACAATTAAAGTAAACAGGACCATTATGAATATTGGATGCAACAAGAAATAATAATTAATTCTGAAAATTATTATGCCTAGCATCTCTAAGCATCATTAATATGGGTGTGTCTATTCCTAGACGATGTAATGGTTTAACAGCAATCTGGACTAATCCTAGATGCATGTATTTAAATCCTTCTTGTCTATGTTTTTTCATAGCAGGTAAAGATAATAACTTAATGCTTTCATTTTCTTTACTAATACTATAAGCTTGCTCTGTTGTCTTAATGGAGTAGTCTGATCTAAAGTCAAAACTACCTATTTGATAAATCCTATTGATTTTTTGACTAGGTATATGCCAGTTTAATAAATCTTGTTCTACTTTAGCAATATTAATTTCTTGACTATTAATAGTGTAGTTTGGGTCATGATCACCAGTGGGATGATCATGTGGAGGTGATGAAGGGTTGGATCCTGAAACAGATGATGACGAGTCATCACCCTGTTTACGTCTTCTAAGAATCCTATCCATACTAAATGATTTGAAAATATGGCAAAAAGATGATTGTTACGACAAGTGAATAGTGTGACTGCCTAGTGACTGCCGGGACCACCTAACACGGCTAACCAACGGACTTACAAAGGGCTGACCAACGGCCTTACCACCACTATGGCCTTACCACCACACAACCACCAGAATAACAGTAATCTAAAGGCAATATAATCAAAGCAGAAAGATAAACAGGATTACTGAGCAAACACAGACAAGGCATACATGGCTCTGATACCGAATGTGTGCAGGATCAGGATTTGTTGCAAAAAACTTTAATAATCAAAACTTTTAAAAATAAATATGCAAGGTTTTGAATAAAACTTGATTTTATATATTTTGCTTGAAATTACAAGGAGAGTATATCTTATAGTGAACAGGTGTAAAGAACAGGGAGCAGGTGCACACTTGTGACTATGTCACTTTTTCTCTCAATTTACAAGGCTGTGCTAAACACTCGAAAACTGAAAAACAAACTCTGCCTTAGGCAGTCTTTACAAAACCTATATATACAACTTAATCTTGAGTCTTCAAAGTCTTGGTCTTCTTGAATTATTGCAGTCGAATTATTGTCTTGGACTGTAGATGCTTTTATAAAAGTTGATGAACTGTAGATGCTTTTATAAAAGTCTTTTGTTTTATCCGGCTGAGAATCTTGCTGCTGATAATTGTTGTCGTGTTGCGTCGGCTGATTTGCTTTTGCTTTGTCTTTTTGCTTTGATTGATTCTTGCTGCTGATACTTGTTGTCGTGTTGCGTCGGCTGATTTGCTTTTGCTTTGATTTCTGCTTTTAGGGCTATTGATGACTTCTGATGTTGGCAACGTCAAAATCCATATCAGCATATGGATCTTGGGCCCAGTAATCAGGAGGTGGTGGAGGAGAGAGAGATCTCTCATTATCATCTTGATCAGAATCAGAGAGTTGAGATAATTCTTTAAGGAGCTTTCTTCTTCGTTCTCTTCTGGAAGAACTAGATATGGAATCTCCTTGTGAAATTCTCTTGAGATGAATTCCATGCCTCCAATACAGGATACGGTGGTATACTCAAACAGATCATTCCAGGTCAAACAAAAAAACAAGTAGTCCGTTATCACTCAGGAATTTGGCTTGGAGCTCAAAAAAAAAAAATTTATTCAACTATTAAAAAAGAAGTTTTATCTATTGTCTTATGCATTTCAAAATTTCAAGATGATTTATATGGGAAAACATTTTTATTACGCATCGATTGCAAATCAGCAAAAGAGGTTTTGCAAAAAGATGTTCAAAATCTAGTTTCAAAACAAATCTTTGCCAGATGGCAAGCCATATTAAGTGTTTTCGATTTCCAAATTGAATATATAAAAGGAGAACAAAATTCCCTTCCTGATTTCCTTATACGGGAATTTTTACAGGATCGAAAAGCAGATGTCAACATCCCGCAAGCGAAAGGAGAAGGTTAATCCTTCAACAGCAAAACCCCAACAATTATCTGATTATTATACTTCTCCCAAAAAATCCTCCAGACCTCCCATAGCCCCTATTACACCACAAAAATCCAACAGATTTTCCCCACTGGAAGATCTTCAAGCTTTCCCTGAATTACCCAATCCATTATATGCTCAAACACTATCACAACAACCAAAAAATCCTCATGCTTTATATTTTGATAAACCCCATCAAGAATTTTTCAGAAACACTACCCTTCCTATTCCAACCAATGAATTTGACCAAAACAAAATTCCCCAATGGTTATATTCTAACAAGATTTTTCCTGCAGGTTTCCAATTCATACCTGACAACATTCAAAAAACTCAAAGATTTTATGAGTTGATTTTAATTGATTCAAAATCAGTTGAGGTAACTCATACTCATGACCCTCTTGATTCATCTAGGATCATTTACTCAAAATGCAAAATTTTAAAAATCGTCAATCCTGATCATGTAGCAGATCATTATCTTCCAAAACCTTTTTCTATTTCATTTGTTCCTCCTACCTATACTTATCATGATTACCAGACAGCTTGGTTTAATATGTTTTTCATAAAACCCAAAACTCATTCATGGTTTATTTTTTTTGATAAAAAAGTTCGTTTCGAATTTCCTACCTAGTTCTTTGATTGGTGGACTTTTATAGGATCTAGTTCAGCTATTTTCCCTGAAAAAACCCAAGAGTTATTCCATTATTTCTCATCCCATATCTCTGACAATAAACCCTATGCCCATGAACTCCTATTTGTCGCTATGTTTGCTATCCCATGGATTTTTGCCTGGGATTATATCATTACCCCTTCTCAATTAGGTCTTCATGCATTAAAGAGAATATTTAAAATAAAATGGTGGCCAAAATATGATTGTTCATATTCTGACCTCACAACTGTCAAAACCTGGTTCCATGACAATCCATTTCATCTCAAGAGAATTTCACAAGGAGATTCCATATCTAGTTCTTCCAGAAGAGAACGAAGAAGAAAGCTCCTTAAAGAATTATCTCAACTCTCTGATTTTGATCAAGATGATAATGAGAGATCTCTCTCTCCTCCACCACCTCCTGATTACTGGGCCCAAGATCCATATGCTGATATGGATTTTGACGTTGCCAACATCAGAAGTCATCAATAGCCCTAAAAGCAGAAATCAAAGCAAAAGCAAATCAGCCGACGCAACACGACAACAAGTATCAGCAGCAAGAATCAATCAAAGCAAAAAGACAAAGCAAAAGCAAATCAGCCGACGCAACACGACAACAATTATCAGCAGCAAGATTCTCAGCCGGATAAAACAAAAGACTTTTATAAAAGCATCTACAGTTCATCAACTTTTATAAAAGCATCTACAGTCCAAGACAATAATTCGACTGCAATAATTCAAGAAGACCAAGACTTTGAAGACTCAAGATTAAGTTGTATATATAGGTTTTGTAAAGACTGCCTAAGGCAGAGTTTGTTTTTCAGTTTTCGAGTGTTTAGCACAGCCTTGTAAATTGAGAGAAAAAGTGACATAGTCACAAGTGTGCACCTGCTCCCTGTTCTTTACACCTGTTCACTATAAGATATACTCTCCTTGTAATTTCAAGCAAAATATATAAAATCAAGTTTTATTCAAAACCTTGCATATTTATTTTTAAAAGTTTTGATTATTAAAGTTTTTTGCAACAAATCCTGATCCTGCACACATTCGGTATCAGAGCCATGTATGCCTTGTCTGTGTTTGCTCAGTAATCCTGTTTATCTTTCTGCTTTGATTATATTGCCTTTAGATTACTGTTATTCTGGTGGTTGTGTGGTGGTAAGGCCATAGTGGTGGTAAGGCCGTTGGTCAACCCTTTGTAAGTCCGTTGGTTAGCCGTGTTAGGTGGTCCCGGCAGTCACTAGGCAGTCACACTATTCACTTGTCGTAACAATCATCTTTTTGCCATATTTTCAAATCATTTAGTATGGATAGGATTCTTAGAAGACGTAAACAGGGTGATGACTCGTCATCATCTGTTTCAGGATCCAACCCTTCATCACCTCCACATGATCATCCCACTGGTGATCATGACCCAAACTACACTATTAATAGTCAAGAAATTAATATTGCTAAAGTAGAACAAGATTTATTAAACTGGCATATACCTAGTCAAAAAATCAATAGGATTTATCAAATAGGTAGTTTTGACTTTAGATCAGACTACTCCATTAAGACAACAGAGCAAGCTTATAGTATTAGTAAAGAAAATGAAAGCATTAAGTTATTATCTTTACCTGCTATGAAAAAACATAGACAAGAAGGATTTAAATACATGCATCTAGGATTAGTCCAGATTGCTGTTAAACCATTACATCGTCTAGGAATAGACACACCCATATTAATGATGCTTAGAGATGCTAGGCATAATAATTTTCAGAATTCATTATTATTTCTTGTTGCATCCAATATTCATAATGGTCCTGTTTACTTTAATTGTTATCCAAATTTTTTTGTAGATTTGTATGACCCAAATCTTATAGATATTCTTACTTTGGATATACAATTACAAGGATTAGATTTAAAAACAGGAACTAGGAATTTGAATATTATTTATAAGATATATTATAAAGTTATGACAACTAAGATAAACCCTAAAGCATTACTTCAAACCAAACCAGGAGAGACCCTCCTCTTAGAAGCCAATACTTTTCATGCTAATACAATAACCCCTAAGTTATTAAAATGGAATCAGATTACTATTCCCAATAGTTGGAAATTTGAATCCTTAGTTCCCCCCAGAGAACTACAACATTCAAATATTTCTCATATTAGTGAATCTAATGATGGAAGTGTTCTTATCAAATTTGATAATCCCCCTTCCTCATTAATTCAATCCAGACGATCTTTATCTACTAGGGTTAAGACACCATTATCTTCCTTAGCAGAAGATCCACAGATCTTACCCCCTAGACAAAGTCTAGATTCAAAATCCAATGATCATTTATTAGGTGTTGATTTCCATCCAACAATCCCTAAAGGATTTTATGAAAATGAATCCTTTAAGACTGCATTAAATGATCTAGGAGAAACTTCAAATAAAAATGAAGTTCAGGACCCCGTCCTTGACCCTTCTCCCACTAGATCAGATATGTATGAAGTCAATGTAATTATGAAATCTGACTATGAAATTAATAAAGATTTATTAAGAAAAGATTTTTCTGCAATACATAATAAAGAAAAAGTAAACTGGTTTTTTCAAACATTTAATAAAGAAGAACAAGCTCAAATCCGTAAAGAATGGTATGATCAAATGAATGAACTTCATTGTAATATATTATTCTTTGCCTGGTTTGACTTATATACCTATAATAACAGAATTTATAACCCTTTTATTATTAATCATCCAGATTTAGAAGAAAAGATTAATCAAGTAGATACTATTAATAAACTAGAACAAAAATGGAAAGCCTCAACTAATCAAGTAGTTGCATCATCGATTGATAATCTTTCTTCAAAAACCCGGGAGGGACCTTCCCAACCATCTTCCTCTTCCACTCCTAAAATAATCCCAACTAAATCATTTAGTCTTACTCCTGTCATTCAAAAACCAATTGTCATTTCTCAACCCATCTTCACTCCTCACATAGAAGAGGATATAGTTACATTAGGAGATGATGATATTTTAGCATCTATTAATAAAAAAATTACAACAATTAAGCTTAAAAGATATTCCCACAAGCTCCCAAGAACAATCAGGTTCTCAAGAAAACATTCATGAGATAGATAGAGATATAATTAGTGAAATTCAAGAATTTGATGAAGTTAATAAAATTATTAGAAACATAGCACCTTTACCAACAACTAGGAATTTTTACCCTAGACCAACACCTCCAGATCTTCAATTTGAAGATAGATCATTAGCAGTTCAAGCTAAGTATGATTGCGACTCCATTTACGAATGGAACATAGACGGTGCCAGTGAGCACGTTATTCTTGATATACTTCAAGAAATGTCTATGGCAGCAACTTCATATAGAACAAAACCTACCAACACCAATAAAGGTATTACCAAGTCTATCATTGCAGGGTTTACTGGAACCCTTAAAGGATGGTGGACAAACTATTTAACTAAAGAAAATAGACTTGAAGTTTTAGAAGCCACAAAGGCTGGAAACCCTCAGTCTATTCAAAACCCCCAAACAGGTGAAATATCTATATTTACCCCTCAAATAGAAAATTCCTTTGAGACTCTCATTTTCGCTATTACCAAACATTTTATAGGAGATCCAGAAAGATGGATAGCCAGGTCTACAGAGATTCTTCTCAATTTGTCCTCTCCTACCATGCAAGATTTCAGATAGTATAAGGACGTATTCCTTGCCAAAGTATTTACTAGAAAAGATTCCAACCATGATTATTGGAAAGAGAAATTTATTAGTGGACTTCCCAAACTCTTTGCTGAAAAGGTAAGGCAAAGAATTAGAGATACCAATAATGGAAATTTGCCTTATGATGATCTCTCTTATGGAGAAATCATTAGTTACATTAATCATGAAGGATTAGCTCTTTGCAATGATATTAAGTTAAAATAAAAAATGAAGTCAGAACTCCATCAGAGCAAAAAAGAATTAGGATCTTTCTGTGCTCAATATGGATTCGAATCTATTCGAGCCCCTTCAGCAATTAAGAAAAAAAGATCCAAGTCCATTAGGAAGCAGACTTATAGAAAGCCTTTTAGGCCCAACAGATATTTAAAAGATAACACAAAACCTAGTACCTCTAAGTCAAAACCCAAGAAAAGAAGCCCAAAAGGTAAACTCTTCTTCAAAAGCCTGTTTTAAATGCGGTCGTCTTGGCCATTGGGCTAAATATTGCAGAGTAAAGCAGAAGATTAGTGAATTAGAAGTAGAAGATTCACTAAAACAATAATTATTAAAAATAATGGTAAATGAATCACAATCTGAAGAAGATTCTTCTTCTTTAGAAGATGATGACGTCATTTACACATTACAAGAAACATCCAGCATAGAATCCTCTGATGAATCACAATCATGTGATTGTAAGGAAGGATTTTGCAAATGTAAAACTATTAACATGATATCTAATCAGAAAGAATTCTTATTAGACATCATAGATAAAATTAATGACCCTATTATAAAAAAAGATTATTTAGTAAAATTAAGAGATCTTATTTGTGAAGAAAAAAAGGATTAGAGATCCAAAACCCTTCAATTTGTCAAAAATCTTAGAAGAAAAATTTAGTAAACCAAAAACTGCCAATATCTAAGATTTACAGTTAGAAGTTAATAATATAAAAGATCAGATAAAAACTATTCAGCAAGAAAGTATAGATCTTAAGGCAAGAATGATTAATATTGAGATAAAAAATATTAAAGATTCAATTTTATCTCCATCAGACAAAGGAAAATCTGTTAATAACTCATACTCATGACCCTCTTGATTCATCCAGGATCATTTACTCAAAATGCAAAATTTTAAAAATCGTCAATCCTGATCATGTAGCAGATCATTATCTTCCAAAACCTTTTTCTATTTCATTTGTTCCTCCTACCTATACTTATCATGATTACCAGACAGCTTGGTTTAATATGTTTTTCATAAAACCCAAAACTCATTCATGGTTTATTTTCTTTGATAAAAAAGTCCGTTTCGAATTTCCTACCTGGTTCTTTGATTGGTGGACTTTTATAGGATCTAGTTCAGCTATTTTTCCTGAAAAAACCTAAGAGTCATTCCATTATTTCTCATCCCATATCTCTGACAATAAACCCTATGCCCATGAACTCCTATTTGTCGCTATGTTTGCTATCCCATGGATTTTTGCCTGGGATTATATCATTACCCCTTCTCAATTAGGTCTTCATGCATTAAAGAGAATATTTAAAATAAAATGGTGGCCAAAATATGATTGTTCATATTCTGACCTCACAATTGTCAAAACCTGGTTCCATGACAATCCCTTTCATCTCAAGAGAATTTCACAAGGAGATTCCATATCTAGTTCTTCCAGAAGAGAACGAAGAAGAAAGCTCCTTGAAGAATTATCTCAACTCTCTGATTCTAATCAAGATGATAATGAGAGATCTCTCTCTCCTCCACCACCTCCTGATTACTGGGCCCAAGATCCATATGCTGATATGGATTTTGACGTTGCCAACATCAGAAGTCATCAATAGCCCTAAAAGTAGAAATCAAAGCAAAAGCAAATCAGCCTACGCAACACGACAACAAGTATCAGTAGCAAGAATCAATCAAGGCAAAAAGACAAAGCAAAAGCAAATCAGCCGACGCAACACGACAACAATTATCAGCAGCAAGATTCTCAGCCGGATAAAACAAAAGACTTTTATAAAAGCATCTACAGTTCATCAACTTTTATAAAAGCATCTACAGTCCAAGACAATAATTCGACTGCAATAATTCAAGAAGACCAAGACTTTGAAGACTCAAGATTAAGTTGTATATATAGGTTTTGTAAAGACTGCCTAAGGCAGAGTTTGTTTTTCAGTTTTCGAGTGTTTAGCACAGCCTTGTAAATTGAGAGAAAAAGTGACCTAGTCACAAGTGTGCACCTGCTTCCTGTTCTTTACACCTGTTCACTGTAAGATATACTCTCCTTGTAATTTCAAGCAAAATATATAAAATCAAGTTTTATTTAAAACCTTGCATATTTATTTTTAAAAGTTTTGATTATTAAAGTTTTTTGCAAAATTATTAGATATATTCAGAAGACATACAATGAGAGCTTTTACAAAATAACAAAGAGGTACACTATTAAGTTGAACTGAGGTTCTTCAAACACTTTCACAGCCACATGTTTTTCCTTCTTTGGAAAGTGGTTCAGGCTCTCCAAGTAGCTTTCAATTGTAACATACCAGTTACCCAAAATCAAATTTGTTCACGAGCTAGGTAGTCTGGTAAGGTAAGTAAACGTGGCTTAACTCAAATCACCATAAAATGAAGAAAAAAAACCTACCTGTCATGTTAAAAAGTAGGCCTAACTGACACTACCATGTGACATTTATGTATTTATTTGTTTTTTTATCAGAGGAGCAGGTTGGATACCTTCTAAACTTTAGATCTTGAGATAAATGTATTTTATATTTCACGGATCAAAAATAAGTTATGTGACGATCATAATAAAGTATAAAAAGTGTTTAATTTAAAATTTTATAATGTGAAATTTTAAACTCTATCATTAATCATTTTTTAATAGTTCATATAACATTTATTTAAATATATGAAATTACCAAAAATAAGTTATGAATTAATTGCATAATAATCAATTTGACTACTTATGATGATGAAACTAGTATAGAGCCCGTGGTTTACAGTAGATTCGAATTCACATAAAATTAAGTTTAATAAAATAAAAATATAAACCGAAATGTATGTTATTTTGAAAACATGATTTATAAGTAAATTGTAAGTTTAATATCATAAAAAACTTTGAAATATATTCTGTTTTCATTTTATTCCTTCAAGGTTTTTTTCAATCTTAAAACAGACCCCATATATTTGTTAGTATATATTTATTTTTTATTTGTTTATCACTTCTCTCCTCCTCTTTTCCGTCTCCACTAAACTATCCATTAACAAAGTTTTTCCTCTTTTATGAATAAATAGGATTATTGTGTAAATAAATGGGTAGAGATTAATGATAAATTAGATGATCATCGTACATAAAATATAAAAAAGGTTTTCTTCTCAAATTCTTTAATCACAAGGGATTACATGGTACATTTACAAACCAAAGTTATTAATAATGATATCAAAGGACTACATAGTACATATAAATAAACCAAAGTTTGATAGCAATACATAATGTTTTGAATTCACTGAATGAAAATCCCATAAAAATATTAAATCTAATATAATTTATTTTTATTTTTATATAAGTTTCAATATTTTTTTATGAAACTATGTCCATCGAAAAATAATATGATGCATTAATATTAAAAATTCATTTTGAAATTGATTAAATTGATATAAATTAATTATTTTTAGAGATAATATATAAAAAAAGCTAAATTAATTTGCATCTAACATCCCCTTTACTTGTCATCCATTTTACCATTTACACTAACTATAATAAAAACATTAAAAATCTTTAAAATAACCTATAATTATTAGTCACTCATGAAAACAATAAAAACTACGTAAAAAATAAATAAAAAATAATATAAAAAAACAATCCAATCATTTTTTAAAGAAATAATTTGATCAACCGCGGAGTATGTAAACTAGTGCAATACTAAAATCAACCAAAGCAAATAATTACTCGAAAATAGGATCTAACTGAACCATTCCATTTCAAAATATTTACACCTTAATATTTATATCTCGAAAATATTTTCTATCAAATCATATTTTGGTATTCTATATTCTTTTATGGTGATCCTTGAGGATTTGTATGATTTTCTTTTTTTTTGGTAAAAATTCTAAAATGTGGTATCAGAGCAACCATAGATTGAATTTATGATCTTTATTCAAGTTTAATTCTTATGAGAATTGGAATTTGATGGAATAGTTTCTAGAGTTCTTAATTATACTGATTCAATTCATGATTTAATAGTCATGCACTAGATTAAGGTTAATTGAATGAATCAATAGTGTTAATAAGGTTTAAAACACATAAAGGTTGGATTATAACCTTCATAAGTTGATTGGGTATAAATAAAAATGGATTTTAGGCGTGAAAATCATTAAAATTGAAGAAAATATATTAAGTATCGAGCATATGGACAATTGATTGCCCTAGGGACAGAGAGCATGTTACAGTCGACTGAAGTTTACCACAATTGACTGTATTTCAAATAAAAACTTTTCACACCACAATTGACTGTCCCCAATGCAGTCAACTATGATTAAGGTTTTTTTTTTCACATAAAGTTTACAAAAATTTGCATCCAATTCAACTTAAAATCATTTCTCATGAAAAACTAATGTTCTTGTGAGCAAAATACATTTTTTGACATGTCCACGTGCACGTAAGGTCTACTGTGAGGGCCGGGGCCAACCAACAAACCCTAAACCCCGCTAACCGGGGGGCGTTACCCCTCAGTAACCCCTATCGGCGGAATTGTCCCAAACCCTTTATTCAGGAGGTGGACATTGTCCATACCTCAAAAACCAATTAACAATGTAATTAGCATAAAGATTATGACCTTGTAACAGAAGTGCCTCTAGTTGTGCATTTCATAAGGTTGATGTCGTGTGACTGAGTTATGATCTTGGAGACAAAGTTAGCCCCAAATCTATAAGGATAAGATTATATTAAGCAATCATGGTGTGGGTAATGTAAATTTTATCATAGTATGGGAGAGTTTCATATATTTAATTGAAATTGTAGTCATCAAAGTAACCTTTTTCGGTTGGATTTGTGGAATATCAGTCCTATACGATAGTGAGATGTCTCTAGTCTAGTATATAGTCATACACCCAAGTGAGGTGATTATGTATTCGGATTAAGAGGGTCATATAGGAAGCATAAGGTTGGGAACTAACTAGCTTGAGTGGTTTATACACCTAAAGGTGGTAGATTATTGAAAGTTGGAATAAATTTTCATGGCTGCTACTTTATGGGAGGATTTCATAGTTGCATGTCATGGATTTTGCCTAAAAGTGTTTTCATGATAATGTGTGTGATCTCTCATGAGGACATACTCATTATGGTTTTGGAGTACATTATTATGTCATAATTTGCTTATAAAGATACATTGTTTAACTAAATAAGCCATCCTTAATTAAAGTCATATTTTATTGTCAAGAACATTAAAGTAACCATAGAAATTATTATTGTTTTGAATTTTATATGGTGGAAAATGAAATGGGATTTTGTCATAAGTGATAATCACTCTTAAGATTGATATTCTCATTATAAGGTTAAAATTAAAAGGTTTACACATAAAGTGTATCGTTGGAAATTGACTTACCCAAGTTGTCTCTTTGTCCAAAGGTGATAGATTTACAAAGGCTAGAATAGGTTTTGATGGTCGCTTTTATGTGTGGAGGGTTGCTAATTGTGTATCATACATTCAGCCTAAAGGTGTTTCATGATGATGCATTTGGACTCTCAGTTGTTATACTTTTATCCAAAATTAAAATTGAAAAAGTATTTGTCATTGAGATGATAGAAAAACTTGGTAATGAATAAAGTATAAACTTGCAGAATATAAAGATAATAGTTTTGATACAATAACGGTTAATGTTGCATGCATTAAGTTTGACCATGTGTCCCTGCTAACTGTTAAAAAATCCATTATAGAACACCAATTGAGTGGATTGTTATAGTGAAAAGATACCGAGAGTCGGTGAATGCTTAGATAAGTTCAATTCTGCATAATATAAATTTCATAAGGTATGACGGAAAATGTTGTATTTGGGAGTATATCATAAAGCTAGTCCATTTCCAAAATTAAGAGAAAAATCCTAGATTACATTATTTGTTTCCAAAACAAGTATCAAGAAAGGCAAGAATGATTAATTTAGTACTTCTAAAATTGTTAAGGACTATAAAGAATCATATCAGATTGACAATGTAGTGGGTCTTGAGGATATTTTCCTTATAAAATGAGATTAGATGCTTCTTATATAAGAAGAAAAATCATGAGAAATGAAATTGCAATAAAAGTAAAAGTTTTGATTAAGAATAGTGAGCATAACTCTTTTGCTCTTGTTTTAAGGGAATCCAATGTAACTGAAGCCTCGTTCAGTGTGGTGGCTAGACAATGATAATTGTATTACTTTTGCCATATATGGATTCATAAGCAAGAAAAAGACAAATAAATGAGAGTTTAAACTCACCATTGGCAGCAATGATGAGGTGAACATAAAGTTCATAGAAGTATAAATTTAGATTTTAAATTTAAACTGCTATTAGGGGCACACTTTATGTATGTTCCTAGTGCAGAATTTATTTTTCATATTTAGTTTTTTGACGAAATTGGCTATACTTTGATGATAAGGATTATAAAGTTAAAATTATCGTTTGATTCGAAATCTATTAGCTATTACACCTTATCACATAGATAATATAAATTGTGTGTTGATATCCAAATGAAGTTCGTAATACCTTATATAAAGGTACATTATTGCCAAAAGATCCCTAATTAAGGAAAGCCTTCTATATTGTGACATAAAGGCTTTGGTCACAATTCTAATGAGAGAGTAAAAAATGTGATAAAAGAATACATATGACTTACTCTTAACTATATATTGTTTCGCAGTAAACTAACCAAGATAAAAAAAATTGTGCATCTTGTAAATATGATCTTTTGAAGATGATCCACACTTATTTTCAACAAACATTATCAAACTATATTGTGACCAATTTACGACAACAAAGCTCTTCCTCACAAGCTCTTTATGTTAGAAAATTCCATGGGTCTGGGCTTACATTAATTGGGTCTTATAATAAACAAACTAAGGGATTAGTCTATTATGTGAAACATACGGTGAGCTTGACAGGCTTGCAACTCTAATTGTCTAATATGGACTACTGGTATAGGCCATAATTGACATTGGGCTTGTGATGAGTAGGGCAATGAATCACTACACAAAGAGATGGCTAGGTCCCTCCTTCTAATTCCAACACTCATAATTCTCTAGAGAGAATACAATTTTCTTTTCTAGGGTTTTAGAGCTTCTCTCATCAAGGCTAGCGATAAGGAAAATCAAGAAGGGGAAGTACTTATGCCAATTAGGGAATTTGTTGTTGCAATTCCGCTGTGCATCTCAAAATGGATCCCAAACAAGGTACGTTCCTAATTTTCTATTAAATCATATTTGGGTATTCTATATTATTCTATGGTGATCCTTGAGGATTTGTATGAATTTTTCTGAAAATTCTAACACTTTAATAAAATAAAGAACTATATAGTACATACATAAACGAAAGCTCTTCCTCACAAGTCTTTTTTAGGGCATTCCTTCGGCATGATGTTTCACCAAGGGTGAACCCTTCTTTCAACGTTATGCCCTCGACACACCCTCTCAAGGTCAGGTCTCTCAGATATGTCTTGGGGTAGGAGGCTTTGCATCAATATTGTCAATGTGTCGACCTTTTCTGCTAAGGCATAAAATTAATTATGTCTGATTAGTGCTTTCATGCTCTCCAGCTTCACTCTAACGAGAATTATTGTCAAAGTTCGCACAAACATATAAGGAATGATGAGATCTTTAGATTTGGTCATCAAGTTTTCAAGACTCTTAGTGATTTGCTAAAGGTTGTTCTCATTCTTAGCCGCATCTATTAGCATTAGAGAATTTCGATCATTAGGGTTTTGATTAGGGTTACCATGTGTGCTTGTGTTAGTGCTGACAAAGTTTTTCATCGTTTCTTTTGGTTTCATCGTTCACAAATGAGATTCTATTGTTCCCATTGAAGGCACTTGTCTATTGATGTCGAAATCCAAAAGATCAGTCACATGAACACGAGCGCACCCGAGATCAATAAAATTCATTCACATGTACCCTTTGTGTATATCCACATATACCTTTTAAAACCGTCAATGCCTCTAACATTGGTGGATAGTGTGGTGTGCAAGCATGTGAATGTGAAAATGTCAAAATATGCCCTCGAAATAAAATCTTTGATGCAACAGTTTAACTGCGATATTCAAAGCCTAGTAGGGTTTGAGTGTCGAAATTGCAACATAAATTTCATGTGCTTACCAGTAGAATCAATTTGTATATTAACCTGTAACTATCTAAGGAAGATTATATTTAATTGTGAAATTTTACTTATTTAATTGTTTCCATTTTGTATCATTATAATTGCAAAATCTTTATGAATTGTTTATGATATTTTCTTTTATATATTTTTTTGCTAGATAAAGTCCTCTAAGCTTAAAGAATTCTATGAAAAAACTACCATACAGAAAAACAAAAACAAACAAAAAATATATATATTGAAGAAATTAAAATTAGAACACCACTTTGATGATTAAAATTCCTACGAGGATTAGAAGAAAAACATTGGAGTAGTGTTATTTATAAGATTGAGAGATTTATGGTTCACTTGTTTAACTTACAGATGCACTTAAATTGTGGGTGTACAATAGGGTTTATAGATTATTTTGCTATATTAACGTGTACATACACGATGGAAGTTTTTTTTTATTTGTAACATAAATGGTTTTGTTTGAGTAATGCTTCAAGTGGAGATTAAAGCATCTTTTCTTGAAGAAAATTTTAAGAAAACTTGCTTTAATCTCCACTTAAAGCATTACTCAAACCACACACTTAAATTGTGACATTTCATTATATTGTTGTGCTAGAAATGTTTTAAGATATTTATTTTCTCGTTTGTTTGCACATGTAAGTCTGTATAAACATGTACCCTTTGAATTATTTCATATATCTATACTATTAATAAAATCATAACATCTTTTTTGTGTCATTCCTTTTGAAATGTCAAAAATATTTTCGCATAAATATAGATTTATTGTGTTATCAAGTTTAAAAGTGTAAAACTAATCACCCTATAATCATCCCATGTTTGCTTAATCAATAATAACTTCTTGTTTCAAAAACCACTTATCAACAATAACCATTTAAGCAGTTACACATTATCCATTTCAAAAACCACTTATCTGCAATAACCACCTAAACAATTATACAGTACCCACTACCCACTAATTCACACCTACCTATACATATTCTCTCATCTTCTTATTTGTTTCTTTATTAACTATTAGTAATTAATTCACTAAGCTTAATTTGTTATCTTTGTGTTTCTTTTCCAAGTGAAATTCTTCTCAATTCTCTTTATTCACGGTTGATTTTTTTTCTTTAATTAAATTATGTTATTCTTTTTAGATTGTTTAATTCGATAAAAGAGTAAATCAATATACACCTTAGCGCAACGCACGTTTTAAGATGTTAGTCATTAATATTGGTCAATCACCGGGTGTTTTGTTCAAAGCTTCACATTATTAATTGTTGATTAATGATATTTTGATGAATGTAACTTTAATGAACTCAAATTATCAATATGAGTCATATGACAAATAATGTTTGTCTTTTTTAAAGAATAATTAATTCTAAAAATAATAAAGATAATTGAAAATAATTTTAAATCTTATATCTATTTTGTTTTTAAAATATAAGGATAGAATCGTGGGAGGTTCGTAGTTTAAGGCACTAAAATGGTAATTTAGCCTTTATTTCACTAAAAAATCTTCTGAAAAGAATCGTGGCCCTTGGCCCACATAATATTCGAGCCCACCCAAGAGGCGTTCTTCCAGGGATCCAGTCCGCGTACAAAATAATCTCTCTCTTAATTTGCCATATATTCTCTTTTATTTCGCGTCGTTGAAAGTTGAGACGACAATCATGGCTACACGACTAGCGAGACGAGTAATTGGAAGCCGATCGAGCCAGGTCTTCAACTCCACAAACCCTAACCCTCGCCCAGTAGCGGCAATTGCAAGGGCTTTCTCCTCTGCTAGCACTACGATTCGGGCCACTCTCTTCCCCGGCGATGGAATCGGCCCCGAGATCGCCGATTCAGTCAAACAGGTTCATCACCCTCTCTCTTCTATTCCATTTTTACTTCTTTTTTCTCGATGGAATTTGCTTTTTTTGTGCTACTAAGCGTTTCGGTTTGACGGTTATGCTTTTTTCTGCATCTTTGACGAATGGAATGTCGTGTTTTTTGTTTTGAAAAGTATAATTCTTTTATTCTTTATTTTTTTTGCTTTTATATAACTTTTCCGTGGAGATATAAAATCTCAAGCGAATTGTTGATGCATGCACTAAATTTTAGCTGGAAGTCATTTGTTTATTCTTTGTTTTTTATTTAAAAGTGTTTTCCATGGAGATAAAATCTCTAGCAAATCGTTGATGCACGCACTGAATATTACCTGAAGCTTCCTCGTCAAGTATTCATGTAGATAAAAGGAGTGTTTGAAATGAGCTATCTTTTGGACATGTGAAGCTAGAGAAGTTAGAGTGCCTAGAGAAAAAAGAGTGATTTGATTTGAAGTTGAAGAGAATATTGCTGGGACAATTCAAAGTTACCTTTAAGCCTAGAATTATAGTGAGAAAGCACCTGATAATTGTAAGTTCCCTTTGTTGGAAGGTTTATGAGGTATAAGTTTGATGATAGATGTGTTAGGACTTAGGCGCACATTCTTCAGTCCGTACCAATGTTGTTTGGTTTCCACAATTAGGACCATTCTTAACATATGAAGTTCTCATGTGATGTGTGGTTAGATTTTGTGGTCTTCCTGAATATGTAGTACAAGGTCATTCTTTCTGTGGATTTTTTTTTGACAAGTCATTCTTTCTTTCTCTGGATTTACAGGGTCATATCTGTATATAGACTTTAGGAGCTCGAATTGCTGTGAATAAATTGATAAGCAAGGGTGGTTTTGTAATTTTTATACTTTACTGAGCTCTCTTTTGTTGTTTTTACTGTTTCTAACCAGAGTAGCCAGTCTGGTTGTCTTTAGTATTCTCTAGTTTTCTACTTTGCTGCTTCCTTGTCATCTGTTTTAAACACATCTTATTGTTCTTATCTATACTTTTATCTTGGTTACATTTTTAACATTAAAAGTAAATAATCAAGCTATCTGTCGAATTTTATTCTAATGTGTTTTTGGTACAAGTATTTTCTATCTGGTTTAATCCAAATTATCTAATGACTGCAGGTGGCAAGAGTTGCTTGTTCTTAGCAGTGATATTTTGTCAGTGTGAATTTTCTAAACTTGACAAATCCCATCTTTTTTACTGATGCAGGTATTTAAAACTGCTGAAGTGCCCATTGAATGGGAAGAACACTATGTCGGGACTGAAATAGATCCTAGAACCCAGAGTTTTCTAACATGGGAAAGTTTAGAATCGGTTCGGAGAAATGGAGTGGGTTTGAAAGGGCCAATGGCCACACCAATTGGAAAAGGCCATCGTTCTTTGAACCTTACCCTTAGGAAAGAACTTAATTTGTATGCCAACGTCAGGCCTTGCTACAGCCTCCCTGGCTATAAAACGCGGTATGATGATGTCAATCTTATTACTATCCGTGAAAACACAGAAGGAGAGTACAGTGGACTTGAACATCAAGTAAGCTTTTTTCAATAACATGCAGATGCGTACTGATAAATATGCACATATATTTAGAGAAGTTCTTTGTTTTTGGTGATAGGTCGTCAGAGGTGTAGTTGAAAGCCTTAAAATCATTACTCGTCAGGCAAGTTTAAGGGTGGCTGAATATGCTTTTCACTATGCTAAGACCCATGGAAGAGAGAGAGTGTCGGCAATTCACAAGGCCAACATTATGCAGAAAACTGATGGCCTTTTTCTCAAGGTCTGCTAGTTAAACATGCTTAAATTATATGCTACCTGATTGTCTTCATAAATTTCCACTCATGAGTTTGGTTTGGTTGCCACTTTTCAGTGTTGTCGTGAGGTTGCAGAGAAGTATCCTGAGATAAAATACGAGGAGGTTGTCATAGACAACTGCTGTATGATGGTATGACAACTTTCCTTCTGTATATATTCTGTAAATTCAATGCCTGTGCTGGTGAAAAAGCTTCCTATTTCTTCCTTACTTATAGCAGGAGTTGGGGTTAAGAGAGGAGGTTCAGCTATCAAGTCTAGCAGTGTATATGTATTTTTCAATTAACTATTATGGTGGTTTCTTTTTCGCTTTACTATTATTGCCAGAATAAGTTCATTTAAAGACATTCTGTAGAACTGCAATGGCTTATTTTCTTTGAGAACAATATGAAGGTATTGAACTGACTATTTGCCTTGCCACACACAGCTTGTGAAGAACCCTGCACTTTTCGATGTCTTGGTGATGCCTAACCTCTATGGTGACATTATCAGTGACCTTTGCGCTGGGTTGATTGGGGGATTGGGCTTGACACCAAGGTAATATGCCTTAGTATTGCAAGTAATATATATCACAATAATCTAACACCATATACTTTTTTGAATATATATCACAATAATCTAACACCATCTACTTTTTATCAAAAAAATCTAACACAATATACTTGTGCAGTTGCAATATTGGTGAGGGAGGAATTGCCCTTGCTGAAGCTGTCCACGGTTCAGCACCTGATATTGCTGGAAAGGTTAGTTTGTAAAGCTGCTTTATGTTTTTGTTTTTCAATGGTGTTTTTGTGCTTAGTTTCTTGCTTTGTAAGTTGTAACAATGCAATATGCTTAAAGATGCCTGCTTGGTTTTATAATTGCATTAGATTTTCCCCTCATGGTTAGGCATTATCATAAATGTTATCTGTGATATGCCATTTCATCTATGGGCCTCATTTATGCTTATGATTGGTAGAGTGGAAAAGTGAGAAGAAGGAAGAGGGAGAGGAAAAAAAGTGATATTTCTATTGTTTGGTAGGTTAGAAGAGTGAGAGGAAAGAAGAGTGGAATGATTGATGTTTTTTTCCCACATGAACAAATCACAATCCTCTCAAATTGGGATGATTGGAGAATGGAAGTTAAAATAAACTACTTTTTATTGCCTTTTTTATTTTTTCCTCTCATTTTTACATTATTTTTACCAAGCAGAAAATAAAAGACATCAAGCATCTCCCTCTTCCTTACTCAGTTGCTCTCACTTTTTCTCTTTACCAATAAGAGCCTTAGGGGAGTAGCATTAAATTGGGTAACTTGGGATGGCGATCCAAGAGAAAGTTCTTCCTCATCTTTTCTCAAGTCCAAACCTAAGTATAACTTTACAGTTTGTCCTGGTGTATCTTAAGTCAGACACACCTAGATTAGGGAAAACATGAGTGAACATGATATTTTGAACAAGTTAACTGACAAGCTGAGACATGGAGGTAGAAACGTGGATCTTTCATGGGAATTTAAGCTTTCAGGGTTAAATTTGTCAGAGAACTTGTGTAAGATTTTGGAATATGTTGGTGGCTGTTAGATTTTGGGTTTTTAGCAAGTCATTGGGATATAAAGAAGGGATAATGTCTAGGCACCCTCTTGAACTTTGGTAAGAATTTCAATGTCCCCCATGGGTTTAAAAATCGATCAATTAACTCCTTGAATATTATTTATCAAAAAATAACTCTTTGAATCTTGGGTCAGTATCCAATGGGTCCTTCCATCTAATAATATTGTTAAATAGTAACTGGAGATGCATGTATAGGATGTGATCTAGCATTTGTGAAAAGATAAATTGCCCTTATTCCTCTTTCTCCAACAATTGCGAAACTATAATTATCATTAAACCTTCAATAATGTCTTTCACTATGTACTATTACTCAAGTAAAGAGAAAGAGAACAATTATGTAAGGGTAAAATTGATATATTATATCCATCGTACTTAATTTGAATGCCGTTAATGTGCTTTCTTAATCTTTAAGCTTTTTCAAATAGGACAATTATTTTGGGATGGAGGGAATTATTCAAATGTTATTCAAATTCAAAAATTTAAATATTAGGAAGATTATATATAGATGGCACCAAGGGGTGCCACCCATTTAACAGAAGGGACTCTGTTCCAGATAATGATTCAATGAACTCTATAAGATATATGCTATTAACAAAAAAATTTCCTCTAACCAAAAATGAAGGTGATTTAACCATTCCCACTTGATAGAATCAATGGATCTTTCTATTCTATCAAAAACTCTCTTGTTTCTTCCCATCCAAGCTATCCACATGAAAGTGAAAGTGGGATCAAATCCTTGGCTTTCTTCTTTTCTTTAGAAGTTTGAATACCACTTCAAGCCCAAATCTACTTTAAAACTAGGGGCGGCAAAAGTCACCTAGACCCATTTACCCACCCAGATTTAAAGGGGTTTGGGTAACCTATTTACTTAAATGGATTAATGGGTAATGTCTAAAACACCCAGTTATAAATGGGTTGCTATGTATGGGTAAAACTAAATAACATAAAGCCCAACGCAATTAACTTATGAGAACTCTGTTTTCCTTCTACCACTTTTTCTTTCTTTCATTTCCTCTTATGCAAACACCCTCTTTTATTAATTAGACTATTTGAGAAATTGGAATATGGAAGCGTATATCATTACTCTTATATATGTATGGGTAAAACAAAAGAACATAAAACCCAACCCTTTTAACTTACGAAACAGTCTTTGGGAGGTTTCTATTGAGGTCAAAGGTTTCTTTTCCTGGTGTTCTCTTGGGTGATGGCTGAGTCTGTTGAGGTTGATCATAAACAGTCTTTGGGAGGTTTCTATTTTTCTTTTTCCTGATTTTGAAGGTATGGAGGTATCTTATCTCCGTGGTGATGGTGGGGTTGATGACTTTGGATAAAAACCTACTGTAATTGATTTTGTTAGCCTGCTAAGTTTTGATGTCACAATCTTGGGTGCATTTGGGGCGTTTTTGCTGCTTTATAGAGTGCATAAAACCTCACATGACTTCTTAGTTTAGTTAATTGCTTGGTTTCTGCAGAGTTCCTTGTTCTCCTGATCGAGTTCTGCTACTTTAAGCTTGTTTCTGTGCGATTAATACTTAGTTGTTTCTGCTGTGGTTTATTTTATGTAGAATATGGCAAATCCGACTGCTTTGCTTTTGAGTTCTGTCTCGATGTTGCGTCATTTGGAGCTCCATGATAAGGCTGAAAGGATCCAGAATGCTATCCTCGACACAATTGCAGAGGGGAAGTTCCGAACTGCTGACCTTGGCGGCACTGCATCGACAACAGATTTTACAAAGGCTATTTGTGATCATCTTTAAACATTGTGTCTACATATATATGGCTTTGGGTTCCACAATTTTGTAAGTTGTTTCTTTTAACAGGAATAATATCACATCAAATTGATGACTATGAAAAACCTTGTCCAGTTTAACAGGTCAGCCATGTAGATTGTATGGCATATATAAAGAAATGAATGTACTGATCAATCGTTCTTCCTTTCCGGGTCCGTGTGCACTGTCTCAGAATGAACAAATGGGCGTTAAGATAAAGGGTGTTTGTGGAGAAAATTGCTGGGCGGCGCTTGTCCCCTAATTTTTGATATTCTTATAATTTCTTACAATAAAATACCACTCCTGTGGTGATTTTCCTGTCATTATTTTCTTCTGTTTTAGAGGTCTAATGGGTCACTATATTTGATGCAGATACAGATCTGTAGTTCTGATTTGATTGTTAATTTCGTTAAATTAAACAATACTTTAAAGTGCATTGGTTTGTCAGGCCATGATAAATGCATGATTGTATGACAATTCCTTTGATGGGATGTATAAGTTAAGAGCAGCTTAGCTCAAGACCGGTCGAGATTTGATTGTCAGAGAAGCTTGTGTATATATTGCTCGCTATAGAATTGAAGAAATAGCTGTGAATCGTACAGCACGAATTCAGATGTGAGATCTGTAGCGTTTATTTGCACTTTGATGGTATCAAATCTGTATTTTTTTTTTGCCATTTTGATGGTATCTTACATAATTAGAACCATTGCATTGCCGCAAATTTGTGCCCTGTTCAAAATTGATTTTAGGTCATTCTGGCTGATATAGCAAATCTCAAATTTGATGTTTAACGGCTTAATAAACATTAGTAAGCTTGAATATAATGTTGGAAGACGTGTTGTATCCTTCCTGGACCCTGCAAGGAAAACAAATGCCCTAATCTAGTATACTATGGCACGTTATAACTGTTGTGGGTGTCAAATAGATAGATTCCTAACGAAAGTGCTGCAGTTTTTGCTGCAGAATTGTCATGTTACATCCTAAAATATCCCTTCGCATTTTTCTGGATCAATAACCATCAGATAGGCATACGATATCAGTAATTGTTCCAGAAGAAGCTAGGGGTACCCCTTGGCTTATCTGTCTGCGCTTTTTCAAATTGGCTGTGCATGTGAGGAGTTGAACCCAAGTTATACAGACCTGGCAACTGGGAATTGTAGGTTTGGGCCGGCCACAGCTGATTGGGAACTAAGGGAAACTGCCAAACTTCCACTTTCTGGCAGATGAATGTTTAGACGATTCTGTGGGCAGCCTGGTTGTTGGCTGAGTGGGCATCACTGATGCTGAGTTTGGATTATTGGGTTAAGATTGTTCAAGCCTAGGACAAGATGTTCGAGTTTTCTGCTGAATCAACTTTCATGAAACTGTTCATGGATGCAGTAAAAGGAAAAAAGAAAGATCTCAATTAGATGGATCAGAAAGAAACAGAACCTACACTGTAGGCATGACATACATAAGAAAGTATGCCATATATGCATGCATGCATACATACAAATACTTAAGAATATTTATATGTAACACATGAGAAAGTATGCCATGCATGCATACATACAGATGCTTATGGATATTTATAGGCACTGCATATTGACGCAAATATATAACCTTCATGAAAACGGTGCATATAGTGTTTCATTGCTTGAACAATTGAAAGAAGTTGAATCTGTGCAAAAATTGATTAGGAGCAGAAGTTCTTGGGCTGGTTTGTGCATGATCAACAAAAAAATGTTCAAAAAGAATTCTTTTTGAAATTTAACTTTCTGAATAAAAAGGTATTGTTATAGATAAGTAAAATGTACCAAAATAACATAAAAATTTGCTGGAAAATCACAGGAATTTCTTGAAGTACTACCCGGATAAGAAAATTAATGTTAGCAAACAAAGGCAAGGGTACACAAGTATGAAGAATAACTATTAAGAAATGAGAATTTGAACCTGTTAGTCTGCTGGAAATTGTGGTTTGCTAGGAACAAGGCGGTATATGAGAGGGATCCAATGCGCGCTACAAACATTATTGCCAAAGTGTAGAGTCATGTAATGGAGTTAAATAGATTGTTTGAAACTAAACCGTCTTTAACATACAGGGATATGCTAAGTCTTAATTCCATGACTTTACCAGTCTCTAATCCGCGCATGAATCGTGGTGAGTGGATCCGTTGGCAGGCTTCTGAGGAGGGCTTGGTTAAACTAAATTGCGATGGCTCTTCTGTCCGGACTGGTGGGGCGGGTGGTGGTGTTTTTCGCTCAAGTACATCCACGATTATTTTAGCTTACTCGTATTATTTTGGAATTTGTACTAACATGCAAGCTGAAGTGCGCGCACTGTTAGAAGGTTTGAAGATTGCTCAAAATCATAGCACTCAGATCCATTGCATAGAAAGCGATTCCAAAGTGCTGGTACAGATTTTAAATAATGAAGTAGATCCGCCTTGGGAGCTAACTTTTTGTGTTCGAGAAATCAAGGACTCGTTGCCTTCTTCGATGTCAATTGTTCATATTTTTCGAGAAGGAAATCATTTGGCAGATTGTTTAGCTACACATGAACACGAGCACCATTCCAATGAGCTATATTGATCGGGTCTGGCACTTCCAGAAAGCCGTGGTGCAGCTTATAGAAATGATTGTAATGGTCTTGCATCGTATAGGAAAATGTAATGTATTTTCTTTGGTTAGGTCTAGTGTATTCCGAGGTTAGGTTTTATGTCTTTCTCAAGAATTGTGCCCTTTCGTCTTACTTTTTTTTTGTAATTTTTTTTTATTTTTCTAATAAACAAATAGGAGTCTTATCAAACTTTCCTACATCACAATGAGGTGTTTTTTTTTTTTAAAAAAAAAGAATTTTAACTTGTAAGCACATAATAAAATTTTATTCAAGTTCTTAATTAAATAAAAAAATTTCTTAGTTCATCTCGATCTCTCTCTCTTTTTAAAACTCTTTACTTTTGGCCCAAATAAACTGTTATCAAATAATTTATATTAGATTTAGGTGAGGTTTAACATTTAGAATGTTTGAATAGATTATCAAAATTTGTGATGATATTGAGTTATTTTCCCTCACCAATTGAATAATGACACAACACTTTTAATTTTTAATGTTTGATAAATAGCTCTGAGAACTGATTTTATAACACACTCAAAATTTTAAAAACTAATTTTCATTTTTTGATTATTTTCAAAAACAATTATTTTAGAGATGTTAACTTTCTGTTAGTCGGAAACATAAACACAACTTCATAAACTCTAGTATAAAATCCTAACAAAACAAAGAAAAATGTTGTTTATTTTGTCTTTCATTTTATTTTATTTTCATTTTTGTTTCGATTTTCTTTCCCTTCAAATTTTCTTTTGTTTAAAGAGGAAAGGAAAACGCAGTAATAGATTAGTATAATCAATTTATCTTACTAAATAAAGGGTAAACTTTCTAGGTTCGATTCATCATGGCAACTGTCAAGGATTCATTTATGCGCTTTTGACCTTTAAGTTTAATCCACTGTGTTTACCTACCAAATAGGAAGCAAAAGCCCAAGAGTGGCAGCTAGCGAGAAAGTGGAAAATAATGCCACACCACACGTTTTTCAACTAAAGCCGCCAAATAATGCCAATAGTTGGTGAGATTAAGACTACACACCATCACTTCTTTTGCACCTATAAACATTGAATTAAACTACCCTCTCATTGCAGAACTAAATCTCTTACCATCTACTCATACTTGCTCTCACTCTCTTTATCAATTACCAGAAACAACTAACAATGGCTTACGAGGGAATTATTTTGGGGATGGGCAACCCTCTTCTCGACGTATCAGCTGTTGTAGACGAAGAATTCTTGGAAAAGTATGCTTATGTTACGCATTCTAAATCCATCTTTTATCCTCCTCTTTAAGCTAGATCTAGTTTCCTTATCTTTCTGTTTGTCATGATCTTGTGTGCCCAATTGCTTGTTTTAATATGGTCCATTGTATTTACAAAGATTTGGATATTGTTGCATAGCTGTTTGTTCTGTTAGTATAAAGATGCTTCGAGCAACCTTGTAGCTTAGCCGATTAACGCAAATGATTATAGTTCGTCCGGTTTGTAGTTTTGGGATGTATTGTTCACAAGAATGGGAATATTAGGATGATGATGTGTTGCTCAACTTTTCTACTATGTATTGGGTTTTATTTCTTTTGCTCTTAAGTTGTATTTTTTTTTCTTCTGATGTACTAACAGATACGACATCAAGTTGAACAATGCGATTCTTGCAGAGGACAAACACTTACCCATGTAAGCTCTTGTTCAAAGATTAAGTCATTTTTGCCCTCTCTATTGTATTACTGATCAAGTAACTCTAGGCTGCAATCTGTCATGTAGTTCATTACTAATTTTATCATTTCTAATCTCTCATTGGATAAACAACTTTCTTCTTTAAAGATCACATTGGATCATTTTAATGCTCGTGTGTTTATCTTCAATATGGTTATTATCAGTCTTAAATATGTACAGGGTGGGCTCATAAACCTCATAGTTGTCTAAATATTTGTTGGCTGGCAGTAACTTTATCAGATAGACATTTTTATGTTGATTTTCTATTTGTTCAGAACTTCCTTCACCTGATATACAACAGAGATATTAACAATTAGTACTATGGGAAATATTATTAAAATTGTTCATATTAATAACTTAACAAGTTCTATGCCCTTATAACTTATAAGCTGTAATATCTGGAAAAATTACAGGGAGAGTGGAAGTATATTAAATGAATCTAGAAAGTAAAAATTTGATTAATGTTTTGTCAAAAGCAGAGGTGGGAGTCCTGAAAGCCCAAAATTGTAGAGGTTATGGTAAAATTGACTGTTAAGGTTTTGCACGATTACGGCTTAAAGGCTGAAACTATATCCGTCAAACAAAGTAACCCTTGAGAAGGGGTCAGCTAGGTTCTGGTCTTACTGAAGGAAGTTAGAGTCTGGGGTGTCTCAATTAGTCTGATTAATGGATGCCAAAATTTACATGGCCAGTTGGCAAAAAACTAACGTTTCAATGACATTTTGTTGACATTAAATAAGTACTCACCTTCTCTGGGATGAGACATTTTTTGTTAACTGTTCCTTTTTACTAGCTGAAATATGGCCAATAACGAGTTCACATTAAATGAATGCTTGTTCTCAGGTATGAAGAAATGGCTAGCAAGTACAATGTTGAGTACATTGCTGGAGGTAAATCATTGAGTACACTGATGTTTGGTTTTCAATAAATGGTTTTCTATATTCAGTCAGTACATATTGGTGATGATGAGTTCATTACAATTTTCCTATGCTGTAGGTGCTACTCAAAATTCAATCAAAGTGGCCCAGGTATGCTATGTTTTTTTTTAAAGAAAAAAAAATCTTGAATAGCAGCACTGAGAAGAATTAAATTGTATGTTAAAATTTATTGTTACAGTAGAGTAAATTTCTCTATACTTCTCGCAGTGGATGCTTCAAATTCCTGGCGCAACAGGTTACATTGGTTGCATTGGAAAGGACAAATTTGGGGAGGAAATGAAGAAGAATGCTAAACTTTCTGGTGTAAACGTAAGCTTTTCCATCTTGTTCTTTTCTTTGTAATAAGTAATACTGGCATACTGCTCTGTTTTCTCCCGCATAATAAACATAGTTCTTCTTTCCCTTTTGCTATCTTTTTCTTCCTTTTCTTATGTATATTTATCCTGAAACTTAGTATACTTTTCTTAAGCTCTAAGCCCTAGACTAATAATATACATGATGTTATCTGATGCATTCAAAATCAGGTTCACTATTATGAGGATGAAGCTGCACCAACAGGAACTTGTGGTGTTTGCGTTGTGGGTGGTGAAAGGTAAATTTGAAATTGAGCTTGCTTTAAAATATCTACCTTCTTAGTGACTGTACCAATTAATGAAACTGGATCTCAAAACTTTATCTAGCTGGACTAATGATATCTATTATTGAATTTATTGTAGGTCACTTATCGCAAATCTCTCAGCTGCAAATTGCTACAAATCTGAGCATTTGAAAAGGCCAGAGAATTGGGCTTTGGGTAATCTTCTGCCTTCTCATTCTTGGTTTCTAAGTTTTTGCTCTATTTAATCTTTAACTGAACTGGTTTTGAAGTCTTCTTTGAACGATTATAATGGTCAAGTTGGTTTCTAACCTTTTTATTAATTAGACATACCCACTGACATACTGCAAAATCTGTTTGTATAGTTGAGAAAGCCAGATACTTCTATATTGCTGGATTTTTCCTCACTGTATCCCCAGAATCCGTACAGCTTGTAGCCGAACATGCGGCTGCAAATAACAAGGTATATCATGTGACATATGACTGGAGTTCCCCCCTTATCTACTGCTTCTGGGTGGCTTTTGCATACACCTGACATATTTACTTATCTGCAGGTCTTCTCGATGAACCTTTCTGCTCCATTTATCTGTGAGTTCTTCAAGGATGTGCAGGAGAAAGCTTTGCCGTAAGTATTTTGCCGTCTTCCTTTGCAATGTAACTGTGTAAAGTGATATACACATTGAAACAGAGCATGCCTTTATTTTGTGGTGTCCAGGTATATGGACTTTGTCTTTGGCAATGAGACAGAAGCAAGAACCTTCTCGAAAGTTCACGGTTGGGAGGTAATGGCTGTTGAGAACTTAATACTACCAGAGTGTCTATTTGTGTTTTAAATGTTAACCTGTTTGGGCTGTTGTATTGCCCAGACTGATGACGTTGAGGAGATAGCTGTCAAGATTTCCCAGTGGCCCAAAGTATCAGGAACATACAAGAGGATTACTGTTATTACTCAGGGTGCAGATCCTGTCGTGGTTGCTGAGGATGGGAAAGTGAAGAAGTTCCCTGTGATACTGCTTCCAAAAGAAAAACTTGTTGATACAAACGGAGCAGGTATGTGTTATTGTTTCTCCTTAGGGCTTTAAATGCTAAAATAGACCAGTCTACCCATCTAAAGAATGTACATTGGAGGGAACTCAGAAAGCCATAACAAGCTGACTTTTTAATCCCATTTGGCGCATAAAATTAAATCGAAATGCAATCAATGCAAATGGAGTCACTGTTACCCCTTTTCCTACAGGTGATGCATTTGTTGGAGGATTTCTTTCACAGTTGGTTAAAAAGAAGCCCATTGACGAGTGTGTGAAAGCAGGCTGTTATGCTTCCAATGTTGTCATCCAAAGGTCTGGCTGCACTTACCCAGAAAAGCCTGAATTTAACTAAGCCATTCCCTTTCTCTTCCACTCCACGCTGTCATACTAAATTTTGATTGTTGAGAACTCTATTGCTGGTATTTGATGTTTGTATTTTGCTGATTATTATTAAGGCTGAAAAGCCCCAAGGATGCTGTTATTTGAAATGGGCTTTGATCCCCCGGAGGAAAAAGTAGAAAAAAGAATAGCTAAAATGTTTACTTTGTGATATTAAAATGTAATTGTGCCTTGAGGTCTTCAGATCAATAATTTGGGAGGGGTTGGGGCTCATTGTACCACTTACCTCTCATAGCTATCCAAAGGTTTCGGCCTCTGCTCAAGTTGTTGTCCCTCTGCTGCCTTGATGACTCTACAAGTTTTTGTGGAATTTAAATACAGTTAGCAGAATGAATAATGTGTTCTCTTTTTATCTTTCATTTGGGGAGAGTGGGAAGGGGAGTGAGATATGTGGGGTTTAACATTAACCTTTATTTGGTGTTTGCTCACAGTCCAAATTACTAGTATTATGAGATGGTAAAGTTAGAATCATCAGAATTTCTGAAGTAATATTGCACTTTTGATGAGTTTCCCTCGATGGACCGTTATCTGTTTTTTCTATTTGCTGTTTGATTTCATGTGCTTGCATTTGAGAACCCTATTGTTTAGATCGTTCTTGGTCCTTACTCAGTCTCAGCAAGAAAAGTAAACTGAGCTTACACATTCCTGATTAAAAGCTCTCTTGAGAGATACAAGAGAAAGCTTCATTGGCACTTATTTTGAGCATTTAGTAGCCATCATCAGAAGAGCAGAATTGCATAACATCAAATGCATAACTAGAAGTCTAGAACTCAAACCATGTTGACTAGTGCTAAATGAAAATGAAAAATAGAACTGTAAACACAGCAAATTTACATCCAGAGGCCAGAGCCAGAAAAGAGCCCTTGTCTTAAGTCTTAACTGTCCACTAATGTGAACCCGTTCGTCGCTTTTTCATGTCTTCGGCAAATCCCAACATAGAGGTCATATTTGGTTACATGCTAGTTACATACATATGCTGTGCATGATTTGTGATTTTTAGTATGTATATATCATAAAACTTTTTTAATATTTATTTTTATTTATATTTTAAATTCGTTATATATTTTACTTTTATATTCGAAGAATGATACTTATAATTTTTTAACATATTTTTAAATTTCTTAAATATAACTTAAATAGTAAAGTTTTAAGGTTTTAATGTGTGAGTTTTGTTTCATAAATAATAAATGAGAAATATAATTACGTTAAGCAAATAATAAAATACCATGAAAGCGGTTGAATTTCGTAGTTTTTCATATGCATTGCTATCAACTCAAAAAATTATTTACTTTGTTTTCATTTTGCTACCGTTCAGACTTTATTGAATAATCAATTTATCTTTTTCTTCCTCTTATGCTACCATCATAATATCCTCAAAATTTATCATTTTATGTCCACACAAAAAATTAAAAATAATTAATACAGAAGATATGTGATGCTAACAAAACAACTTGATTTTTACTATTAATCATTCATTTTCCACAACAATATATATATATATATATATATATATATATATGAATTAAAATAGTCCATCAAAAATCGTAGTCACAATAAGAGATGAAAACTTGAGCATGAAACAGTGCACCAACTTCTAAATCACCCGCATTTAAACAAACATAAAGAATCTGTAAAAGCATAAGCATCATATATTTACATTTTGCAACTAAGAACCAACATAAAACAATATGAAAACAGTCAACTATCTTTTCGAACCAAAAAAATTTGTACTGAAGGAGATAAAATAAAGATTAAAAGCACAAAAAACACATACATGCATGTGTATCAAAAACCATTAAAACAAATTTACTCATAAATGGAACAATGTAACAAAGTCGAGAAATCCAAACAATAAGAAAAAATTATAATCAAAATCGTGTGGACAAAATATGATTATTTTTTTGGTAAGTAAAATAGGAAACTACATGATTATTAAGATTTTAAATAAGAAAAAAATAAATTGAAAACAATAACAATTCTTTCAAACTTTTGTTTGAAGAAAAGCCCTTGATTCTTTGCATATGAAGGCATATCTTGTACATTTATAAGAAAATCAAATGTGTTTAAAGAAAAAGTCAAGCAAGAGATGGGGAGGTTAAGAATAAATAAAAGATGTGATGAACTTTTTATTACTACTATCTCCAATTAATTCGTCATTTATCTTAAATTTTATATATATAGAGAAACCAATAAAAATATAATTTTAATTATTATATATTACCAATAATAAGATTTATTTATAATTAAATATGTAGTTAATACTTGATTACATGATACTGGACAAACAAAATTTTTAAGAAATTTAATGTCTTGTACTAGTCCAAGCCAAAGTTTTAGCCCAGACAACATCTTAATGTTACCGCCATTAATATACTAGTCCAAGCTAAAGCCTAAGCCCAAATTTAAGCCCAGACCACCCAAGCACAACCAAGGCCCCAGCGCGTATATATCAGGCGCTGTCTTCAACGCGTGAGTTCATTCCCTTCGCTCTCAACACAACAGAGCACTACGCATCGCACAAAAAAAAAAAAAAAAAAAAACTCGAAATCAAAACAAAGAAAACGGAAGTGATTTCCCCGAATCTGAAAACAAGAAAAGGAGAATAGCGCCATGAGCGATCACCACCATCACCCGAGGCTGAGACACATGCGTACCACCTCCCAGCTGCTGAAGCAAACGACGTCGTCCTTCTCTTCCCACCCGATCACATTCCTCTTCCTCTCCCTCCTCCTCTTCTCCTTCCGCTCCCTCGTGGACCACTGCTCCCTCCTCCTTACCTCCTTCATCGACCGCGACCCTTTCCTCCACTCCCTCCTCACCCGCCTCCCTCTCCACCCCCACCCTCACCCCCACATGCGCCACGCGCTCCACCCCACACGCCATCACCGCCGCCCGCCTTTCCTCCATCTTACTCGTGTTGGCACCCTCGACGACGACTTCTTCTCCACAGAGGACGACGACCCTCACCGTCGCTCCCCCCTCGGCTTCCCTTTCCATCCCCAACTGAATGGTACGGCCGTAATTCTCTCTCGCTTCGACCCCAATTCAGGCTTTTCACAACCCATCTCTGACAACGGTCTTCTCCTTCCCAAGATCATCCGCCAGGGCGTTGTTTTTAGGTACCCATCTAGCGAGAACAGTTACAATAACAACAAAGAAACCGATTACGATGACCTTGATCATGATCGTGATCGTGAGGATGATTACCGAGATGAAAAGAATGGGAAGGAAGCGGACAGGATTGTGGATTTCAGGCTGTTCATAAGGGGATTAGAGTTGGGTCGTCGTGACGCGGCGGCTCTATTTTTCCTGGTGAGTTTCTTGTCCGCTGCTTATGGGTGGGTGATTCTAGGGTTTACGGCGATATATTCGTGGGTTTTGGGGGTTGTGTTCGTTACCGTAATAAACGATTTGATTGGGAGGTTTAGTTCATTTTTTGGGGTTGTTTGGGATGGGTCAAGATTGGGGTTCAAGAGGGTAACTGGGTTCATTTTGATGAGGTGGGCAGTGAGGGACGCATTGACTCAGCTTATCGGGCTGTGGTATTTTGGTGAAATTGAGGATCAGTACTCGTTTTTCAGGCTCTTTGTGAGATTAAAGTTGATGCCTTTTTCCGTTATGTCCCCGTGGATTCGAGGTTTCGAGAAGGAGATTTCCGGGTTCTTGTTTACTTGGTTTTTGTTGGATACGTTTGTGGGTTTCATATTCGCGGTGGATGCTTGGGTTGCCATTGTGGATTCGAGGAGGACAGGAAGGGAGATAGTGAAGGAAGGTTGTTATCTGATATCCACAATGTTGAATCAGGCTATACAGATTAAGTGTTTCGAAGCTATTCTTTGTGGGTCATTTGTGAGATGGGTCCTGGCTTGCGTCTTTGGGAAGTCCTTAGCTGTTCTTTTTCAGTCAGCTGTGGAGGTTTACTTCATGATGGCTTGGTTGACATTCTACTTATCTGCAAGGTGCAAGGATGCTCATTTGCAGGGGAGAAGGTTTGGAAGAAGAGAATTGGAGGCCTTGATTGATGGCTTGAGATGATACTAGGTGGCAGTAGGTTGGCTTTTTCACTTTGCAGGAGTCGTCTTCAATAGTAACGCTAAAAATTAGCGTTAATCTTTCAGTGCTATGTGTTCTTATGTTTTACAGACCCAGTGATTCAGCTGTCCATGTTTGGTACGGTCACCAATGTGTTGTATGTACTTTGTTGCGAGGCAATATACTTTCTTGTGTATATTTTCCACGAGAATGCTTCATGTGAATATTTTGTTGCAATCATTGATTTCAAATTTCTTTCACTATCTCTTTTGTTGGTGACAATGATATATCACTTGAGAATGGTATTCTTCTACTTCATTCCAAGTATTAAGCATGCTGTCATACCACAGAACCTATTTTGTCTGGCATCTGTTCATTTGGAATCAATATTCTATTTTTTGATGCATATACTAATTTTGTTAAGTTTATAATTTAATGTGGTATATGAACTTTTTTCCTTGATACACCTTGCTTTAGGGAAAATGACGGGTAAATGGAGAATACGGGTTGGATAAGCTTAGAGGGTAAGCAAATGATTGCATATTTTGTTAATTTTGGGGAAGAAATGAGACTTAGCTGAATGCATACAGATATTAACTTTGGCAAGAATATTTATGACAGTATAATCAATGGAAGATTGGTAGGTGGTGAGGGATATGAATTTAGCAATGGAAGGCTGTCAGAGCTAAATTCTGAACTCACTTGGTTTTAGGATGGTCGGGACATTGGAACATGATATTTCAAAAATTTTGGGTTCGTTTTTTGTTGCTAGATTTACCAATAAAAGCATTGGTGGTGCTATTTAAGCTTGAGTTTTAAAAGATGGCAACTGTTGTAGTTTAAACGATTAATGAAGTTGTGGAATGTTGTGAGAAATCTAATTGAGAGGGTGTAGTGAAGGATTTTATTTAAGCTAGTGTGTGCTCGTAAAAGATAAGGATTCTTCATATTGTTTATCGAGAAAGTTTGGGGCTTAGCAGTCCTTATTTAACAGTTTGGTGATTGGGTGTTTTGTAACTTTGATAACTATTCACTATGCCTAATAGCTGGAAGTTATGGGTTCGAAAAGACTTTCCAATACAGTATGTACTTTAGTGCAGATCCCCAATCATATATGAATGTAGAATGGCCTTGAGGTCTGAGGGGTTCTTCCCAAATGGAGGAGCACAGATTTGACGTACAAGCGAGCATGTAGTGGCTATGGTATAGAAGCGAGCATGCAGCAAAATTATGTTCTTGTACGCAGATTAAAATGTGCAATTTCATGGCATGCTGAAAAATCCATTAAGGGTTTTCCCATGATTCTTCGAGGAGTTAGGAGGGTCAAAGTCTGATACAACAATTCGAGAATCTGTTGCTAACCAATTATTTATAGTTTTCATGGTCAATTTTAGACTCTTGTGGACAATGCATAGCTTTGCCACTGACAGAATGGATTTTCAACACCGTGCGAACTGATCAAAATAGAATCCCAAGTCATATATTATCAGCCCTTGCTCTTCTCCTCTCCCCCTTTCTTCCCTGCTTGGTCATGCTTGGGTTACTGGAAGAGCTAGTTTCCAAGTTGATCCAACTTAGACCTCTTAGCCTATATTTTCTGCTTTGGTGGGGTTATGTTGATCTATGCCGGGGGCATTGGTTGCTTCAGAGGTTCTGTTTTTGATGTTTTAAGTTTGCTTGTACGGTTCGTCCTGAAGTTCACTTAATAGTTGATATGAGCCTTTTGAATCTTTAGTTACAAATAGTGGTCATAGTAGGATCTTCTCAGGGGTGAGCACATCCTTGGTAACTTTGGGGTTGATCCTTTATGACAGGATCAAAGAGAAGGACTGTAGAGATGCTGGCTTAATCTGATTCTTTTGGCCTCTGTTTGGCTTCTAGCATCCTACATATCATGGAAATCCATGTTAGGCGAAGTATATGCAACCTTAGCTGAATGACTGGATCAGGTTTAGGTTAGGATGTCCTGAACTATATCGATGCTTCAGTTTTATGTGGTTCAGTCATGGAAAGGAGCTTTTCATAGCTCTTCCAGACTATTAAGCTGACGAGCAGAACTACTTTACCAATGCTGTTTGTGTTGCGGGTGTCCATCCAGTAGCACTGTAGCAGCATATTCCTCAAGAAGGCAATAACAATCCAAGTTTTAGTGCAGAACTCCTCCCTCTCTATGTATTTCCCTCTTGGGAATTGAGCCCAATGGGAACTCATTCTGTTGTAAGATCCCTGTAATTTTCATCCTACTTTGATTGTTCATGTTTTGTTTATATGGAGGACTTTTAGTTGTACAGAAACAAATTATGTTTTCTATTGCCGACTGGCAGTTGAGCTCTGTGAATTGTTACAGACCTAAACACCTTTACTCTGATCCGATTGACAATTTGTGGATTAGCCAATCGGTAAACAGAAAAATCAGTTAGCAATATGGAGAACTTATCAACAATTGATGAGCTTTGGACAGTATTACTCGAATTTATTAAAATTACCATTTGAGTTCTTCATATTACCAATAGGTGAATGATAACATTGCATATGGTAAGAAACACTTAATAATTTCTCAAATACGTGGGAGAGTAGACCACTGAAAATGCGCTGAGTAGGCACGAAATGGGCAATTTTTTTTTTTAAGTCACTCCGTGTTACTAGTATAGTTTCAGAAAATTACTAATATATGGAGTTCAAGAATTACCAATGAAGTTTCAAGAAAAAAAAATACCTCTCTTAGCTATTTTTTTTGGTACATTAGATGAGATCGAATTCAAATCTCTTTTTTGGTAATTTAATATATTAAGTGTCCATTTGATTCAGTAGAAAAAATCAACTTATCACTTATTAATATTAGATTATAATACCTGAGTATCTCTTTCAGAGTAAAAATTGACATAAGATGTTATAATTGGTCGGACCTTCTTAAACACAGGCCACCGGACCTATGCAAGAATTTCTGACAAGATGGGGTTCAAATTTGAACTTATTTGCATTAGTTTTATGGTTTTGGAACCCAGGATGAGAAATCTGGCGGATTTGAGAGCAAAACAAAATTTACTACTTTGAATTGAATAATTACTCTAACAAGGTAGAGGATACTTGTGTTACAAAATTCTACTTTTAAGTGTACATTAACAAATTAATTATAGCTACACAATAATTAGCATATATTCTCGTTAATTAGAACTTAATTAATTAAGCCTCATGGTGAATCGATTAACCGAATTTGTTGAAAGCCCTTGTTGATGCCAAATTAATTGAAGACACAGAGGGAGATCCTACGATCCTGCTGTGGGGAGGTAGCACAACGAACAACATCAAGGAAGATGTTCTCATCACACGGGATGCGTAGTTTGGAGTCATGATCAGTAGCGGTGAAGTCATATTCATCTTGTGCTTGATCCAGCAATGCCTTGAAGAGTGGGTGTTTGAGTAAGCTGATTTTTATCACAAACCTCTTGGGCTTTTCACCCACATACACAACCAAGTGACCTTTTGGGACATCTTTTGGAATTGAATCTGATGTTGAGCTCTCTAAATATTCTTTCATGGATGCACAAGATACCCATTGATAACAGTACTCACTGCACCCTGCACTGCTACTAGTACAAGGTATCACTCTACTCCCCATCTTCCTCCATTTCTTCAGGCATGCCCTTATTACAAACTTACCCTTCATCATCTCTATATACTTTTATGGAGATAGAGAGAGAGAGAGAGAGAGACAGAGTTACCTGGGCTGGTACAAATTAAAGGAAAAGAAAGGTTTATATATAGTTGCCAAGAACGATATTTTTGGAGGGAGCATTATTAAATGGTTGACGCGAAAGGTTGCTAAGACGTGAGTGAGTATTAGTAATGATATTTATCAATTTTGCGGATTTATATACATGGGAAATATTACCATTTTAGTTGTAAATTAACAATATACCTCAATTATTTTAGATAAAATTATCTCTGATTATTCTCTAATCATTAAAATAAAGAATTTTTGGTCACCTTAAATAATTTTTCTCTCCTCTCCTCAAAAAAGTGTGTATGGGCAGATTCGAACCGAACCAAGCTTGAGTTGAGAGGAGTTTGAGCTCAGTTTTATTAAATTTTGTGCATACTTCATAAGTCCAGATCTGTAAATCCCCCGATGACCACGAAAAGTCCTGTACACGTTTTGTGTTTGGTTTTCGCTTGACGATTTGAGTTTAAGCTCATAAATAGCCGTGGTTTTGCAGCAGGGCGGAAACCAATTAGACGTCTTAAATTGCTTATAAATACTCTCTACTGAGCGCGCACATTGTAACTAGATATTTGGGAGGCTGATTATAGTGAAACTTCTGGCAGGAGGTAGCTTTATTCTGGGGTAAACCTAGGTATATCGTGTCTCATTATTTTTTTTCTGCTTATTATTCGTATGATTGACAGGTCTCGAATTATTCAGGCTTATGAGTAAAAAACTTATTCGAATCGAATTTCGAATCGAATTTCGAACCGAGCCTGAGTTTAGAAAATTGAACTCAAGCTCGACTCATAAGGTGAAATTCAAACTCGAGTTCGAACCAAGCTTTCGAAATAAAATAATTAATATGTTTTATAAAATAAAATAAATAAATATAGTATTTATATTTTTTAAATAAAATAAATAAATATTTTTTTATAATATATATTAAATATATATATAAATTATTTATTTAATTTATTAATTAAATTAAACTGAATTTAATATTCTTTCAAATCAATTTGATAAACTAATCAAATTAAAATCATACTTAAACTTGAATTGATTTAATCGAATAGAAAGTGTCAAACAAATTGAGTTGCTCTTCTCAATTTCTCCCATAAGTGAGAAAACAGGGACCTCCACGTGTAGGGGAGAGGCTTGCAACGTCTATGGCTTATCTAAGCAATGTTACGATTTTCGCGGATCAGCCGAAATTCCAATATCTAGCGTCCAATTTTGCAGTTCAACCGAAATTCCAATATCTAGCTTCCTTGGAGTGATGGCTAAGGTCGAATCTGATCAAAACAGGGTAGATCTATGGCCTGTCCCTTCGATCCTGCAGTGGTGCGTGAGAATGATCAAACATAAAGGGGACGGTGAAACCTAATCATTTGCGTGTAAAATTGTTGACTTCTGTGTGTACAAGTTAGGGTCAAAGGTTATTGATGATATATAGTTGCTGCACTTGGCCGTGCTGTGCTGTACTGTACCTTCGTTTTAAAAGTATGGCCTCTTGATACGAAACTGTACGAACATGCATCGAAAGATTTTAAAGTTTTATAAAATTATTGATAGAAAAGATATTAAAGTGCAGTAGTGTCTGATCTCTCTGAAGAGAGAATGGTCGTTGATCAGTGATCTTTCGAAGTTCTCGAAGTTAAGACCCCACAAGTTGAGTGCCGACAAGATAAGATATGAAAGAGAAGGGATGGAGATAAGCTTCTCGGGAAAGTGCGAACCCACTTATTTGTGGCAGATATTGTAAAATATTTGCATATTTATCAATTTGGCATCAAGTGCATAGAAAGGAGAAAGGAGAGATTCCACCTAACTTGAGTAAATGTTTTACCATCCGGATCATGAAAAATTACTCCGTGCAAATCTTTTTAGTTGCTTCAATCAAAATTTGGTAATTTTTAAAAAATTTATTAATAAATTTTATTAATAATAATTATTATGTAAATCAAATATTATCAATAAAAAATTTTAAAATTATCAATCAAATTTATAATCAATGTAAATTTTTTCATTTACATTCGATGTAGATAAAAATTTCTCATAGTTCATTGTTTGGTTGATACCCACTCTTTCGTAATTTGCTATTTAATTTTAACATACAAGAATTATACTAGTCATAATTTTTTGATGTGACGTAAAATTATTAAAAGTTAAAAATCATGTTAACTTTAAGGGTTAAAATATCTTTATGTTTTATAATGGTATGCAAATTACACAAAAAAAAGAAGTTACAGGGACTTACATACTACGGTTGGATCTGAATCATTAATTGCATTATTTGTGATTGACCATAATATTTTTCATATCTACAGTTAGATATATAATTCAATTTGTAGCCATTATAGCTTTTTTTTTTTTTAGTTAAACATATTTAATGACTTGAAATTTGAAAGCTACTCAACAACTCAAGTTCAGTGTAATGAAAGGTTGGCAAATTTTGTCGTGACTCAAAAAAATCTGGTCCGACACTATGAAGAGAAGAAGTCTATGTTTCTATTGGGATATTTCCTGAAGTTTAGCTATTTGTTAAAATAAGTCATAGTCTTTAGGATATGCTTGTTAGTACTTTCAATTTGTTAGTTAGTGTTAACACGTTGCTGTTGTGGTAAATGTGAGCTAGTATTTCTCATTCATGTTAAGTTGTAAAGGCTATATATAGAGCCTAAGTTTGTTCAATAAGATTTACGAATCATTCCCACAATCTATTGAGTTTCTACTTGTCTTAGTCTTCGATTATTAACATTGTGGTATTAGAGCCACCATTGGGCCTGACAAAAAAAAAACAGCAGCTTTGGGTGATTCCAAACATAGTGTCAAAGAGAGATGTCCAGCGAAAGGGAATTTCGTGCAGGCAGCTATCCCTCGTTTTGATGGTTACTATGACCATTGGAGCATGCTGATGGTGAATTTCCTGCGCTCGAAGGAATTTTGGGGGCTGGTGGAGACTGACTTTATTGAGCCAGCAAGTGGATCGGTGCTGACAGATGCATAGCGAAAAAAGATTGATGAGTTGAAGCTGAAGGACCTGAAAGTGAAGAACTACCTCTTCCAGGCCATCGACCGCATAGTCCTCGACACCATTCTCAAGAAAGATACTGCCAAAGATATTTGGGATGCCATGAAGAAAAAGTTCGAAGGGAATGCGAGGGTCGAGAAGTCTCATCTTCAAGCTTTCCGACGAGAGTTTGAAACTCTGGAGATGAAGTCCGGAGAAAGAGTGACAGAGTACTTCTCTAGAGTATTGACTGTGGTAAACAAGATGCGAGTGTATGGAGAAGATATGTAGGATGTGAAGATCGTGGAAAAATCCTGCGTACTCTCACAAAGAAATCCAACTACATTGTCTGCTCCATAGAGGAGTCAAATGACATTGATAGTCTCTCTGTGGATGAACTTCAAAGATCTTTGATTGTACATGAGCAGAAGTTTTAAAGAACTGGCGATGAAGAACAGGTCTTGAAGGTTGCAATTGAAGAAGGAAGAGGCAGAGGTGAAAGAGGACGGGGTCGTGGTGCGTATAGAGGAAGAGGCAGACAGACATACAACAAGGCTACTGTGGAGTGTTATAAGTGTCACAAGTTTGGATACTTTCAATTTGAGTGTCCAAGCTGGGATAAGGAAACACTCCATGCTGAAATAGACGAGGAGGAAGAGATACTACTCATGGCTTATGTAGAATAGAGTGGAGCTCGAAGAAAAGATGTTTGGTTTTTAGACTCGGGGTGCAGCAATCACATGAGTGGTGGCAAGAGCTTGTTCTGTGATCTCGATGAGAGCTTCAAGCATAGAGTGAAGTTAGAGAATAATACAAGAATGAAGGTGGCAGGCAGAGGCAATGTGAGACTGAAAGTAAGAGGTATTACTCATGTTGTTAATGAAGTTTACTATGTACCTGAATTGAAAAATAATCTGCTGAGTATTGGACAACTACAAGAAAGGGGGCTAGCAATTGTAATTCAACATGGAAAACTCAAGATGTATCATCTAGAGAGAGGGCTGATTGTAACAACCGATATGACAACAAATCGGATGTTTTTGTTGATTGCAAACTCTCTGCCACCCTGTCTCTATACTTCTACACATGATGTGGTGGACATGTGGCATCGTCGCTACGGACACTTAAGTTACAAAGGGCTAAGGACATTGCATTACAAAAGGATGGTAAAAGGCATGCCTCATTTCGAGGCTCCATCAAGGGTGTGTAAAGGTTGTATGAATGGGAAGCAGCACAGGGATCCAATTCCAAGGAAAAGCAATTGGAAGGCTACAGAAAAGCTTCAACTTATTCATGCCGATCTCTGCGGTCCAATCTCTCCTGCCTCCAGTAGCAAAAAGAGGTATCTCATATGTTTTATTGATGATTTTACTAGAAAAGCATGAACTTATTTTTTAGTAGAAAAGTCAGAAGCATTGAACATGTCCAAACGATTTAAGAAATATGTTGAGAAATAAGTAAGAGGATATATTAAATGTTTGAGAACAGATCAAGGAGGAGAGTTCACATCTTCTGAATTGAATGAGTTCTGCACCCAGCATGGTATTAAAAGGCAATTGACCGTGGCTTATACTCCTCAACAAAACGGAGTAGCTGAGCGAAAGAATTGAACAATGATGAACATGGTTCGATGTATGTTATCTAAAAAGGAGTTTCCCAAGATATTTTGGCCAGAGGCAGTGAATTGGGCATTCTATGTTCTAAATCGATGCCCAACATTAGCTGTGATGAATCAAACTCCAGAAGAAGCTTGGAGCGGAAGAAAATCCTCAGTAGAGCACTTTAGGGTTTTTGGATGTATGGCTCATGTGCATGTCCCTGAGGCGAAGAGAAAAAAGTTGGATGCTAGGAGTATCACTTGTGTACTTTTGGGAGTGAGTGAAGAGTCTAAAGCATATAGACTCTATGATCTTGTTGCCAAGAAGATTGTAACTACGGGGATGTGGTCTTTGAAGAAGGCAGGTCTTGGGATTGGGATAGAAGCTACGAAACGCAAGTGGTGGCTGACTTGGAGTGGGGAAATAATGAGGATGGTGATGCTCATGATGGAGGGGTTGAAGATGCTGCTGAAATAGTGGAAAATAGTTCTCCCACTGTTGATGATGGAGGAGTGTCATGTGATTCTGAAAAGCTGGGAGAGTTAGAAGAGTCCTTGGGTGGATGGCAGATTATGAAACTGGAGGACTTTCAGAAAAAGATGAGAATGTAAACTTAGTGTTGTTTGCTTCTGCTGATCCGATTCATTTTGAGGAGGCAGTGAAGCATGAAAATTAGAGGATGGCTATGGATATGGAGAAAAATAGTACTTGGGAGCTCACTGATTTGCCTACTGGTGCAAAAAAGATAGGTTTGAAATGGGTATACAAGACTAAGCTCAAGGAGAATGGAGAGTTGGACAAATTCAAAGCAAGGTTGGTGGCTAAAGGGTACGTGCAGCAACAAGGGATTGACTACACAGAAGTCTATGCACCAGTTGCAAGGATGGACACCGTAAGGATGATTGTGGCCCTAGCAGCTCAGAAATGATGGAGTATCTATCAACTTGATGTTAAATCTGCATTCCTGCATAGAGAACTCGAGGAAAAGGTGTACGTAGAGCAGCTAAGAGGTTATGAGTTGGAAAGATGTCCTCAGAAGGTGTACAAGTTAAAGAAGGCATTATATGGACTGAAACAAGCTCCACGAGCTTGGTTCAGTCGTATTGAAGCACATTTTGTGAGTCAGGGGTTTGAAAAGTGCCACAGCGAGCAGACTTTATTCATCAAGGTGAAAGAATGAGGTAAAATTCTCATTGTCAGTTTATATGTAGATGATTTAATATTTACTGGCAATGATGAATTGATGTTTGCTGAGTTTAAAAGTTCTATGTTAAAAGAATTTGATATGACTGATTTAGGAAGAATGAGATTCTTTCTTGGTATTGAAGTGTTGCAAAGATCATATGGAATTTATATGTGCTAAAGGAAGTATGCACTGGAGGTATTGAAGAAATTTAGAATGGAGAACTGTAACTTGGTTCACAATCCTATCGTTCCAGGTAGCAAGCTGTTTAAAGATGAAAATGGAGTTCAAGTTGATGAGACTTTGTACAAGCAGATGGTGGGATGTCTCATGTATCTCACTGCTACAAGGCCAGATTTAATGCATGCTATGAGCTTGGTGAGCAGGTACATGTCAAAACCAACTAAATTACATATATTGGCAGTCAAGAGGATTATGAGGTACTTGAAAGGAACAACAGAGCTCGGAGTCTTTTACAAAAAAGGAGGTGACGAGGGCCTGGTTGGGTATGCAGACAGTAATTATGCAGGAGATTTGGATGATTGTAAGAGCCCATCAGGTTATGTATTTATGCTAGGTTCAGGAGCTATGGCCTGGTCCTCAAAGAAATAACCAATTGTCACTTTATCCACCACAGAGGTAGAGTTCGTAGCTGGAGTTGCATGTGCAAGTCAAGCCATATGGATGAGGAGGATATTTGAGAAGCTGAGTTTGAAGAAGAGTAAGTGTACTACGATCTTTTGTGATAACAATTCCATTATTAAGTTATCTAAAAATCCAGTACTTCATGGTCGAAGCAAGCACATTGATGTGCACTTCCACTTCCTTCGTGATTTAACTCGAGATGGAGTTGTTGAATTGGTATATTGTGGGACTAAAGATCAGTTGGCAGATGTGATGACAAAGCCTCTTACTTTGGATGCTTTCGAGAAGTTCAGAACTCAACTCAGAGTTTGTTAGGTTCCAAGTTAAACTAGTTGGGAACTAGTTTAAGGGAGGGAATGAAGAGAATAAGTCAATGTTTCTGTTGGGATATTTCCTGAAGTTTAGCTATTTGTTAAAATAAGTCATAGTCTTTAGGATATGCTTGTTAGTGCTTTCAATTTGTTAGTTAGTGTTAACACGTTGCTGTTGTGGTAAACGTGAGCTAGTATTTCTCATTCCTGTTAAGTTGCAAAGGCTATATATAGAGCCTAAGTTTGTTCAATAAGATTTATGAATCATTCCCACAATCTGTTGAGTTTCTACTTGTCTTAGTTTTTGATTCTTAACACACTATTCAAAAGTGATTTTTCATAAAATTATTTAAAATAATATGGTTTTAATCCAATTCGACTCAAATCAAATTCAAAACGAAAAGTGTGAAACAAGTTGAATCGAAACGATTTGAATACGTACTGATAATTTTTTTTAAAAAACCACTAAAAAACTAGTGATTTTTTTATTAATTAAAGTGATAGTTAACTTTTTTAATAAAAAGGAAAATACGAATTACTTATTGATAATATAGATAAGGCATCAGCCATTATAAAAGCATCTAACACACCCAGGAAGTTTCCCCAGTCGATGTTGAGCAATGTCCAATCCTAAACCAATTTTTGCCAACTGTTGCGCAACCTGATTTGCTTAAAGTTCAAAATGAGCAAAACCTACTGCTATGAGCTTCAATCCTGAGGGCAAGAATTTCCTCCACGCACTCCCAAAAGAGGGTAGACAAAATCTAAGAATATGACTCTGAATCTCAATATTTTTATTCAAATTCCCGTTATCATCAACCCCAAGAGTAAGGGAGAGGTTTGACCTAAACTTTCAACACGCATTTATACCGTACAAGTGTACAACTGCACACTATCAACCCAAGTTGCTGTAGGAATTATCAGGTTTTTCCCATAATATTGCTGTAGGAATTATCAGGTCGAGACAGACGTTTTGATCCGTCCAACATTTAACTTATATACATGAATCTTTTTTAATCAAAATGCACATTATGAATCAAAAATCACTTTATCATTTGAACAAAAAATAATTTTTCTGTTTGAAAAATATACAACAAAAACTACATATAAAGTTGTATGGAGAGAGAAAAACAATAATTCTAGAAAGAAAAAATCCATATATTTTTTTCAAGAATAAAAATAAAGTTATTGAGTTGTGACAAAAACGTGATTTCTTTCATTGAGATTTTATGTACGATCTCTGACGAGATTAAAACATAAAACACCATAGAGAAATCCAAATATAAAAAGATTTTAAGTCGAAATCATAAGAATTTAAATCCACTGCTTAAACTTGATTAACACTCGCTAATAAAAAATATATCATCTATTTTAATACTATGTTAAATAAATAGTTTAACGATCAATTATCTAAAAAAAATTAATATATAGTTATCTAAAAATCTTGTTGATCAAAAGTGAAACAACTATACATTTTTAAAACTAGGACTTCTGTACCTTTTTATATGGGATAAATGTTTCTCAATTGTAATTGATTTGTTATGTTAACCCTATCCACATCAAGTCATCAACCAGACGCTCGAATCCGAAGAAATCGAGTAAAAAAAACTTATTCTCTTAAGAGGCTGCAGACTTGAAGTGGGTGGCAGCAAAATAATGGGCAATGAAGTTTTACTCTATCTTACTCTACTGTCGTCGCAGATTTTGTTCCATTCTTTTCTTTTTCTCAAAATAATCCTGAGTGTATCAAGAATATACACTCTTTTTTTAAATTTTGATGAATTTGGATAAGAATAACAATTACATATATGAATTTCTTTCCTACTTCAATCAAAATAAATTCAAATTTAAATTTGTTTATTTTTGTGAACGTATTTTCGGTTTTTAAAAGGAAAAAAATATTTTCCTTTCGATCTTTTGTATTCTGGTTGATTATATATAGGTTTTTAACCCATGGTAAGCATTTCCTCCAATTTTTCTGAATCAAAATGTTTTCAAAAATTCAATTTTTTCTAAAACAAACAAATGGACATAGAATTAGGATATATGAAAAAAATTATTGATTTAATTTTTTTTTAACTTCTAAAAACATTTTAGTTTATCTAACCAAACAATGGTTAGAAATATGCTCTCTTAATTGTTTGAAATAAATAGACCATAACTACATTATGGGATTTAGATTCATCATCATTCGTCCTCACGCATTGTCTTGAGTCCCGACCATGAACTGAGGGGGTACTTTATTAAATTTGATACTTTTTTAGTGACTATTACCTTAAAGTAACATCACCATCAAGTTAAAAATTAGATTTTCATGGACTTACAAATGTTGGCGTCGAACTGAAGCAAACGGGCTCCCTCACCTGTGAGTGGACTTCGTCTTTGTATCTGTAATTTTGTACCATTTTAATTATATTTTGTAAAATTGCCAAAAAAATTTTAATTTAATATTGTTTTAGTGTATAATCGAAAGAATTTTATTCCAAAAAGTTTAGACACAATGCTTACACATACACAGGAATAAATTAACATTTCTTTTATATAATTATGGATATTTGATGAAGTAATATTTAATTTATTCTTTTAATTTAATTTTGGAAAAATAATACAACACGTGTAGAGTTCATCATGCTGTGGGGCTTAATGTGTATATATATATATATTAACATGGGGAAGGTTTTTTTAATATTATATAGAAAAAATGGGGAGGATTTAAACATGCATGTCTTAAATTGAAGGAACATTAGATATTAGTTGGAGAATAGTAATGGAGTCACAGCGAAGGGATTGGGTGGGAGTGGTAGGGAGCAAAGGAGAGGACATGGTGCACATGAGGCCGGGCCACCAGTCACGGTCACTGCCACGGCCACGGGTCAATGAAGACTGCAGAGAAGAGAGAGAGAGAAGTGAACAAAAAGCAAATTAACAAAGAGCTAAAACAGTCAGTTGGTAGAGTGACACATGAACGCGGTAATTTGTGGCTCAGCCCAACGAGCTAGCAACGACCAAACGCGTTACGCCTCAATGATTTGACCCTGCATGAGCACACACCCTGCTCTTATTAGCTGTCACACTTCTCATTTGTTTTTTACCCCAACTACTCACCCATTGCCCAATTAATTCTTTCCCATGCTTCCTCTTCGGAAACACCCGCTTAGATTTAGACTTTTCTCTCCTTTTTTCTCTCTCTACGAAGGATCAAGGAACCCTTCCCCCTTCCCCACATAAAAACACTTTTTACACTTCTTAAGATGTGTTTTTGGTGTACTTAATTAAGAAGTGTTTTTGGTGTACTTAATGTGTTGCTCTTTTATTGTGCTTACAATGTGTGCAAAACTTGAATTAATGAATGGTATAACATGTGAGAAAAAATATTTACTCGTATAAATTTAAATAAATAAAACATTTGAGGGGTAAATGTGAATTTTTAAAATACTTGTCAATTATGTCATTACCCACTTTGAGAAACAGTGAAATACTTAATGGGAGTCATTTTCAAATGTCATCTCACTTTAAATGGAGCACTTAGATCCTACGAAGGAATGATTTTCCATGTATTCTCTTTAGTTCATTGATACTAGGACTTGTGATATATCATTATATCTTGAGTTGGTCACCTTTTGAGGTGTGGTCGATCCTCAAGTAGAGTGATTTTGTGATTTGTTGCGATTTATTTAATAGTATGTTTGTTATTTTATTCTTGCACGATATATCCCTCTCTGTTACTTTCACTTTTTTTAGTGTTACTTTCACTTTTTTTAGTGTTGGCACTATATTGGTAAAACCATTTTTGGAGCCCACAAAACCCTCATCCAATAGGACGTCAACACGTGGGGTCTTACATCACTAATAGGACGTTGGCACATGTCTATTCTCTGCAGCATGACAAATCACATGTGGGACGGGCAAATCACACAATCACCACGTCAAAGCACAATTAGCGGGCCTAACCCCCTCTGAAACACGCGACTCTTTAAGCATGCAACTAAGACCTAACTCCAGAAGCCCGAGATCACAGGGGTAAGGCCATCCCTCCCCCACGTGGGCGACCTCCACTCGGAATACTATAAATAGCCTAAGGTACGTAAGTCCAAGACACGACTTTGTCACTTCACAAACACATTAATCTGTTTTAAAATTAGTCTTCAGCCTCTCTTAAGCCCTCGTCCTAACTAGAGCGTCAGAGCGCCCTCGGAGGTCTCCCCCCTCCTTCTGTGGACCCCCTAGTTCACCCCTGTTCACTTGCGCAGATCCCAAGAAGTCAACATCGAGCCAGCAACAGCCTCCTGACATCAACAGATTGGCGCCGTCCGTGGGAAACCACCATCTCTCGCTAACAGTAAAAGCGAAGAAGTATAAAAGAACTCATCTGTTGCAATGCCGCCCAGGAACACCATCAAAAGGACCGGCAAGGAAGCCTCGACGGCATGCTCAGCCCCATCTAGGGCAGCGCTCAGAGTCAATAATCCAGGCCAAGATTCCCCATGATTCTCGAATGTGCAACCCTGGGGTCAAGTAGGTAGCCTCCCGTCAGAGAGCAGTGTCCTCGCCACTCGAGAACCGATTCCCATGATTCCGGAAAAGAGGCCACGGACCACTTGAACACCCTGGTAACCCAGGCTTAATTCGAGGAACTCTCCCGATTGATAGCCAACTTGGTGACCGAAGGTCAAAACCGGGGCCAACAGTCCTCACCAAACTCCCAGGCAAACAAAGTCTTCTGGTAGCGAAGACCTGGCCTACAGCTGTTCTACTGTTGAGTCTTAGTTGCCCTACGACCGATCTAAAGAATGTTCCTCCTCCAAAAGTAACCCAAACCTAGACAAACAAATCTAAGAAATGGAAGAAAAAATCAACAAAGCTCTTAAGCATAGAAGCCAAAGTATCTTGGATGAACTAAGTGTGTCCAAGACCTTTCGTTCATGGACTTCTTCACAACTTCAGAATGCCTCAAATTAAAATGTACGATGGTTCGGCAGACCCACTGGACCATCTACAACATTACGAGACGACCATGTTGCTGCATCGGCATTCCGACCTGATCATGTGTCGTGCCTTCCCCCTAACACTTGAGAAAGCTGCAATTATGTGGTATTCGCGTTTGAAGCCAGGAAGTATTGGCAACTTTCGAGAACTCAATTACGCATTTGCCTCTCACTTTCTCAACAGTAAGGGGCCAAAGAAGACCTCGGAAAGCCTGTTCAATATTGCCTAACATCGAGGAGAGAGGCTTCGAGCCTACATATCCAGGTTCAATACAATTGTGTGGGAGATCCAAAACCTCAACCTGAATGTCCAGATGCTAGCGTTCAAGAACGGACTGAGATCCGGGATCTTCAGTTCCAAGCTTACTAGACGCCCACCTAAAGATATGAACGAGGTCTTGGCCCGGGCCAAGAAGTATATGTTGGCGGAAGACGATCAAGCCTTTAGGAGAGAAAGAGAATGAGAAACAGAGAAGAAGAGAAAAGACCTCGACCCTTAGAGAAGAGCGGTAAAAAAGCCTCACCAAGAAAGCAGGTATAAGCCTCATCCTCGGCTCGATAGCTTCACCCCTCTCAATGCATCTAGGACCAACATCTTGAAGTAGCTTCAAGATAGGTCAGTCCTCCAATGGCCGCCCAAGACACCGTACCTTAGCGGGGACCAGAGAAAGTGGTGTCAATTCCACAGGAACCACGGGCACAATACCGAAGAGTGTCATAGTCTGAAGATGCAAATTGAAGCCCTCATCAGCCAGGGGAACCTGAAGGAGTTCACAGGGTCTTAAGGAAGAGAAGCACCCGCCCAACCAAGGAGGGACTCCGGACGCCCCCGTCCTCTGCAGCAAAAGCGATGAGACCCTCGAATAGAACCCAGGCCCAGGTAGGAAAGGCCCAATTAGAGGAACCAAGAGGTGGAGACTACCACCAGGATCATCAAGATAATCTGCGGAGGCTCAGCGACCGGAGGTAGCTCAGGACAGGGCACTAAAACGTATGCCAAAACGGTGGCCTTTGTCAGCGGTCCCCACAAGAGAAAAAAGTCAAGTCTGGTAATCTCCTTCACGGATGATGACTTGGAAGAAGTACAGACTCCACATGACGATGTGGTGGTAGTCTCTCTCCTGGTGGCCAACCACAAAGTAAGGCGCATCCTAGTTGACAACGGAATCTTGGTAGACATCCTATTCTATGATGCTTTCCAGCGAATGGAGTTGAATGACGAGCATTTAGAGCCCACCCTGGCCCCTCTCTACTGTTTCGGTAGAACCCCTGTGTTCGCAGAGGGAAGTATAGTCATTCCTGTTACCGCAGGAGCAGTGCCGTGAACAACTATAATTCAAACCACCTTCTTAGTAGTCAAGCAACCATCCTCTTACAACATGATCCTTGGTCGGCCCACCCTCAACAAGCTGAAAAAAATTGTCTCAACTTATCATTTGAAAGTAAAATTCCCCACCAATGAAGGAGTAGGAGTGGTTAGAGAAGACCAGCGAGCCTCTCGATCCTGCTACCTGAACGCCATCAAACAAAGAAAGAAGACTGAAGCCTTACCTCTCAAGGTGGAAGACCTCAGAGACGAGGTAAATACTCCAAGGGGGTGGCCTGTGGAAGAACTAACTTTGGTCCCCCTCGAAGAGGACCCTTCCTGAACTGTTCAGATCGGATCCGATCTCTTAGAAAGCCACTAGGAGGCACTCCTCTCCCTCCTCAAGAAGAACCAGGACTTGTTCTCCTGGTTTGCGTCAGATATGCCCGAAATCAACCTTGGAACTATCGAGCACCGTCTGAACATAGATCCAAAGCAGAAGCCCATCATTCAGAAGAAGAGAACTTTTGCCCTGGAACGGTAAGTCACTATCAAGGCCAAAGTGGACAAGTTGCTTGAGGCTGGCTTCATCAAAGAAGCGAAGTACCCCGACTGGGTGTCCAACGTGGTGATGGTCTGAAAAGCTAGCGGCAAGTGGTGGATCTACATCAACTTCACCAATCTGAACAAAGCCTATCCTAAGGACAGTTTTCCCCTGCCTCAGATCGACCAACTGGTGGACGCTACCTCGGGGCATGAACTCCTCTCCTTTATGGATGTGTATTTCGATTACAACCAGATTCTCATTGATAAGATAAAAATATTGCATATTTTGGCCAATTAATTTACATTTGTTAGCTTAAGATTTTGTTACTTTGAGTTGTTTTCGTTGTTTTTCAGGTTTACAAGCACTGGGAAAGGAGTTTCACTAAAATTGCCAGAATTGCCTGTACAGATCAATCATCTTTGAAAATTGAACTGTATTGATTCAAGAAGAACCAGGATATGAGCCATATATGCTTAGAAATATCCAGAAGTCTATTTTCTGGAGAATTTTACGGTTCATAAAAATGATTTTTTTACAGAAAGTTATGGTTGTTTTAGTAGACAAAGGTCAGGCTGTGAGGGCTGTGCGGAATTTCAGCATGAACAAAAGTTTTGAAGGGCATGTGAAGACTTAAATCCCACATCGGTTGGAAACACATTTCTATATCCCACATCCCACATCGGATTGGAAACACATTGCACTCGTGGTATTTGCCTATATAAGACCCACTCCACTTCATCATTCAGTGTACAATTCCTGGGCCACTTTGGTGTTAACCGGTGGACGTCTGCTAGTATTCTGGTGGATCCCAAAGGCTTTGCTACCACGAGGGGAAGCACCGCCCATCAGCGAGTGGAATTTCTCCCATGTAAAGTTTTTTTTTTTTATTTAGTTGTTTTAGTTTAATGTTTATCACTTTTATTATGAATTGTAGTTTCATAATTATGAGTGGCTAGAGTCTTCAGCTAAGGTTGAAGATGAAGCCCTGCCGTTGTTTAGCATAATAGTTCAGATTTGCTTGTACAAATCTGACCTTTTTTAGTATAAATGTTCTGTCAATTATTTGAGTTAATCCTGTGATTGATTGAGTTTAAATTGTTTTGTTGGATATTCCTTGTGTTTCATCTGATGGATACATCGAATTGTTTTCGATTAAATTAGATTTCTTTTGTGATTTGTTAAGAGCGGATACATTAGATGCTTTTGGTTTAATTAGGATATTCTTTGTTTTTTGTCTTATAGTTGGATTCATAGAATGTTTAGATAGGCTATGTTTTTAGGACATATATGCTTAAACTTTGGCGGGGTGGATTCAGAAACCTTAGTCTTTTTATTAGTTTTTAAAATCAATTTAGTTTAGCTTTTATTTATTTTGCAACATATAATTACAAATTTGGAACTAGGTTAAGATAAGGTTAGTTTAGATTGAATTACATTTTCACAATGCAATTCCCTGTGGATTCGACCTCGCACTTGCACAACACTATATTGCAAACGTGTGCTTGCGAGTAATTTAAAACTCACCACAAGTTTTTGGCGCCATTGCCAGGGATTTGTTTGGTTTGTGAAAATTTTTGGTCTGAATTGATTTTATTTTTCTACTAGTTAGTTATCCAAAAAAAAAATGTGGATAAATCCAGCACCGTTTTCACAGTCTTTAGAGGACACCATTAAGGAGTATATGAAAATGACCGGCCTGTCCATCAATGCTGCCAACACATTCAATGTTGATAGCTGTTCCATCTGTGCTAGTCCTATGCATCTAGCACATAATTGTCCATCAATGCCGGCTTGTGCCGAGTATCCCATGGAACAAATGAATGCTTTCAATGACTGTTGTTGGCAATCAAATGGATCTTACTCCGAAACATACAATCCAGGGTGGTGGGACCACTCTAATTTTTTTATGAACATAGAACCAATTGAGGAATCAGGGAGGAGCCCCTTATCAAGCTCACAATCAATACCTTCCCGAATTTCCTCCGCCAGTTCCAAGTTATAGTCACTCAGCCTATCCAGCACCATTACCTACTTACCAAGCCCCCATTCAAACACCAGCGCCAGTTTCACTGTCACTTGAGGACACCCTTAAGGAGTACATGAAAATGACTAGCCAATCCATGAGCGAAGTGATGAGTGCAACAATAGAAAACACCCAAGCGATTGCCAAGCTAGAGAGTCAAATTGATCAAATCACAAGTTATGTGGGTGAAGGAGAGGAATGAGAGTTCCCCAATCAACCTGAGCCTAACCCAAAGGAACAGTTTGCGGTGGGAAATTCATCAACTCCTATGCATTGGCAGGAACAAGTGCAATCAACTGTCCCATACTTGTCTGGGAGACAAGTGGACAATCAAGTGGAGGAGAACCCTGCTATGCAACAAGGGCAAGAAAGTGGAAACAAGGAAAAGAGAGATGCTGAGCCATCTACAGCCATACCTATTATTAAGGATCTCTCTAGGTTGTTTTTACCTAAAGCACCTTACCCTGAAAGACTACAAGCTCCCAAGAAAGAAGAGAAGTCTGTGGACATTATGGAGGCAGGCTTTGCTAAGTTTGGAGAGGATTTAGACTTAGATAAGTTACTTGAGCAAGCAAATACTATCTTGGAGTCTGCTCCTCGGGAGAGTAGTAAGACAGAGGAGACTATGGATGAATCCCACATTGAGGACCCCCTGGAGGCATGCTTTGCTCACTTTGGAGAGGACTTGGGCTTAGATAAGTTACTCGAGGAAGTGAATGCCATTTTGGAGTCTGATCCTCGAGAAAGCAATGAGATGGAGGAAACCACAACACCTGAACCCCCCAAGAAGGAACTTAAGCCTTTACCGGACAATCTTAAGTATAAGTTCCTAGGTTCAGCAGATTCTTTGCCTATAATTATAGCTTTAGATTTGGGTGATACTCCAGAGGAGAAATTATTGGACGTCTTAAGAGAATATAAGGAAGCTATAGGCTGGACTATTGAGGATGTCAAGGGAATCAACCCCTCGTTGGTAATACACACGATACAGTTGGAGGAGAATGCCAAGCCATCGAGGGAGCCACAAAGAAGGCTCAACCCTGCTATGCAAGAGGTTGTGAGGGCAGAAGATATTAAGCTGTTAGAGGCAGGGATCATTTATCCCATCTCTGATAGCAAGTGGGTGAGCCTGATTCAAGTCGTGCCCAAACATGCTGAATTAACAGTAGTGAAGAATGAGGACGACGAGTTGGTGCCAACTCATGTTCAGTCAGGAGGGAGAGTGAGTATAGACTATCGTAAGTTGAATGCTGCCACTAGGCCTGATCATTTTCCATTCCTATTTATTGATCAGATGGTGGAGTGCTTAGTTAGGCATGTTTACTAATGTTAGGTCTGGCTGAAGACGTTAAACTTAGCGCTCATGGGAGGCACCCCACAGCTTATCTTTTCTGTTTATTTATTATTTCACATTTTTATGTTAATGTTTGTTTCCAGTATTTTTTGTTTTTCAGTTTTTTTATTTTTTTTCAGGGACAATGCGTACTTCAGTTCAAGTTTGGGGGTATGCTATGAGCCATACCAGTCTAGATAGTTCTTCATATCTCAGGTCAGCTCTTTTCGTATTAGTCACACATTGGGGTCAATGTGTAATTTAAGTTTGGGGGTATAGGAGACACATCACACACTTTGTCCTAATTTGTTATCTTTTTGTCATAAAGATAAATGCATGTTCATGTTTGTCTAAAAATTTTGGTTGTTCTGAAAAATTGTGATGTGATTTCATTGGCGAGTTTAAAACTTTGAACACATGATCTGATGATAGAGTTTAAACTTTAATTACTTACTTTAGGCATTTTCGAGAATTCACATGTTTGATCTAATCTAACACGAGCACATCAGCACATATTTGTGTGAGGTATGACAAGTGAGTTGAATGTATACGTTTCCTTGTCTTAACTGAAACCGGATGACTTGTTGGATAAACACTTGGGCATATATATATATATATATAACAACTAATACTACTAATATTTATAATGATCATCATCAATAAACTTTCCACTGAGTAACTGGACCTCTTGCCTCAGTAAGCAGTGAGTGTTCACGTCAAAAGATGGGAATTTTATTCATAATGATCATTGCGAAACTTTTCGCTGAGTAACTGGACCGCTTGCCTCAGTAAGCAGTGAGTGTTCACGTCAAAAGGTGGAATTTTGCTTGGTAGTATTAAGGCTGGTTTAATTTCGTAGCCTTTTTTACTCGAGTTAGTAAGTCTTTAGGGGTGTCTTTACACCTAATGCCCTAAAACCATCTGGTTTGGGAGTCATTGACTCAACACTCGCTACATGGGTCGATTAGAAAGCTTAAGGGAACTAAACATAGCAGAGCCTTATATATATATATATATATATATATATATATATATATATATATATATATATATATATATATATATATATATATATATACATATAAACTATGTCATCGTTGTTCTTTCCGATGAGAAATTATGTGGATCTTGAGACTTGATTACCTTGTACATTGAAGTTATTTGGAAACCTCATCTGTATATGCTAAATCACTTTACACTGATTCAAGCTTGTGATGTCTTACCATGCCTCTTGTAAGTAATTAGGTTTTAAATTCTTATTCATTGTGAAGATGGGTTGGACTTATTTAAGCTTGCTCATGAATGAATCTCATGATTTTGAATGCTCCTTAAATTTTTGGATACCATGAATACTGAACTTATCTTTATGTTCTTTGTTTTTTATTTAGTTTTATTTATTTATTTTGTTTTGATAAGGGACTAGCAAAATGTAAGTTTAGGGATATTTGATGAGAGAAAAATATTGCATATTTTGGCCACTTAATTTACATTTGTTAGCTTAGGATTTTGTTACTTTGAGTTGTTTTCATTGTTTTTCAGGTTTACAAGCACTGGGAAAGGAGTCTCACTAAAATTGCCAGAATTGCCCGTGCAGATCAATCATCTTTGAAAATTAAACTGTATTGATTCAAGAAGAACCAGGATATGAGCCATATATATTAGAAAGATCCAAAAGTCTGTTTTTTTGAGAATTTTACGGCTCATAAAAATGATTTTTCTACAGAAAGTTATGGCCGTTTTAGTAGACAAAGGTCAGGCTGTGCGGGATTTCAACGTAAACAGAAGTTTTGAATGGCATGTGAAAACTTAAATCCCACATCCTACATCGGTTGGAAACACATTTCTATATCCCACATCCCACATCGGATTTGAAACACATTGCACTCATGGTATTTGCCTATATAAGACCCACTCCACTTCATCATTCAGTGTACAATTCCTGGGCCACTTTGGTGTTAACCGATGGACGTCTGCTAGCATTCTGGTGGATCCCAAAGGCTTTGCTACCACGAGAGGAAGCGCCGCCCATCAGCGAGTGGAATTTCTCCCATGTAAAGTTATTTATTTCTTTTTATTTAGTTGTTTTAGTTTAATGTTTTGCACTTTTATTATGAATTGTAGTTTCATAATTATGAGTGGCTAGAATCTTCAGCTAAAGTTGAAGATGAAGCCCTGCCATTGTTTAGCATAGTAGTTCAGATTTGCTTGTACAAATCTGACATTTTTTAGTATAAATGTTCTATCAATTATTTGAGTTAATCTTGTGATTGATTGAGTTTAAATTGTTCTGTTGGATATTCCTTGTGTTTCATCTGATGGATACATCGAATTGTTTTCGATTAAATTGGATTTCCTTTGTGATTTGTTAAGAGCAGATACGTTGGATGCTTTTGGTTTAATTGAGATATTCTTTGTTTTTTATCTTATAGTTGGATTCATGGAATGTTTTGATAGGCTATGTTTTTTGGACATATATGCTTAAACTTTGGCAGAGTGGATTCAGAAACCTTAGTATTTTTATTAGTTTTTAAAATCAATTTAGTTTAGTTTTTATTTATTTTGCAACATATAATTACAAATTTGGAACTAGGTTAAGATAAGATTAGTTTAGATTGAATTACATTTTCACAACGCAATTCCCTGTGGATTCAAGCTCGCACTTGCACAACACTATATTGCAAACAACTCACGCGCTTACGAGTAATTTAAAACTCACAACACTCATGTAAGAGCCTGACCAAGACAAGACTGCCTTTGTCACTGATCAGGGACTGTATTACTACAAAGACATGCCCTTTGGGCTCAAAAACGCCGGCGCGACCTATCAAAGATTGGTGAACAAGATCTTCAGGGAACAGATCGGGCTAAACGTGGAAGTCTACATGGATGAAATGTTAGTTAAAAGCACCAAGGGCCGAAACCAAGGCTCCAACTTGGAAGAGGCATTTAGGGTATTGCGCAGACATAAGATGAGGTTGAACCCGACGAAGTGTGCATTCGGAGTAACAAGAGGGAACTTTTTGGGCTTCATGGTTACTTAGAGAGGGATAGAAGCTAACTCAGAAAAGATAAAAGTCATCCTTGATATGGCCCCTCCTAAGACCGTGAAAGAAGTACAAGGGCTCACCGGACGAATAGCAGCCCTGAACCGTTTCATGTCCAAGTCCGCGGAAAGATGCCTCCCTTTCTTTAAAGCCATCAGAAAGACAAAAAACATTTTATGCACAGAAGAATGTCAGGAAGTGTTTGAGGAGCTGAAGAAGTACCTAAGCTTACCCCCGCTCTTAACCATGCTGCTTCCAAGTGAAGAACTGTTCCTGTGCCTGTTGGCTGGGCAAAACAACGTGGCTTCTGTCTTGGTCCAAGAAGAGGATGGCATTCAAAATCTCATTTATTACGTCAACAAGACCCTCCACGAAGCAGAGGTGAGGTATCCCCTGATAAAGAAGATAACTTACGCCCTCATAATAGCAGCAAAGAAGCTCCGACCATATTTCCAAGTGCACATTATCATCTTTCTGACCGACCAGCCCTTGAGATAAGTCCTGCACACCAAGGATGTTTTCGAAAGAATGGCCAAATGGTCAGTGGAGCTCAAGGAGTTTGATATTCGGTACCACTCCCGCATGGCGATCAAGGGTCAGATCCTAGCCGACTTTATTGTCGAAACAACTCTCCCCATAGATCCAAGAGAACGGACAGGATCAATGTTAGATGAGACACCTCCGAGATGGACCTTTCATGTAGGCAGATCCTTGAACACCGTAGGAAGCGAAGCAGGGCTCATCCTCTGTAGCCCGGATGACTTTGTATTTGAGTAAGCCTTGAGATTTGAATTCAAAACCTCCAACAATGAGGCAGAGTACGTAGCCCTGCTTGCGTGTCTAAAATTAGCAAAAGCATTGGCTGCAGAAATTCTGGAATTATACAGTGACTTACAGCTGGTGGTAAGTCAAGTAACAGGGGAATTCGAGGCCAAATGAGAAAAAATAGCCCGGTACCTTGAGAAGGCAAGAGAATTTGTCGCTAGGTTCAAGACTTTTCGAATAACTCAAGTACCACGAGCAGAGAACTCAAAAGCAGTCGCCTTAGCCTGACTGGCCTCATCCTGACACCTCGAGCCAACTTAAGCCGTGTACCTCGAAACCCTCTCTGTCCCAAGCATTGATGAAGCCTCTGTTCTGCCAGTAGTGGAGGAAGAAACATGGATGAACCCAATCTTCCGATATTTGAAAGATGGGAAAGTCCCCGAGCAGAAGAATGAAGCAAGGAAACTAATCTCCCACGCGTCCCGGTACACAGTCATAGATGGATAGCTATATAAAAGAGCCCTAACCATGCCTTACTTAAGGTGCCTCAACTCAGTCGAAGCTGACTACGCTCTCCAGGAAGTCCACGAGGGGATATGTGGAAATCACTTGGGTGCTCGGGCCCTAGCCTTCAAAGTTCTTCGACAAGGGTATTATTGGCCCACAATGAAGGAAGACGCAGCAGATTTGGTCAGAAGATGCAAGAACTGCTAGCAGTACTCTCCCGTGTTTCACCAACCAGCCAACCCTCTCACCTCGGTCACCAGTCCTCACCCCTTCACCATGTGGGGAATGGACATACTTGGCCCGTTCACCACAACCTCCGGGCAAAAGAAACATCTCATCGTGGCCATCGATTACTTCACCAAGTGGGTCGAAGCAGAATCACTGGCCAGCATAACGGATCATCAGACCCAGAACTTCATTTAGAAATCCATCGTATGTCGGTTCGGCATACCTCTAGTGTTGGTCACCGATAACGACAAGTAATTCAATAGTTCTCGATTCAAAACGTTCTGCGAAGATCTCCACATCGAGCATCGATTCTCGTCAGTTGGATATCCACAGGCTAATGGTCAAGCCGAAGTGACCAACAAAAAGCTTCTCCAAGGTATCAAGAAAAGACTCGATAAAGCGAATAAACGATGGGTCGACCAACTCCTCAATGTCCTTTGGGCATATCGAATGATCGTTCGTACTCCAACAGGGGAAACCCCATTCTTCATGATGTACGACTTAGAAACAGTCATCCCCCTTAAAGTTGGAGTACCATCGGTGCACGTACCATATTTCGAGCCAAGTGGCAATGAGGAGGGCTTGCGGATGAACTCCAACTTGGTTGACAAAGCTTGAGACAAAGCCCAAATTCGCTTAGCTACATACCAGTAGAGGACCGCCCGATACTACAATTCACAAGTTCGAAACAGGAACTTCAAACTGCACGACCTCGTTCTCCAGAAAAGCAAAGTATCTCCTCTTCAAGAAACAGGAAAGCTCGTTCCAAACTGGGAAGGCCCGTATCGGATCCGAAAAGTATGCTTAGTCGGCACCTTCGAACTTGAAGAGCTAGATGATAGGCCCAAAAATCTCCGCAAATTCTATCAATAATGTGAAATGTAAAAACGAGAAATGAAAAAAATAAGAAACTTGAGTTGATAAAGGATTCATTTCATTTAAATAAATTCGGGTTACAAAAAGGGCTCTATCGGCCCTCATATACAAAAAGAAAAAACAAAGCTATACTAATCCTCCAGGGGAGCCTCGTCCCCGAGGGCCTCCAGTGGCTCGGCTCTGGCCGTATCATCGGTGTCCCCACCAACGGTAGCACCCTCTTTGCCAGAGGACTCTAACTCAAAGCCGAAAAAGTCAATCTCAGGGAAGAGAGACTCGGCCTTCCTCTTAGCTTTGTAGAAGCCTTCAATGAACTGGCCTTCTGCCTCCTTCAACAAAGCCTCATTCTCTTCCGCAGCCTTCTGCACGGCCTCCACAGCTTCCTCCGGCACCTGGCGCTCTGACTCGCGAGCTGTGTCCCTCTTCGCCCTAAGGGCATCTCTGCCTGACGTCGCTGGTCCCTCTCCCTGGCCCTCTCAGCCTCCTCGAGGGAGGAGGAAAGTGCCTGGACGAGCTCTCAGCTCTTGTCAAGCTTCTGTTCGCACTTCCCCAGTCACTCGACCATATCCATACTGCGCCAAGATAGGATGCCAACAAGGACACTGGTCTGAAATAAGTGCAGAAACATCGGAAAAAACAGTTAGAAATTGGAAGCTAAAACTAAAAAACTAAAGGAAAAGGTGAAGGACAATACCTGGGAATTCATGGCCTCTACAGCCGAGCATAAACTCTCGAAAGGCCTTCGAGTGATCTCCACCATATCATGGGGAGGGATCCCCATAATGAGGTGTTCTCGAAAAACCCTCGGATGGACGAACACCGAATCGTCGACCTTCAGCGCCCACCGGGGAGTGAAGGGAGCAGCAACCCCGGGCACCTCCCTGAACGAGGATGGGCCCTGGGGTAGAGCAGGAGCCGCTGGAACAGCCCGCGACTCTGGATGAGGAGGCCTCGGAGGGCTCTCTAAGGAAATATTAATCTGGTTGGATACCTGGGCCTTATTCCTAAGTTGTTGTTCCGGGATCGAACCCTTCCCTTTCGAGGCCCGTCTCTTTTCCTTAGCCATCTTCTTGGCCCTCTCCCTCGCTTGCGCAGCCAGCTCCATCTCTGCACAAAGAAAAAGCATTAGCAAATCAAGATAGAAAAAACAACAGGTAAAAATTGAACAATTACTAAAAGTTACCATGCTCCCTGTCCGTTGGGGGGCAGGGAGGGCAGAGGCTGCGTTTATGAAGCTCGTCATTGTCACAAAGGACTTATTCTTCAAAACACGCGGCCAGCATCGCCTTCAATGTCTCATGTTCTCGGTGCAGAAGGTGCAACTTCTTGTATTTGCCAGCACGGTCTAAGCTCCAGCCAAGGGGGACGTTGAAGCTCTCGGCGCTCCGGATGAAAAAAAATGATTTCTTCCACTTCTTTATGGAGGATGGCTTCTTCTTCAGCACGCTTGTTTTGGCCCTTGAGCTGACCACAACCCACCCGATCTACCCGTGCTTTCTGATCTGGAAGTGGGCCTTGAAAACGTTAAGATTCATAACGCCGCCCACTTCCTGGCGCACAACTATGATAGTCGTGATCAGGGGCACCGAGTTGGGCACCAGTTGGCTCAGTGCTATATCGAAGTACCTAAGCACCGAGCAAAATAACGGGTGGAGAGGGAACCTAAGCCTTTTCCCTACCCTCTGGTGCGTGGCTCGGAAGGGCATCACAAGCCTTTTCCCTACCCTCTGGTGCCCTAAGGGCATAGTCCATTGGAATATGATAAGCCATTCTCATCCTCTAGAGGTCCGCCTCCCCAACTACACTCGGCAAGGAATTGGCCTCGAACAACCATTCCTCCTGCTCCGCCACCGAGGCATCATCCCTTATATCTATCAGCGTACGATCGGCCTCATCCTCCTCTTCAGAAGTGGCATCTTTCTCTTCCTCACTCTTTTCTTCATTATCTACCTCGGGGATAAAGGGAACCAAAGCGAGGGTACCCTCCCGATGAACAATCTCCAAGAAGAAGATGTCCTCACTAGAGGAGACACTCATGGCCTCCTCCAGCTCCCGTGACAAATTCCTACTGCCCTCACTACCACTACTTACCCTATGATCAGACATGGTATAAAGGGTCAGGAGACTCACCAAAGGGATGAACGAGGGTTGTGTGTACGGCTTCGGTTCCTCCACGAAAATTACCCCTCCAACAGATCAACTCCCGAGCAGCTTGAACTCCCAATTCACCAAATCTCCCGAACTACTGATCAAGAACTCCGAACTCTCAATCTGACTCCGAGTGCTCTTAAGGTTTCTTTCTTTCTCAAAAGCTCTAAAAATGCAAGTGAGAAGAAGAGGGGAAGAAATCATCCTCATATAAAGGATTGCAGCAGCAGGAACGAGGGACATTGATCTCCCTCCAACTGAAAAGATGTGACCCTTGATGTCACCCAAGGGTCGTTCGCTCTCCCCAGAGCGCTAGCTGTCATAAAGGTACGACCCTCCCCATACCCCAGGCGTCGCCATACGAAAAGCAGCCGTCCCAATATTTAATGTGTCCTGGATAAGGCCCATGGGGCCCAAGAAGATAAGGCCCATTGGATCCAAAGCCAAGGCCCAAGGAAAAGAAGGGCTCAAAAGAAAATCTCCAAAGACCGAGCATGTGAGCTGCTTGTCACATGCTCGGCCTAAAAGTCTCCAAGTTCGAGCGTATGGACTACTTGTCACACGTTCGGCCTGAAGTCTCCAAAGACCGAGCATGTGAGCTGCTTGTCACATGCTCGGCCTAAAAGTCTCAAAGTCCGAGTGTATGGACTGCTTGTCACACACTTGACCTAAAACTCTCCAAGCCCGAGCGTATGGACTGCTTGTCACACACTCGACCTGAAGTCTCCAAAGACCGAGCATGTGAGCTGCTTGTCACATGCTCGGCCTAAAAGTCTCCAAGTCCGAGCGTATGGACTGCTTGTCACACGCGCGGCCTGAAGTCTCCAAAGACCGAGCATGTGAGTTGCTTATCGCATGCTCGGCCTAAAAGTCTCCAAGTCCAAGCATATAGACTGCTTGTCACATGCTCGGCCTGAAGTCTCCAAAGACCTAGCATGTGAGCTACTTGTCACATGCCCAGCCTAAAAATCTCCAAAACCGAGCGTATAGACTACTTGTCACACGCTCAGCCTGAAATCTCCAAAGATCGAGCATGTGAGCCGCTCCTCACACGCTCGGCCTAAAAACCTCCTAGACCGAGGATGTGAGCTGCTCCTCACATGCTCGGCCCAGAACCTCCAAGACCGAGCATGTGAGCTACTCATCGCATGCTTGGCCTAGAACCTCCAAAACCAAGCATGTGAGTTGCTCCTCTCACGCTCGACCCGAAATCTTCAAGCCCGAACACGAGAACCAGACTCGCTCCAAGATTCCCTAGTCCGAGGACGTGAGCCATCTGTTTCCCAATATCTCTAAGTACAAACGCTCGGCCACGACACGAACATCACATCTTACTTCTTCAAGGCGCACAGGTACCTGAGGAAGTGGGGGGCCTATGATGGAGCCCACACAACCCTCATCCAATAGGACGTCAACATGTGGGCTCTTGCATCACCAATAGGACGCTGGCACGTGTCCAGCCTCTGCAACATGACAAGGCACACGTGGGACGGGCAAATCACACAATCACCACATCAAAGCGCGATTAGCGGACCTAACCCCCTCTGAAACACGCGCCCCTCTGAAACGCGCGACTCTCTAAGCACGCAACTAAGACCTAACTCTAGAAGCTCGGGATCATAGGGGTAAGGCCATCCCTCCCCCACGTGGGCGACCTCTACTCGGAATACTATAAATAGCCTAAGGTACGTAAGTCCAAGACACAACTTTGTCACTTCATAAACATATTAATCTGTTTTAAAATTAGTCATTGGCCTCTCTTAAGCCCTCGTTCTAACTAGTGCGTCAGAGTGCCCTCGAAAGTCTCTTCTTCCTCTTCTTCCGTGGGCCCCTTAATTTACCCATGTTCACTTGTGTAGATCCCAAAAAGTCAACGCCAAGCCAACAGCAGTCCCCTGGCTTCAACAACCATCATGACAACAAGCAGATGCAGGCACAGGCATAGCTATTCAACATAGGAAAGGATTGATGAAAAGTAAGGATCAAATCTTTTTTGTCGGGTTGATAGAGGCTGATAATCTCGCCTTATCTGAAAGTGAAAGTGTGAGGAGGTAAAGCATTCTCCTTTAAAAAATAATGTGTTCCTCCAACTAACAGTTAGGCAGTATTTTCTTTTATATGCGCGCATCAGAATCTTTTGGTTTTTCAATATTTTAAAAGGAGTAGAGATACAGCGAGTTCAACAAATGAAAACCCACGTGGACAATTTAAAATTTTTGTTTTTGTCTCTACTCGAATCTATTTATTATCACTCAAGCTTTTTAAAATTACTATTCAAACATCTCTTAGCTTAACTACCTATCCCCGCTCTACTAAAAGTGTGTCCCAACCTCTACTTAATTAAAATCTTTACTAGCATCACCTACGAACTAAAACATTACATGATTTGACATTATAAAGCAATGCAAAGAGGAACTCCATTGTGCCTGATTGACTTTTTGTGTATTCTAATTATATTCCAGTTGAAAGGTGGAACTTCCCTGTTAAGGCCGCTAATGTGGACAGTTTTTCTCAGCCATAATTGGAGTGGTAGTGAACACTTACTGGTTAATTTTTGTCTTATATTTGGTGGAGACTCCATAATTAATTTTTAATTCTGATTCACATATTCACTGGCTTATATAATGTGCAAACCCAACTTATTAACTACCCTTCATATTTAAAGATAGGAACACCAAAATGCAAATATGAAGCTCTTAGTGTTTTTTCTGGTTGTGATGATGGTGAGCTCTTGTTGCTTGGGGGGACCTAGAAGAGCTCTTATAGGAGGAATATATGGCCAAGAGCAGCGACATCAAGTTGAGAAGGGAAAAGCAGTAAAAGGAAAGAGCAGAAGTCAGTACTCCGAGAAAAGCATCCACAACCACCATAACAAACCTAGACAAGACTTCGATGGCTGGGGTAGCAGTTCTCAGGGAGATAACAGTGATGACAGTAATAACGGAGGCAGGTAAAACAGTTAGGCAGCTATGAATGGAAGCTGTGTTATGTGTTATGTGAATATTGTATGATGTGTACGTTCTATAACTATAGTATGTTTGGGTTTTTGCTGCTGTTCTTTTTCTTGGTTTACATCAGAACGAACATTTACAATCGAAAGAATTCTGTGACCCTAAGCTACTTGAACCCATGCCCTCAAAACCGGGCGAAAAGCAACCAACCACTGCACCAAGAGGCGCAGGTCGCCTTTTGCTGTTTTGTAAGAACTCAAGACACCGGTAGTTCAAACCCCAAAATAACTTCGGTTACTAAAGCAGAACTTCTCTCAACCCTCTAGCTTTGTTTAGTTAAACTTGGCCTAGAAAAGGGACTTTATATGCAATTTCTGTGATTCACTGTTATACAACACAGAACAAGGTTGTAAGATGCCACCCAGAAGATTATGGGAACGATCCCAAGGCTCTCCAAATCACCTCCCTAAATGGAGGCCTGCTCCAGAAAAGAAAAAAAAGGAAAATTTCCAAGGGAAATCCTACTCTCTCTCTAAAATATCAGTTAGCCCGATACCTGGCTATTAAAATTGAAAATTTTGCTCCACTTTGCAACATTCACAACCTTCTGTCAGCAGACATTTGAACTGATCTGCTTATACATTGTGCATGCACAGCTCATGGCCTAAAAGAACGAAGAAAAAGAAAGAAAGAAAAGACTGTAAATCAGAAACTTTCTTTACAACTAAATTTGGGTAAATTCTGAACTATCATTTACTGCAACTGGCTCATCAAGTACAGTTCTTCCTCCGTAAATTTCTTCCATGGGGGCTAAATGGAGCACCTTTTGTTGTGGTGGGAAGTGTGGGTGATGAAATCTTTGAATTGCTCTTTCTTGGATATGGATGGATGGCAGCCAGTTCACGGATACGACATAATACATGCTTTGGGAGGGGGCGCATAGCATGCTTCAACTTTTCCTCAGCCTGAAAACGCCATTTTAACTACATTAGTGTGCATCTTCCAAAGGTACAGGAAATAATTTAGAATCATAATCTTTTTTATAACATATAATAATCTCATACTTTGGGCTAGTGGCAAAAGAATAGTGACCTCCAGGGATTCCCGAAGTTGCAAGCCTACTTTTAATTACCCCACCCCCCCCCCCCCCCCCCCCCAAAAAAGAAAAAAAAAACCCACACACACACACAAACACACAGAGAAAGAAACCCATTCCCCACCCTTTACCACCAAAAAAGTAGAAAAAGAAGAGAAAATTTGAAAAAGGAACAATGGACTTTACATGAGGCTCAGCTTTATTATACTTGGTCATTTCAAGTCAAGTGCTTAAGTTACATCTGTCCAATGCACTTGTTATACTGGTATTTCAAGCAATGCTTAAAGCAACAAATGCATCAACGACATTGTGATTCAAGACATCAAAGCAGTCCTACAAATTAGATACATGCAAAATTTGCAGAACCGCAATGTCGTATGGACTCTCTTAAGATAAGTAAGGTGAAGGTCATGCCCATGATCTGGAGACCATGTCCAACGCACTTGTTATACTGGTATTTCAAGCAATGCTTAAAGCAACAAATGCATCACATTGTGATTCAAGACATCAAAGCAGTCCTACGAATTAGATACATGCAAAATTTGCAGAACCGCAATGTCATATGGACTCTCTTAAGATAAGTAAGGTGAAGGTCATGCCCATGATCTGGAGACCAAAAGAGACCTATATCCTAAGCTATAGTAAGATGCATCCATGCAGAACAAAATTTTCATTCATTTTCATACTTGCACCGACTTTTTCAAGTAATAAACAGAAAGACCAGAAAAGTACACGAGGATTTAAGAATACCAGTACCTCCATTGGGTTGTGAGATATTGGTATTTCAAGCAATGTTATATTGGTATATTGATATTTCAAGTAATGCTTAAAGCAACAAATGCATCAACCACATTGTGATTCATGACTTCAAAGCAGTCCTATGAGTTAGATACATGCAAAATTTGCAGAACCGCAATGTCATATGGACTCTCTTAAGATAAGTAAGGTGAAGGTCATGTCCATGTGCTAAACTGATCTAACCCCATGATCTAGAGACCAAAAGAAACCTTCTATATCCTCAGCTATAACAAGATGCATCAATGCAGAACAAATTTGTCATTCATTTTCATACTTGCACTGACTTTTTCAAGTAATAAACAAAAAGACCAGAAAAGTACACAAGGGAATTTTAAGAATATATCAGTACCTTCATTGGTTTGTGATATTGATTTAACGCTTAATTACAAAAGAAAAACCCTGAACTAACAGACATTTACCCCTGGACTAGTGAACTAAATGAAATAACCACAGGGCCTGTTTTGATACAAAAATTTCTCAAGGGGTAAAGTGAAATGGTATACCTTAATTTTTTTTCATAATCAAGCCATGAGTTAATATTAAAAAATAGCCAAGTCAACCCCACACCCCATACCGATTTCAAAATGTATCAAACAAAAGAATTACAAAATGTCCTTGCATAATAAATGAAACTCCCATCTTCATGGTCAGGAATGGAAAGAAAAGCCCTCTCATCATTTGCAAATTTGGAAAAATTGATCTTCTAGTCATCTCAAAGATCAAGTAAAATCCCCAGATAATTTATCAAGTAGAACCTAAATAAGACACCTAAACAATTGAATTGAACTACATGCGTATCATGAGGAACCAAATTTCAAAGAGCAAAATAGTCACAAAATCAGAAAGCTTACCTCTCTCCGGTTGTGCTTCTGATTATGTTTATGTGCACAACTAGCCCTTAAAAGATTCCGCCATTTGTCCTGCAGAGTTCACCAACAGTAAACAAAATTCAAGGTTGAAAAGACAAGAAACTGTCTAATAGGTGTGATCATAGATCGAGCCGGTTCAGTTTGGAGGTCAAACCGGAGCTTGACCCTAATTCCACAGGTTCTTATTCTAACAACCGGTTCGGTTTGCTTTTTGTTGAAATATTTGCGTTTCCTATAATTGTATAATAGAAATATAATTATTATATATGTATGCATATTCTGGTTCAGTTCAGGTCAGCCAGTCAAGTTTTTTTTATGAACCTAACCCGAATTGAACAGAATTTTAATTGGGTCTTGAAAAATTGGACCTTAACCAAAACGCCTAAAAACCAAACTAGACCAATATCATCAGTTTTTGGTTAGGTTGAATCAATTTTTTTGACAACCCAACTGTTTAACACTTAATAGACTAAAAGGCAAAGTACCCTCAGATCAATAGGTGTTCGGTAAGCAGAGGATGAAAACAAGAGCTTCTTTATGTCGGTCCATCTTCCAACTCCATACTGAGAAATACCATCAATCAACTTCATCACCTCTGTAAGAGTCCACATCCTTTGATGCTTTCTATGATCATCACCCCCTTTTGATCTTTTGGCTGTCAGACGGTCATCTTCAGACTCAGACTCAATATGTTCATCATCAGATTCAAGATCCTGCACGAGAAAGGGAAAAGAAGTTAAATCTGAAAGGGCAGTATAACATGATTTGTTAACTGAATTTCAGGGCCACAAGCAGAACAATACTTGTCCAAGAACCAAAAAGAAGGGAAAGGGAAAAAATAAAAACTTTGAAGTACTCCATTATTAGAACGGAATGTATGAACCGTGTCTACAGTCACATGTCTCACTTCCTATTTTTATCCTTTTACTCATCACATACATGGACAGCTGTGCCTTTCAGGAAAAAGAAAAGATTAAAAAAAAAACTGATTTATCCACAACAGAACCAAAACTTCATTTCAGTACAGGAAATAATCTATGGAAGATATGAGGCCAGGAATGAGAAAGTACACATTAGAACTTAATAAATACACTTACAAGTTTACGCGCTACTAAAATGCTGGAACATAAGCTCTGCCAAGGGGCAAAAATCATTAGGTGAGTCATAGCAGAGGCCACAAATAATGCTAGTGACAAGCAAAAGGGGGAAAAATAGAACCATCACCCTATGCTTGAAATTCCTCATTTCTCTAGGATCAAATATTGGCTTTACTATGCAATTAGCAGTAACCACTCTCACCTTCTTTTCTTTTTAAATTTTTCATTAGTGAGCCGAATCTAACATGACGACCACCTTTGTGTTAATGAAACCAATAAATATAGACATCACAACTCAACTAAGCCATGCAAATGAGCATGCAGACACACAGAAACACTTCAGCATGCCTGTGTTTTTATACAGAGGGAGAGGAAGATGACAAAAAAGTAAAACATGATTCCCATATCTTAAATTCATCATAGAAAAGGTAGAATAAATGTGAAAAAGTTTCCCAACCAATCCACGTGGAGATTTCTTTGGACATCCTCTCCGCACCCGAGATTCAGAGGGTGGTTGACTACTAGTTCCACTGAAAGACTCCTGCCCGGAAACTAACTTCAGTGCTTCAGTATGATGAAGCTTATCGTGAGCTCTGACCTTCAGGAAATTATCCTTTGCAGCAGAAGTTGAAACTTTTTCTCCACTCATTAGATATCTTGACTTCAAATCTGAAAATTCTTCAATGTACCTACGAGTAGGTTTACGCAATCTCTTCTGTCCAAGGTAAGTGCCAAGTTTGCCTGCTCGAACAGGGTTCTTTCCCTTCTTATTAGACAATATGAAACTGACTAAAGGTTTTTCATCATCATCCAACTCATAAAGATTCTGCACATCCTTTGAGGTAGGGCCCATGCTGTCCTCAACTGGTGCCTGACACCCACATTTGCTCCTGAAGGATTGATGTATGTCGCAAGAGACCCTCTTGTCAGGGGAATCATTTTTCCACTGAGATTCTGGAACAGTTTCAGTCGGTGATTCTGCTATCCCAGTAGCCCCATTACTACTTCTACTGAACCCAGGAGAATGACTTTCCGAACTTGAGTTACCTAAATTTGATTTTTCACAAAGACCACAATCCAATTCAGAAACTTCCTCCGCAAACTCAATATCTGTAATCAAAATAATAAGGAAAGCACAGTTTTAGCGTTATTTTGTTCATGTATCAGCACTACTAGCCACATATTAGAACCATAAGGTTTACCCAAAAGAAAATCTTCACATGCGGTTGAGAGATCATGTGCTGCATGAATATCATCCAGTTCATCAACATCGTCCAGTAGTCCATCAAGAACCTACTAGAACAATATCCCAGAGATATTATTCCCATAAGTAAAAGAAAATAAATTATATTCCATGTAAAGCTATCAACCCTGATGAGATGCACCAGATGAAGAAGGCTAAATGAGGGACAAAGACCTAAAAGTAAATGTGCCCTTGCCTGCAAGGCGAAAAAAGTTTAACTCATGCAGTAAGCAAGAAAAGAGAAGAATGTAATAAATAATAACATAGGCATGATTAGAAAATTTCAGCGAAAAGAGGCACATACTTCAAGCCTTAAATCATATTCTCCTTCCTGAGTGTTATTAGATTCCAGCCCACCTAACCAAATATCACAAATGAACCAGCATCAAAATGATTAGAAAAATAATAAGACGAAATAAGAAACATTCAGCAATTTGAAAGCATCAATTATTCCTGTACTCAACAACAGAATTCAATACACGAAGTCTAATTTTTTATCATCTCATTTAATTATATCATTCTGGGTACAGGTGTTCACTACATGTAAGTGTCAAATAATAGAATACTCCATGTTGATATGTGACTATGTATATATATGATTGCATGCACTAAAAATTATCAGAATTCTTAATGTTGACATTCCTCTAGTCACTCAAATCTAACAGAAAAAATTGACAGACAGATTAATTGAAAAACTTAAGCAGGGATAAAACGTTCAATTTCTAGCCAGAAGATTCTTATTCTCACCCTTCAATGGCCCTTTAAATATTGATTATTGAGTTTCAGGATGTTCCTAACTTCTCCACTATGTTTGGTTTCAGCAAGACAGCAGAAGAGGGGCATTTGTAATTTTATTATGGGCAAATAACTATTAACAAGCAGAAGAAACCCAAGCCAGAAATTGTTCCGATGATGACACTGACTCACTAAACAAACCGGGTGTTTATCAGGTACTCTAGAAACTTCTGCATGCTGCTCTTATCTAAAGACAACAGTTGGAATACATATTATTTCCAAATGAAAGCATTAACAGAAAGGGGAAGCCATTAAAAAAATACCATAATTTGTTGTAAAGCCATACTCAAATCCACAAGAAAATTCCTCCATTTCAAAGCATTTCCCCAAATTGTCTTTACCAAAACATAAGACACCATCCACTGAAATGTTATCACTTTTAGGTTCTGCAAGTAAATGCTCTACTTCAATTGCTTCATCTTCTAATGGAGGACCAAAGGTTTTATCTACCTTTATGGAAGAAAAAGCAACACAGAATATGTCAGAATTCACAAGTTCATTCAAGATCACCCAAGGGAAGAAAAATTGTCAAATCAAACTGAGCATCAACCTTATATGAAAATAGAAGGGAAAAAAATAGCATGCAGTAACATTGCACGTTATAAAGAAGCTTCAGTTAAATGATAAATTAGAACTCAATCGAAGAGATCTATTTTGATAGACCATACTTGGTATAGGACATGATACTAAGGATAAGACCCCACCCCCAATTAAAGCTAGGCAAAATACCTCAGGTGCATCAGTAGAACAATGAGGCTACAACTTTGATGTGCAGCACGTACAATCACATGGGTCTCATCGCAAATTATAGAGGAAAAAAAATGTAAGCTCACATAGACCACCTTAAAACAATCATCTTTTTGCTTTGATAAATGAACATTGTATAGAATGGCACGGGTTATGACCAGGTACAAAAGACTATCTACACAATAGTAAATCAATGAAGTCCACTAAATCTACATCAATTACAAAATATTTCCCATTAAACTAAAACCCAAAAGTGTTAAGCTACCTATCCTTAAAAGAAGCTATAGGCATTTCGACACCATCAAACGGCCTCTTATTCCATTCACTCCAAATCAACCAAAAAATAGATAAAGGAATCAAGGAATAGCCTTTCCTCATTGCTTTAGAAGTCTTCAAACCGCTCCAAGACCAAACCTCATCTTGAATAGACCCACCAGCAACCACCCAAGAAATACCCACAAAACTAAGGGTCATATCCCAAAGATGTCTAGAGAAGGAGCATACCAAAAGTAGATGATGAACAATCTCGATCTCTTCCTTACAAAGATAACATCTATTGACCAAAACTTTCACTCTCCTTTGAGGATTGTCAATAGTTAAGATTCCACCCCATGATGCCACCGTAAAACAATCATCTTATTTAATGACTAGAAGGTTCATCTAACAATTGTAAACTATCCTGATCAAACAATGGTCACCAATGAAGGGGATGCCTGCCCATGCTAGCTATCTTGTAACAATGAAATCAATACTTTTGTTAAGAGATAAGCATATTCATACTCTTAATTTTTGGTTTAATTGCCATTATTTTGTCAATGAGGAGGAATTCATAGAGTTTTTTTTATAAGTAAAAGTTGTATTAATAGAGCACCAAGAGGGTGCAACTCTAAGCCAAAGGTATTTACAAGAAAGGAACTCCACAAAATCCAAAAGATCACAATTATCTACACACACAAAAATTCCTCTAACCCAAAAATTAAGGGTGTTAAGCCATTTATCTCTAATGGCATCTATAGGTCTTTCAACTCCTTCATAGGCTCACTTATTCCTCTCACTCCACACTAACCAAAAAAATAGAGTGTGGGATCAAAGATAAGCTTTCTTGACCTCCTTAGATGCCCTCAACCCACTCCAAGCCCGCACTTCAACTTTCACAGAGCCCGCAATAACCCAAGAAACCCCCAAAACCCTATAGGCTATCTCCCACAAGCTTCTAGCCAATGGGCAATAAAAGATGAAACACAGACTCACTACACCCTTTACAAATATAACACCTATTAACCAAAAATTTCCCCCTTCTTTGTAAATTGTTAATAGTAAGAATTTTTTCCCACGAAGCCTCCCACAGACAAATAATAATAATAATAATAATAATAATAATAATAATAACTTCCTTGGGGGCACTGGAGCACCAAATCGCCCTCTGCGAGAACCTAAAATCATCGTCTGAAGGAGACTTATCAAGAAGAAACTTATAAAAATACTTCACCTCAAAACCTCTATTCGGGCTAGGCCCCCACCTAACCACATCCTCTCTACTCATACCCACCCTACTACTATATAAAGTCTCCAAAAAACTCTTGACTCTCTCAACTTCCCAATCATTGACATCGCGGATGAAAGGCACATCCCAAGAGATCCCATCAAAAGTCAACGAAACACAAGAACTAATAAGAGCTTCTTTATTTCTCATAATATTAAAGATATTCAGAAATTGGTCTTTTAAAGGAGTACTCCCAAACCATGAGTCAAACCAAAGAAGAGTTCTCTCCCCATTACCTACCAACACCGACACACAAGGGAAAAACTCCTCCCACCCTTTCCGAATCTATTTCCACACCCCCACCCCCACCCATAGGCCTCTCGAACCCCCTTAAACATCCACCCATTAGCTTCCAACGCAAACTTAGCTTCTACCATCTATCTCCAAAAATGATCTCTCTTTACAAGAAACCTCCATAACCATTTCCCAATAAGCACTTTATTAAACAAAGTAAGAAATTTGAGACCCAAGCCTCCTTTTCCAAAGGTTGTTTAACCACACCCCACCTCACAAAGTAATACTTATATTCCTCCCCTGTATTCCCCCAAATGAATCTTTTTGAATACTCTCCAACAGATTAACCACCGAACAAGGGATTCATTGAGTTCCTATCTTGTAAATGATTTTGACACGGGCTGGCACCACCTGGTGCCTTTGCAATGATATTTTACTAGTAATAATGTAAGAGAACGCAGAGAAAATTCTGATAGAAGGTCAAAGAAGATACAATCATATTATGTGGCATGGATGGCCAACATATTTGTTAACAAGAAGAATTGAAAAGAATTATGAGTTTTATTGATTGATTATTTGAATACAATTCAAGACTTATGATTATTAAACCTAATAGGACTAAGAAACAAACTAAGTAAGACTATAAAACCTACTAGGACACATAATAGGAAACCCAATTAGGAACTCTCCGCATTCCCCCTCAAGTTGGAGCATACACATGCACCAACTTGTTACAAAGAAACACATCCCAATAAGAAACCTAATCCAAATAAACTCAAACTCATAAATTACAATAACCCATGAAAACAAGTCGGTGCTCCACACCCACGAAAAATAGTTAGATCACCACGTTGGTACCACTAACAAGATCCGAGAACACCGGATCAAGAAGACTTTGAACTTTTTTGTCTTTTTTTTTTTTACTAATGTTGACTTTGACTTTGACTTGAATGGACTGCAATCAATGAGTCAGGAGGATACAACATCAATACAGGTTGGATCGAGTGAACAACATCAACATGCATGGGATAACAACATCGGGTGAGGAACTCTTCTTTGAGAACGATCAAGAACACTTCTTCTTGAACTCCTCTTCTTCTTCTTCTTCTTCTTGAAGAGGAAACACAAGAACGCATAATGGATATTTTTTTTAATCGGCCTTTGCTTCGCAATTTTTTTTCAATAGAAACAAATAACACAAACGGAATCCGGCAAAATCTCACTAGAAAAAAAAAAAACAAAAACAACAACATGCTGGAAAAGAAGACACAGTAGAGAAACGTCGGAAAAATTGCTGAAAGAAAAACAAAACAAAACAAAAACCCAAAAAACAGATTCTAAACTATATATGTATATATTTAATGGTGTTTATCTCAGATCAAGATCCCAAACCATGAGCTTTGATACAATGTTAACAAGAATTGAAAAGAATTCTCTATGTTATTAATTGATTTGAATACAATTCAGTGGTCTTATATATAGACATAAACTAAGTAAGACTAAGAAACCTACTATTACACATAATAGGAAACTTAATTAAGACTCTTAACATAAACCTAATTAGGACTCTCAACAACAGTGTTGAAACTTAATATATAAAATCCAACTAAATCTAGAATTAGTAAGTTTAAGAAAACATATATGCGTGAGCTGTTTCAATTTAAGCTTTACATGATATAATGTCACACATGACAGAAGACAATAGAATACATTTATTGAGCTGTATGCACTTTTGTACCATGACCCATGGGACATCATAGTTCAAGAAGTGTTTGTTCCTTGTTTAGTAAACCTCTAATATGTCCAAATTTTAGTAATATATTTCAAGTGGAAAGGACTGGATGTTGAAACTTTGGCTAAAGAAATTAGCTTCACCATGGCAAGTTTGCAAATGTCACCATTCATGTAAACACAAAGTGATATCATCAACCTAAAAAAGCTTCAACATTGTTGTTGGTTAAACCCAAGGGAAATAATCACTTAGGGTTCACTAGTAAAAGTGTTTTATACTCTATAAACTTTCTTAATCTTAAGAAAAACTTGATTATAGATAGCAGCTAAAAATTGTCATTTAACTAGAGAAATAGAACACCAAGTTGACACATGCACAACTCTCCAGGAGTGGCTGGAGTACCAACATAGGGAATAATGCACGTTTGATACGGGAAAATTCACAATCACATTGGTTAGTGCAACTTTGATGATTGAGAAGATAATACAAGGGGCTTCCTAATGAAATATGGAAGAGACTAATTTCGGACAATTCACATCCTGAAATCTAGTAATTTTGATTCACAAACAATTAACTTTTGTGATTTTATAATTACTCCACATTATTTAGCAAAGCAAATATAATAAACGTAAACAATGAATCTGCAACCTAGCGAAAATGCACAAAATGGCCGTATCCAATCCACATTGCAAGTCCAAGCATTTGAGTGAATTATCGACAACATTTCCCAATAAAAAAATATTCTCACCCTTGGGCCCGTCATGTTAGCAAAATTCTCAAGCAAACGTGGTTCCGGATCCATATCTATCATGCTCTCAATTCAAACCAACCATGTATCAATGCCTTTGTTATTCCCTATTAGAATGAAAAAAAGTATATAGAAATTACTTCTTCTTGGACATCAGAAGATGACATGCAAAGAATACAGCTAAACATGTAAATCATCTTACTAATTACTACAATTTAAGAATTCCTCGGTTGAAGAAGCATCAAGGGGAAGTTTAGGCTTGTCTTGGATGCACAAAAAAAATGCATCTAGTTCTCTGATATAAGACTTGATGTTAAAGATCTTTTGAATTTTTTAATCTTCAATTATTTTCTTATAAATTTATAACAATTAAAGGAATAAAGGATATGAAAGAACGGCAACAAGTCCATATAAACAGCTGTAGATTACACATCTCAAAAAAACCACTCCGTTTCTAACTTGATAACCTCTTCTGCGTTGCAACTTTTCAAGTTTAGACATTTTGGTATCTCGAAGCTCTAGTACTTATCAAAAAAGTATCTCCAACGTCTTGTCCATGTCTCAAAGAGATTTCTTGGATTTATCATGCTAATCAAAGTTCCCTTGGATCTTTCATGATAATCAAATGCCTTCTCTGGTCCTCCTTATTCAAATTCCACGCCCATTCAATCATGGGATGAACTTCATGCCAGAGCTAATAGAAAATTTCCACTCACCAACCAGTTTTCCCAAAGATGTAATGAGGGCTCAAAATCGGCCAAAAAGTACAAAGATAATTAAATTATGTTGAATTATTTCGACCAAATAACACCATTGCAACCAAAACCACTATCCTAATATCCCTTTATTAATCTAAATCTCTAATTAGACCAAAAGGCTCATCTTCTTTCTGCCTTACCATTGTATCATAACCAGTGGCAGCATTTTAAATTCTAATAATCACTTTTAGTCATGCAGCTGCGACCTGTATTAGACCAACATGCAAAATTAAAAATAAAAAGAGACCAGGAAACACGCACAAATTGTATTTTCTTCATCTATGTAACGCAAAAATAAATTTAAAAGTTGAATCTGTAATGTAAAAGCCAGATAACAAAATGGGGGAAAAATTAAGCCGGAAATGTAGAAACATTACTTTAAAAAATCATTTATTAGAATTTCTGCGGGGCAAAAAAAAACTTCGTTTGATTGCTGCGGAAATGTAGGTAAATAAAAAAATTAATTTAAAATTTTAAGCATATTTTTATTATTAAGACCTTAAAGGAGAGAAAAAGAGGAAAACACTCAAGTCGGCCCGATACAGCTGTTTAACTCGGCTAAACGAGTAAAAATATTTCCTTTTTATACACCATTAAAAACGAAGAGAACACTTGAGCTAAGCTTATCCACTATATAAACGAAGGAAACGGACAAAAAGATAAAAGTGAACTCAAATTTCTATTTTCTTCTTCTTTCACTGTACTTTCTCGGGAACCAAACAGACACCAAGAGGAAAACAAAGAAAATAAACCTCAAAACAGAAAAAAAAAAAAAAAAAAAAAAAAAAAAAAGAAGCACCTACCTCATTCATCAGTAAAGAAAATCCCAACAAGCTCAGAATCGCCGATCTATTAAGCCTGGAGCTCACAAAATCTAAAGAAAACATGTTAGTACAGAAAATCAAAAATCTAGAGAAAATCAAGAGAGAGAAGGATCTTACCTTAGAGAGAGAGTATGCTGATTAGTGTCAGAGAAATTCGAGCTAACGTTCGAAAGGGAAAAGCTAAAAACCGCCAAAATGCGACACGAAGTGAGAAGGAAGAAACGAGAGGGACAATGTTTGGGTTGGCTGGACATTTTATGAGACGGAATCGAAATGTTTTCTTAGATATTTTTTTCTTTTTGATAATGTTTTGTATAACATAATGTGTGTTTCAAGTCCGCTAGGATGCTTAGCATTACAAAGAGTCCGCTCTATGACAAGCGGTGAACATTAAATAGAGTAAAATGTTTTGTTAAAAAATAAAAGCAAAATGCCACGTCGGAATTGTAGACGGTGCTGTGAGTCTTGTGACCCTAAGGAATCAAGCCGATAAGGCTTTAAAGTATTCTTGCGTTTGCAAAGCATTTAGTAGCTTCTCTTTTAGACCAAATACCAAAGTTGGAAACGGTCAGGTTGGGATGGTAGGAGTTGGATTTTACCAGTAATAAGTTAAAGGGTACATATTAATAATATTTATTTTTTAAAGTGTTTTATTTTTTTATGTTTTAATGAGTAAGTAACGAATTAAAAATAGATATTGATAAAAAATTTCTTATTGAGGTTAAAGAAGTGTGAATCATGATAGATACGGATCGGGTCTTACGAATAACAAATCAACAAGTACGAGTTAAAAATATCTGTTTTTTAAGGGGTTTATTTTTTATGTTTATACCAATTATTTTAACAGGTTTTATTTTTCATATTCATTCTTGTTTTTTAATAAGCGAATAACGGATAAAAAACAAGTACGAGTTAAAAGTTTAACCTCTATCAAATACCTTGTTTTAAGATTTATGGAATAATTGTTTTAAAAAATAAATATTTTTAGAAAAATCGTTTTTATTATTGATTTACCACAATTTACAATTTTATTACTATTTTATCATAAACAACTTTAAAAAAATCATAGCCGTTTCAAATGTCACAAATTAAATCATAAATTGTTTCTACAATTAAGGCCACGTTGAGAGAACTCTTAAATATGGATTAAATCATCTCGGATTTAATTTATGCCTTAATTTTTTTTTAAAAAAAAATCAGAAATCGACTTTAAATTTTTTTAAATTAAACCACCACTTAAGAAGTAGCTAAATACCGCCTTTGTCAAACTAAACTTAGTGAGTTGGTCACACCCACAAGTTAGCATTTTAGCTTTATTGCAAAACCAGAGGCTTGTGGCCCTTTCCAAAGTCCTGTCTCATCTTCGATTTCATGCATTTTTTATACCATTAATTACACCGTGATTTACCAAAATATATCATAGTAAGTTAAAAGGGAAAAAAATTCTCAAGTAACTAACAAATGACGAAAGTATCTTTATTGTGTTATTTTAAATTTTGGTTAAATTATATACATAACATTTGATCGGTCTTACAATAGATCTTGAGGATTTTTTTTTTTCAATTTATCTTAAACCTTACTGTTGACACCATCAACTTAGAGTTTGATATCCCTTAATTCCACACGTGTGGAACAGTCTTTAACCTCCTTCACAAAAACATTTAGACGCAAAATTTATCGATTGCTTGGTTTTACCAAGAATTTAAGACATTTAGTTCGACAACTCATGATCAATTTTCTGTCCTTAACTTGGTGTTCTAGTGGATCCTATCCATTTTTAAAAGCTTCACAAATGAGTGTTAACTCGAGATCAATTCATTTGCAGTAAAATTCGTCAAGTAAAACTTACAGTACACATAAATTTTGATTGTACAATGATCTTTATCAAATCTCAAAATTTGAAAAATTCAAATCTATATGCAAAAATAGTGTACTGTAAACTTTATTTCACAAATTTTACTGCAAATAAGTTGATATGTTGCTAACGTATTTTGAAAAATAATATTTTTTATTTTTCATCTTTCAACATAATTTGAAAATAACTTTTTTTTCATAACGAAACAAACCCTCATATATTAGAGTTTGAACAAATGAGACAAGAAGTGTGATACATATAATATATGTGCATGGACATTTCAATCTTTTCGCATGGATTTAATGAATGTTCAACCTTGAGCTAACAGTGCCAACTAGAGAGTTTAAGATTAACTAAAAGTTTCCTCAAAATCTATTATGAAAATCAAATTTAAAGAGCTCATCTAAGCCGCTTGTGTGCATAAATAAGTGGCGAGTATCACTTGTAAATAAAATGTTTTTTCACAATGTGAAAAATAGAAATTCATTAACATTCTGTTTGAAATAACTGAATTCTTTAAAAAGAATTCATTTTATATTTTATAGTTGTCATAAATGGAAGAAGAAAAACTCTTAAATTAACTTCAAAATGAATTAATTATGGAATTGAGATGGCTTATTACAAATTTTATCAATTTTAATAGAATTTACAAATAAAATCTACAAAATAGAAAGTAAAAAACTATATAGACCAAAATACTATATTTTCTTGTCTACTTCCCTCCCTCTTCCCCTGCCCTTTTCTTTCTCTCATTTTTTGAATTTTTTATTTATTTCAAACATTTTAAACATGAAAATTCAAATAAATTATACAATTTTAAATAATAAAAAAAGCAAACACAAAACTTCATGTCTAAATTAATTATATTTTCAATTCTTTTGAAAATAAAATGAATTTTATTTTCATTTGATTACAAACAGACTCTAACAATGTGTTTGGGCTAAAGAAAAAGGAAAAAAAATGTTAAATGTACCCTTGTTTGGATTTTTTTTTTTTTAACGAAGGGTATTTTATTTCAAATCTTTATTTTTTCTATTTTTTTTTCAAAATTAAGAGGATTTGGAGAGAGATTGTACCTCCTTTATTATTTTTACTATACTCACTATTATACCCTAACTTTTAATGATATTATTAGATTAATGAATGAAAAAATAATAAAGTGCATTATTCACTTTCCTTTTTTTAGTTTTAAACATTCAATCGAATGGTACTTATACTTCTCAATTTTCTCTCTTATCGTTTTCATTAATATTTTTTCTCTTTTTTTTCCCTTCATTTTTCAAATGGATACTAAGGTTGCATTCCTTTTTTTTAAAAATTATAAGATTTTCAAAATACTATGAATTTTATTTCATCATTCTTTTATAAAATTGAGTATTGTAAAACATCTTACTCTAAGACAAGTAATAACTTTGTAAACACACGTTTTCAATTACATAGAGAGCATATATAATAACATGTCCCAAATAGAAAGAAAGCCAAATTATTGTGACAATTATTTAGTTAAAATTATTTAAATAATAAGTTATTTTTTTTCATTGTATATGAATAATAACAATGACTTTATACTATAAAGGGTGTCATGAGATATTTTTCAATAATAATAAGTAAAAATATATAGTTTTAATGTGTGTACATAAATGCACATACACAAATGCATGTGTGTGTGAAATAGTAGATGATGATGACGATAATAATGATAATAATAATAACAATAAAAAAATAATTGAGCTATTCTCAATAACTTAAACTTTTAAATTAATTGATTAGTCAACTATCTTTTTATAATATGATATATGAGCAAAGGTTCGGTTGGGGAACTTGAATAACAAAAATATGGTTTTAAATATAATAAAAAATTATACACTGACAATGAAAAATAACAAGAAAATGATATGATTATGAAGCGCATGAAATCACTTTTTTTAAAGTGATAATTGCCTTAATCATCATATCGGCATCACTCTAAATCTTTTCCTTAAATCATTTCAAATACATCCATTTACTTAATCATTGAAGGGTGCTCTCAGCGTACAATGAAAAGAATACAATTGACCTAATATATAGACTTATGACTACAAAGTCTAATAGGAATAAAATACAACAATTAGATAAGATAAATATGATCCAAGCCTATTAAGACACTAATTAAGAATCCTATTAAGACTCTCAACACTCCCCTTCAAATTAGAATATAGATATCATATGCATCAAACTTGTTACAAATAAATCAAACTCGAGAACCACCTAATAATTTAGTAAATAAATCTGCTATACGCACTAAATAACCACAATCACATGAGCAAGTTCACTTAAAAACCATCGTCTCCTACAAGTCCATACTCATCAGACATTGTTCCCATCCCGTTGAGGGCCTAAAGGACTAGGCTACCCTTCATCATTTTTTTTTCATCAACAGTGCATAGATGCACATGAAAAAGCAGCCATGAATAAGCATAGTTCTCCTTCCTAACCAATTCATCGTATAAACAGATGCTTGAGAGCTGAGTACATTTTCCAAAGAAGAAAATGTAGATGAGAGCAGAGCAACATTGTTTCTGAATCCAATCGACTCATAGAGAACGTACATGTCAGAATAACATCACTCCAATAGTTCTATTCAGGTGTTGGAAAATCTGAACCAAAATATTGATCAATAGAGCCTGTCAAGACGATTGGTTAAGGATAGCTTTCCATCAATTCTTGACACCCTTGATTGTCTCAACATCCCCAAAAAAAAAAAAAAACTCCATCAAGTTTTATACCAATGTACTCAAAACCCCTGATCTTCTAGAGCATCTCCTTCCCTTTTTCAACTTGCCATGCAAAATCAAGTAGACGTTTCAGAGAGAAAAAAAAAATGAGCAGGCACAAAAATGAGCAGACGTTTCAAAGCAGTAAACACATAAAACCAACACACACCCTCAAACCATAGTTATGCGTATTAAAGAGCGCCAAACTTAAGGAGTTTTTAGCTAAAATTTCTACAGCATTAACAGTATTCCATCACATTTTGGGCACTTGAGTGTTAATCCAATTATCTATATGAAAGGAATAAAAAATACTCATAATGCCCATATATGCTTATTTTAGTAAGAACTTATAGTGTTAATTCGATTGTTTTATTGTGCAGTAACAAGGCATTGGTTTTTATAGGAAATTTATGAAACATCCCCAAAAAGAGAGCATTAATTTGTTTATTCAATTTTGTATTTTTTAATTGAAGCGAATATAAGTAATACATAGATTGATTTGATAATATAATCTCTTTCTATCTCATTATCTATATATAAACCCACACTATTATTACACTTTATTTAAAATAAAAAAATAATCGATATATAAATAAAATAAAATAATTCATATATCGTAAAAATCAAACATAAAACCTTGTAATTTAAAAATCTCAACCTTAATCATAAGATCAAAATTTCATCAGCGTTTATTTATTGATTCATTCACTTTTGATTTACTACAGGACATGCATAATGAAGTTGAAAAAGGGAAAAGAGAAACATTTTTCTACCTGTCCCAACGATACTAATTAATAGCTGTTGGCCTAGCTTCTCCCGATAGCTTCTGCTATAGAGCAGCAGAAGCTAAGCTAAATGCTTGCTTTTCATTTGTTTTTAAACTGAAACAAAAATAAGAACAACAGCAAAATAATTTATTTTGATCTAAAAGCAAAAGCAATTAAGGTTTTGTAGGGTTTAAGATCTGACCCAAAAGCTAAAAAATTAACCTATTGACATACTTCAAAAGAAAAAAGTTAAGATAACAATTTTAACATAATTTTTATCTTTTAACTTGTTAATACTCCTACCAATAAGTGTAATCACCCTTCGGTATTATTAAAGCAAAACCTCTGGCCAGACAAAGGCTCATAATCACGGATATCTTGCTTTTCCATCAAATTAAATTCACGCATTTAAAAAAAAAAAATTACCATAAAACTAAAAAAATTCATTAATAATCATCAAAAAATACAGTAAAAACTAAATAAAATTAATTAAAAAAATATTAATTATTATTATATTTTTCTGTGATTACTAATAAACTTACTTGATTTTATTATAATTCCATAAAATCAAAACCCCCTAAAAATGCCACACAAAAACATGACGGGAAAGTGCACTGAAGTCCCCACCAACTTTATCGTATCATACTCGGTAGTTGAAGTTACCGGAGACAAATTTTTTTTAATGAAAAAGTGGATGTATTTATTTGTCCTCTTTTTATTTTTTTATTTTTTTTTTTATGGAAGAAGGGTTTGGCAGAAAAAGTCAACCAGACCTAAAGATATCAATAGATGGAATACATGCAAAATTTATCATATTCATAATCGAAATTATTTAGCTAATCCGTTACCCAAAATCGTTTAGTTAACCGTTCACATTTGATTTTTCAAACCTAAACCCGTAACCACTGACTGTTTAAACCGAACTTACCTAATTATAGGTTATTATATATGGTTACCTAACAAAAAAACGAATCCAAACCCGGACCCACCTAATTAGAGGTTATTGAATACTTAACAAAAAAATAAACGAATCCAAAATAAAATTTAGTTGATACAAATATATAATTCTAAATAATTAAACAAATCATTGAGTTGGATCATTGATAAGACTCAAGTCTTCTAATTTAAAGGTTATGGATTCAAATCTTTCCTTTGCTTTCTTTAGATATATATTAAATAATAATAATATATAATCCTATTTAACAGGCAACCGATGGATAAAAACCGAAACTGCACCAAATTCGTTTAATTTTCTTCAAACCCGCTTAAACGGGCATAGATTGGGTCAAGTAACCGTGAAAACCCGCGAACTGCCATCCCTAACCAAACCTGAGGGATACATAAAGCCTGACCTTAGAGGTGACCCTAGACCTGACGATCAACCCTAAAAGATAAATTACAACCTTCAGGCATAGAAATATAGAATCAAAAAACGCTTAACATGTTTATGCACATGACCATCTTTAATATCCCGAGTACAATCCCAAATGGTCCAACCAGTAAGAACACTATGGGTTGTACCAAATCTTCCTCGTAACTCCTAAGCTGAAATAAAGATCCTGTCAAGCCAATTCAGTATTTATGACCACCAGCAATAGTTATGTTTTCTCCTCTAGGCTTCTAGCCTTCAACTCTAACATGCTCAAGGTATGAGTAACAACTCGTAGCCATCCTTTTTGTCCCTCCATTTCATTCTTGACCAATGGAAAAACACCACATTGTGCAGGTAAACTAGAGTTTCCATTTTTGTCCCAGCCCGAATCTGCCTGTTACCACTCGAGTTTCTCATAATTATTACTCCGGCATCATAGTGATCAGGTGGGGTAAAAGGGATGGCTTCTTATCACTACTCTTAAGACATGTATCACTGCTCATATGTAGCAATTGCAATGTATCAACACCCTCACAATTAATTTCACACTTTCTCCTTGTTAGGAAAGTAAAATTCTGACTTACTCCACTGACTCAACATAGGGTTAAAAGCCCTCTTGGGCTATTGTAGTATTCAGAGAGGAACAAAATTACTGACATTAGGTAATCAAATATAAAATGAGGATCAATTAGTTGTATGTACAACTTCTGTAACCTATGATTGCCTTTGGATTCCTTGGTCTGCAGTTGAATCCCCACCGGCTGTCAGGCCTCGAATCTTAACATCATAAAAGACTTCTTCAACTCTCCTTAGGTCATACTTCATACCTACCACAGGTGAACAAGGATTACACAAACCCACTAGACGATAAAATTTTCTGCTGTCCAAACCAAACTCCCAAGTAAAAGGAGAATGAAGTCAAAAGAAATACAAATTCTGAATGAATAACTTACTATCAAACTTCTTGCGCAGAAAATCATTCCGGAGATTAAGCATACGGAAGGCTGCATAAAGATCTGTCAAGAACTTCAACACCTTTCTTGGGCAGTCATAGTCCCCAGCTGTCACTCGGTTAACCACATATCTAGGCTGCGAAATTAAAAAGATTGCATAAACATTGTAAGCTCATTCATAGCATGTTTTTGTCTTTCAGAATATAATGAGTGTGATTCAACTACTAGCCTAATTCTATTTACAATTATCACAATTTCCCAAGTTTTATGCAGTTTCTTCAACTGCTTCCAGCAAAATCTATGTCACAACAGTGCAAGTTAGAATATTTGGCTAATCAATACACAAGTTTTATAGAAGTGAAGAGTAATTCTTACCATTTCATTGGACATAAAACAAATACCTGTATAATAAGAAAATTTCCATGTCAGCATGTCCATTAAATGAAAACACCATCCATGGTGTCAATGAGCATAAATCAGATACAAATTAACCAGAAGACACAATGCTTCCAAAATCATAAATGGGATCGGTATTCATAAGCTCAATGCTCGTGTCTTTTAAAATATTAATACTACAATGTATGAAATTATAATTAAAATTATATATTCAAACCAACTTGGATCAGAAGAACAGAATCCCGGTCTCCAAAAAGTTCTGATCCCACGTCTAGGAGTCAAAATGAACTCCACCTAAAAACCATCACCATGGTGAGTCTTGCAGTTGGTTCATAATAGCATATCAGCCCAACTGACAATACCACAGAGGCTGTGATTTTAAATCATTGGCGTTTTTTTATTGTTTCTGCCCGCCTCAAGCTCTTATCATATAAATTCCATGCATGTTCTTGGAAGTTGGTTTATATACAATAGCTAAATCCCTAAAGAACCCGTTTGGTTTGCACAAGGAATGGAATAAGAGTAATACTTAAAAATGAAGCTTAAGAAGGATTGAGGGATGAAGTTCTTGTATTTTTGTTGGTAGAGTATGTTGCTTTATGTATAATTGAAAGGAATAGGATTGTCAAATTTAAGACGGTAATCCATTCCTTTCCCTTGGGACATATGGTAACACGCTTTACCAACACTTTATTCCCTCAATCCCCCTCAAGCTTCATATTTGGGCAATTAATCATCTTCCATTTTTTATTCCATTTCTTGTGGAAACCAAACGGGGGCTCAAGTATCTACTAAAAACAGTATTTCCAGTTTGTTTAACAAGCCCACATCTAGCACAACTAAAATATGTAGAGGTTTCATTTATAATACATATGGATAATAAAACACGAATATATTACATTAAATTAATTGTTCCAGAAAGTGACCTTCCAGAGCATATACAAATTAAATCTTTTGTGTCCATTTTTTTCCATTCCTTGCGCAAACCAACAGGGGCTTAAATATCTACTAAAAACAGTATTTCCAGTTTGTTAAACAAGCCCACATCCAGCACAACTAAAACATGTAGAGGCTTCATCAATAACACATGGATAATAAAACACGAATGTATTGCATTAAATTAATCGTTTCAGAAAGTGACCTCCCAAAGCAAAAAGGGATTAAATCTGTTATGACACTTACCAACGAGATAATCCTCAATGTCCAAACCAAACTCTGAATTGTTCACTGCAAGATTGATAACCAAATAAAATTAGAGCATAAATATAGAACTTCCGGCAGAAGACCATTTATTACCGGGGAAAATGGAGCATAAGAGGTTCGGGAGCACACTGGTGCAACTTCTCACACACCCATCTCGTAGTGGAAGGACATCACAACACCAACTTAAACTCATAAAATAATGAATAAAGAAATGAACAGATATGGCATGAAAGGGAAATACAAAGAAATCAAACTCAAGATGACAAACCATAATGCAACTAAATCATAAGCTTGTCTAAATTTCAGCCTTATGGATTTTAATGTTAGATGGTATTATGCATAAACATATTTAAAAATTTCTGTGCATGAAGCTTGAAACCAAAAATGAGTAAGTGTAGATCACAATACATTTCAAGTTTTCCACTATTTTCTTTCTGATGATTTTCACTAGCCCTTAAAGGGAGGCAACATCAGGCATCTCAAAAGGCTTTTAAATTGAGCCTTAACAGAACCTGCTACACCCAATGATGCAGAATAGAAAAGATATTATGTATTATTTTAGGATTTTTTTTTTATACTTGTGGGTTTATTTTGTAATTATGCGTTTTAGAAATTAAGTTGTACAAAGTAGTATTTAGGAAAATTAGATTTAGGAAATTTAATATATATATTAGAGTTTTCCTATGTTTTGTGGATTTTGGTGCCTATATAAGCACTTTCAGTATGGTTGGTTTAGTCAGACATTAATAGTAGAATTTGAGACTTATTCAATCTCTCTGTTTCCCTCCTCTGTTCTGTTTCTTCCCCCCTAGTATTCTTCTCTCTTCTCATCCTTGTTCTGTTCTCCCTAATCTTCTTCTTCTCTTCTACTTCTCTCTTTTCCATTGCGTCTTTTCTTCTACCTGTTATATTTGCATCTTCTACTATTCTCTCCTTGCTTTTCTTCTCTCTCATTCTATCTTCTCTTTTCAATATCTGTTCTACATCACCAACTTTAGATTTCTACTGAAACATTGATAAGGATAGAGGATTCCTAGTCAGACAAGAAATTTGAAGTGCCCCATCTCTGTCCTTAAGATCCAGCGAAGACAGAATATAACAATAAAGAAAGTTTTGACTTTTCTTTTTTTTATATTAATATAGACGTTATATTATGGCCCTAGTAAAGCTTTTCTCTTTTCTAACACTTCTTCATTTCTTATTTTATGATCTCCCAAACCAAACCACTACAGCATCATGAGGGAAGAGGCAGAAAGCGAGGGGAGGGTGGAGAACAGGAAACAATAACTCCATTATAAATCAACAAGCTGAGATACAGTAAGATGAGATGTGCAAGAACCTTCCTTTTGTTAATGCAAAAAAGTTGCATCCTATTTTGACCTGTTCAGGGATATGCCCTTCAGCCCAGAAATCTAATGCATAATAAATAAAAAGGAAAAACAAATGGCTGCTGTGTAAGAAAACCTGCAAAATGTTAGAAATAATGGACCAGACATCTAGAAATAACATTCACCCAATGATTCTCTGAACACAATACGTCAAAAAAAATTCCTCTAAGTTGCCATCAATATATCAAATAATACTTCCTTAATACAGTAAACTATTATCTCAATGATGAAAGAAAAGCAAGGAAATAATGAACACTTGAAAACTCCGTCACATGGGCACATGCTAGTACTTTCATAAAAACAATTACAGTAACTAGTAGTAATATCAGAAAAAATTAAATAAAAATTAAGAGCCCAAACAAACATACACCCAAGTTTTTCCTCAGCTTCAGTATGCCTAAGAAGACTTCCCGTTTCCAACCAGTGCATAAAAGCAAGCAGCGAGACTACAGTCTGTGTTTCGCTCCGCCAATCACCATGATACCTAAGCATAAACACAACCATCTGAATCATTGACGACATACCAGGCTCAAAAATATTTTCTTGAAAAACTGACTTTGCAAAATGTCCACCTCACCTATAATAGTGTCCAGGGCATTCACGGAGAACTTCAGCAAGCCGGCTGTAAAGCTCCTTCAGCACTCCAATTTGAGACTTAGCCTTCTCTAGAACCTCTACTCCATATTATAAAGAAACAAAAGTTATTTCCACAAATCCCTAAATTCTATAAAACAATTCTTTTCCATTATAGTTACAATCCATTTGATTGCAGAAAACCACAACAGAAAGAACATATAACAAGAAAAATAAAATTAAAAAAAACTTTTGCCCTAGAAAAGAATGTGATCTTTTGGTCTCAAATTTTTTCATTATCTATGATCAGATATATGTATTCAGCTCCATTTCATGGAAACTAGAACAATAAACTTTCAATTATAGAAACGAGTATCCAGCCAAAAACAAAATTTTCTCTATTTTTCAACCATGTAAAGCAATTTTTTTCTCATTTTACTCCCCAGCGGTCCAACCAAACATAGCATAACCTCCAAACTCAATAAGCAGACAATAAACCCGAAAATAAAAAACCCAATAAAGAAGGCAAAAAATGGAAACAAAAGCACCCATTTCTTTACCAGGAATGGAGCGCGATTGGTGAACAAGAAGGAGACTAGCGTACATGAGCCTCGTTGTAGACTCGATCTCCATTACCACAGCACGAATCCTCTCCCTTAAGCTTCCAGATTCCTCCAACTGAACACGGAAATCCTCGAACTGTTTCTCAAGAGGAGGAGAAGATGGGGGCGCGTGATCCTCACCGGCGGCCATTGGAGGAGGAGATGAAGAAGAGCAGAACGTCGCAGAGAGGGAACGAAACAGTTCGTTTCGCGTACGGAAACAGGAAGGTGAAACAGAGGTAGTGATAATGGAAGGAAGTATGTGAAGAATGAGAGGGAAGTTAAGGTTAGGGTTTATGGTGTTAGAGAGACTGAAGTAAGCGTTTCGAAACGCTAATTTCATATTTCGCTTCGAGTTTCTGGAGGGTTTTTTTTAGGGTTTTAGGTTTAGCTGTAAGGTTCTATGTTTCACAATCACGATTTCCGTTCGATAAAATTATGATTAACAAGGATAAGATAAATAAAAGTTAAAATGATAATATTTTTATATTATGTTTGGTTATTAAAATGAGATAAAAAATTTAAATATCAAATATTTTAATATTATTTATTGGTTTTAATAATTTTTAATTGTTTTAGAAACCATAAAATTTAATTATATTATAATTATTATTATAAATACTATTACATTATTATAATTATACTATTTACTATTATTATTATTATTATTATTATTATTATTCTAATTACCATAATAATACATTTTTTATAATTATAACTATAATTTATTAAGAATAATAATAATTATTATCATAATAATTGATATTATTAATATAATTATTATTACCATTATTATCATTTTAATGTTATTGTAATTATAAAAAATAATAATTTTCTTATTATTATAATTATAATTATGATAATAGTAATTATTATCATTATTATTATAACATTATTATAAATATGATTATAATATTATTATCATTATTATCATTATTACTATAATATTATTATAAATAAGATTATATAATTATTATAATTATAATAATTATTATTATCATCATCATTATTATTGTAATTATTATGACCATTATTATTATTAATAATATTATTATTATTTTGATTATATCGGAAAATAATATTGTTGTCAATATTACTATAATTATGATAATAATAATCATTATCATTATTATAAGTATTATATTTATTAATATTATTATTTTAATAAATATTTTAAATAATATTATAATAATTATTTTATTATAATAATTATTATTATTATTAAAAAAAAAAGGGATGTGGGATAAAAAATATAAAATTAGAATTAATTTTATTTCACTTTAATCTTATATAAATAACAAATCTTTTAAACAAAATGATGAACAACGGTTAAAATGGGATTAAAATAATCCAATCTCAATTTAATCCATCACCAAACAACCTCCAAGTGCCATGACAAAGTATGCTGAAATATACTAGGGTAAATATTATTTGGGCTTATATCTATTTTGGCCCCCAAAACTTGGGTGGCTTGCACTTTTAACATACTTTTTTGTTTTCCGTTGCACCCCAATACGAGATGTTAACTTGGTGCGCTAATTTAACCTTTTTCATCTGAATCGTTGATGGAACCTAATGGAGCTACACATGTGAGAAGAATGTGTGTCATTAATAGAAGAAAAAAAATGTGTCATTTACCTTATTGTTAGCAACGAAAGTATAGACAATAGAGTATAAATTATTTTTCATTATTAACGAGAAGGGAAATGATGCATTTTACACGTATTCAGTTCTATTAAGTTCCGTCAATAATTTAGATAGAAAATGTTAAATTGCTAATACCAAGTTAATAATGTTTAGGGTGAAAGGACAAAAACGTATACGTACTAAAGTGCAAGCCATGAATGGCCAAAATGGATATAAATCTATTATTTGTGTTTGCTTTCTATTTTAAAAAAAATTAATGTCCCGTAGACTTTGACTTCTAATAAAAAGATTTTGTAATTGAGATTTAGAATGCCTTTTGAAACGAAATTTTTGTTTGAAAATTTTTACGTTGGTTGATGATAATTCTTTTAACGTTGTTACGTAAGGAAAGTATATATAGGTAGATTCTATGGAGTCATTAAAAAACAATTTATTTTATATAGTAAACATGTATCTTTGATGATCAATTCAAATATTTTGTGATAAAAGACATATTAGTAAGTGAAAAAAATAATTTTATCACTAAATATATATTTTATCATAAAAAATATAAATTTTAACATAAATTATACTGTATTATTTTCAAGTTTACTGAATATAACACGGATATAACAAACCTTTTTAAAATCTATGATTTACCTTAAAACGTTAATTTTCACTATATAAAAACCTTAAAACATCAATTTTCTTGACTTCTGAAACATACGTGGGACATGTGAAATTCATTGAGGCTAAGAGAAATAAAGCTTTTGTTTGGTATATATAAGAGTCAATCTCACCATTAAATAGTATGAAAAAAATAATTTATTTTTATTTAAAAAAAGATAAACTCTTATATTATATATTTTTTTTATTTGAGTCACGTCAAAAAAGAGCAAATATCTTTATTGCCCTGAAAAACATGATATTTACGTTTCATCATAGTTTCCTTTCAGTCCAGCTTGCAAACGGGGGTCAGACAGAGACATAAAAGAGATATTATGACCAAACCGACATTTTGGTGGAAGTTTTAGAGTTTAGTTAGTTTTGAAATTTCTCCACCTTTTAAGTAATTTGAACATTCATAAGAATAACATTTTTAACGAAATATTAAAAATGTTAAAAATTATTTTTTTAAATATTTTATAAAAAATATAATATTTTAAATTATATTAAAAATATTAATTTGGTATGATCTGGTTAGAATTTTATAGTAATTTAGTTTGCTACTTAATTTATTACGTAAACTTTATCAAAGGTCTTTTACGTAATCAATCAATCAACCTATTATCCAAAAACCCTAGTTAAGTTTTTACACAGCATCTGAGCAAGCCGATCATGTTTTGAGAATTGACTAAGGGATTTCGCAATTTCGGCGGGCAGTAATAGGCCGCTCATCCCACCATAGTCGTTTCTCTTTTTTCTCTAGATTTTCACTATAATATTTCAGAGTTTAGTTTTCAATCACACCGATTCAAATCCCTACCGCCACAAATTCAGCCACCAACCACCATCGTGCTAGCCATTGATCCAGCCACCATGTTGAAAGTGAAAAGAAAGTCGCCATCTATCGCCTGCTGCCACCACCACCAGCCATCGACAATTGCAGATCTGGTGTTGCTGCAATTTTTTTTAACTGTTTCTCTTTCTCTCTTTTCTCATTCACTCGATTTCCCTATTGTCGACTATTGCTGCTTCGACAACTAGTTGCTTAAATGTGCAAATTGTTAGAAAATAATAATGAAAAATGAAAAATATTTTTCCAGACACCCTTAAAGTTTCTCTGAGTTTTAAAATCAGTCAAATAAAATTTTCGGCTACGTCTGGAAAGGATTTTTAAAAACTATTTTTAGTTTTTAAAATTTAAAATCAGTTTTCAATTTTTTTTTTTTTATATTTGGTAAACAGTTTTTAAAAATAATTTTTTAAAACAGTTAAAAACATTAATTTAGTGTTTTCTAACATAATTTTTAAAATAATATTAATTATTTTTAAATATTTATTAAATACAATAAATAAAATTAATATAAATTTTAAATTTAAACTTAAAATTAAAGTTAAAAATAATTATAAAGTATATCAAAACAATTTTCAAAATATGATTATCCAAACAACATTTTCACGGTTTTCTGTTTAGGAAACAGTTTTCGAGTTACAGTTATCCAAACATAAGAGAACTGTTACTCAAACATAATCTATTTTAAATGTGTTTTCAACAGTTTTTTTGACATATTTTTCTTTTATTTTTTATAATCTAATTTAAAAACACGCAAAATGAAAGAGGAAAATAAAGTAGTTATATATAAGACCACAACACACCTCAATTCAAAAGACAATGCATACGTACAACACTTAACTAAAATTTCTAAAATCCGTTACTCATTCTCTTCATTGATGATTAACAAAAGATACTGAAGATAAAAGAATAAGAAGGGAATTTTTGTCCTTTTTTCTCATTTTTGTTTGTGAAAGCAAATAACCTATTTGATTGATTTTAAAATATAAAAAAAATATAAACAGTGATCAAAATCCACTAGGATTTGGTGATGATATCCCAAACATATACGGTGGTTCATATTCTTAGACCCTTACCATATATCAACTTACAACTTTGCAAATTGATAGTCCAAGTTTACGGTTCTTCCATCTTTACTAATAGATCAAGTACAAATTTGCAAGTGGATCATCTCTAAAATCTAATGTAACAGGAGAGTGTACAATTGATCCGGTAACACATTATTAGATAAAATCTGTGATTAAAAATTACTTCACTTGTCACGGCACCAAATATTGGGAAATTTGGAGTAACCATCATATCTATCACGGTTTTGGAATTTGTGATATATCCTTTTAACTTTTACCATTGTACATTGAAAATTTTCAAAGAAAAGTAAATCCTATAGAACTTGCTTCTGGAATTCTCATTAACATGATTCATTCTTTCCAAACAAGGGTTTCCAAGGATGACTAATAGAGGCAAAAGTAAAAGAATTTACATTTTCTTTTTCTACAAGCAAAATGTGTCAGTGATCTACTAAACTTTACAAACAAGCATACAACATGAACAAGGGCAATATGACCATGAAACCTAATTTGGGTCATAAAACCTGCTCTCCTACTTAACTGTTAGCCGTCAGTTCATATTGATTAAGGCAATTCTGTATTACTTTTGAGTAGTTGTATGGTGCCATGCTGAGTTACAATGATACAAGGGTATCGACACTGAACTTTACAAGCCAAGAAATCTGCAAAGAGAGAACTTCTTAACTCACTTCTTTTGGTAAGTCACCAGACAGAAGAAAGCTACAAAACGACTGATTATGCCAATAAGAATGAGGATGACTAGACACTTAGTCCAATCATCAAGATCATAGCCGCTTCGCATCAAGGAGCTGCAACGAGTTATCAGCCACACTCCAGAGTACCTTAAGAACATAACAGATAAAGACAGTTATATATCAGTTATGAAGAGGTAAGGTATTGATAAAATAAAATGTTATTTCCCTCTAGTGAGAATCAATCCAGGGATCTAATAAAAACCTGACACCGGCATTATCATTTGTGTATGTAATTGAATTTTTCAAGCATTGTACACCCAGCTAACTAATTGTAGGTTAGGTTGTATTTCTTAAGATGTGGCTAACCTGGTTCTGAATGAATTTTGAGGTAAATAGGCTAGAAATTACGTCCATTTTTATATGGCAATATCTTTTACATTGGTGTTCCGAGCACAATGGTTCAATATTCGCTGCACAAGTATGTATGCATTCTTAAAGTTACATCCTGAGGAGGAAAAGAAATATAGCTTGGGACTAACCTTTCAGCATTTGTAATGACAAAAGCTTCTAGAGCCCACTTTGTGTAGCAAAAATTTCCCAGATGTGTTCCGATTCCGCTATCTTTGTCCTGGATTGCAACGAGAGTCAAAACAACAGGTAAAAGCACTGACCACTGCATGAAAAAAAGGAACACAGAATACCTCATTAGCCAAGAAAATGTTAAAACTATACACAATGAGTTAATGTATTGTTTTTCCCAGAGCAATACCAGTTGGGCAGGACTAGGCTCAAGTAAGATGGCAAATACGTAAGCTATGCCAGTCACGGAGTACACAAGACAAAGCAAAATGATATAATTGTCTTCAAAGCTTGATCTAGGATTGTTGAAGAAATAGAACATGGATAAATAAATTAGAGGTTTGACAACTGTATTGAACTGGTCAAGTGTATCTTTGGATAGAAAATAAGCAAGACTGCTGATCCCAGCTGCACTCTCTCTAAAGTAGTGTAATTTGTCCAGAGAAAATGATCTTAATGCTCCAATCTTGCATAGTAGAGCTGCAAATCAGCAATTAGGATAAGATACAATGAGAAAGGGAATAGGGGAGAGAAAACATCAAACTAGAGATGTATCATTTGAAAAATCTCGTATTGCCTCATCAGTTGTTGGATAGCAGCTACTAGTGTTTTTTTACCCGGTAAGTTGATTAGAAGCTACTATTCAATGGTGATGAAAAATTATTATTTGAAGATATTTAGATTTAGGAAGCAATTTTGGAGGCTCAGAGAGGCAAAATAGCATCTTACAATTCCATCCCATTGAAAGAGAAAGCAAGTTAAACATAATATTATCATATCCACCAAGTTTTTGTCTTTCAACTTACAAACAGCAATGACGGTGTAAGTGTAGCCATAGGAGTCAATTGTATCATCGCTTACTTTAGCAAGAGTTCCTAAGCAGGCTCCTGCAACTAATAGAATCAGATAATCTAGTACTTCTATTCTAGCTTCCCGCAGTCGCTGCTTACCAACCCTGAAAAATATAATAAACCATTTGTGCAAGAAAGTCAGAAGTATTCTCATAATTCGGCAGAAAACAACTCATGAAACTGGAGAGATCACATTGCATCTTCTGATCCTAACAAATGTGCTATTTTGAAATGAAAGTTGTGAATTATAAAGTAAACCGGGGTAGTTCTGCTCTGACCAATCTTTTATAGTTATGATTTTTTCGTAAACACTAGCATATCTATTAGGCTAGTCAATAGTGTAAATGTTGATAAGAATCTATGAGAAATTAGTTCATTTATTTCTAATGATATCCAATAAACTAGAGAAGCTTCTGTTCTATATTTCTCTGAAAAGAAAAGAATAATAGATCTTATACCTCCCAAGGAAATATCTATACTGGCGGGCGACACCAGGAGTTCTTCGGTTGGATAAGTCCTTAGACTTTAAGAAATTATGCTGTATGTGATCTCCCTTTATCTGAACATTACACTTCACATCCTCCCACAAAGCTGCACTGAATGATTGTTCAGTAGCTTCTCCACTAGGATTTGTTACATTATCAGGATTTGATCCGGTTGAGGATGTAGCAATTCCATCACACCATTGCAGCATATCAGGAGGTACTGGGTATCCATTATGAAGCATCCATCTGACCGGAAGCTGTTGAATTATCACACCTCCACTTGGTTTAACTATACCTTCCAGAATGTCAATGTAGTGGTCTGGAGGATTAACACGCTCAGGTACGGTAATCCCAATGCTGGCAAAGTATTCTTCAACTTTCTTCACAGGCCCATGATATGCAGTAAGACCACCTTTTGCTAGTAGTATTAAGTCATCAAACATCTTGTACAAGGTATAGCTGGATCAGAGAAAACTTGTTATTACCTTTGACAAGATAATACATATTATTGACTTAGAATAAATGCAACCATGTCGTTCAAAAATTTGCCATCCCACTGCTTCTATCTACAATTATCAAGCCTTTTTCCCCTTTCTTTTCCAAAGAACCCTTCTCCAAGAGAACACGGTTTCATTGTAGTGCTCATATTTAACGCTAAGAACAGTCGATCTTGTCCACCAGGTGAGACGGAACATGACCGTTAGTAGTTTAACAAATTAAGAGTCGAAAACCTTAGTTGGAAAGGGCCCAACTCTTATATTGAATTTGTAACATGCCCCTCAAACCAAGATCATGGACGCAGCTCATTGGGTTCTAAAGTCTGCAAGATATCAATTTTTAACAAGTCATTTTCTTCTATTAATAGATCCATTCTAATAAGTTGCTTTCTTCTTCCCAGATGCATATTAATAGTTTAACATTGAGATCTGTTTTTACTTTTCTTCTTCTTTTCCCTTTTTCTTACTAAGTTTAAAAGATTGTAGAATTTTTCTTTTAGTTTTTAATAAAGGAGTTGAAAACAATTGCTAATCCAACAAACTAGGAATAAATGTGTTTTTGCACCAACTTAAGAGGATATGCTTCTTACCAAGTCATTTCTAAGCTTGCTTATGCTAGAGGGATTGTGTTTGGTTATTGAGTAACTTACCAACAGTTGTAGTGTCAATTGTGATTTATTTGTGTGAGAACAATGATTAGTAATCCTCTTTCTCTTTGCTTGGATCGATAACTCTAGCTGTCACTTTTGGGAAAAGCATAGGGGAGGGAGATTGTCTCGTCTATTCTTTTATGAAAGAGCAAAAAGTTGGGTATCTTGAAAGTGAGAAATGCATACCTTGGTTGGTGAACTACCATGCAAATGTTTACCCCTTCAAGAGCTTCACGTCGAAGTGCTCTAAGAAGTAACTGTGAAGATGAGCTGTCTAAACCAGATGTGGGCTCATCCAAGATCAATAGTGAAGGTTCCATGACCATTTCTAGTCCAACATTTACACGTTTCCTCTGGCCTCCAGAGATTCCTCGCCTTTCAACTGTACCAACAAGTGAATCTCTCACTGCCTGTAATCCTAAGCACTCGATGACTCTTTCAATAACCAGAACCTTATCAGCTTTTGGCAAGTCAGCAGATAGTCTCCAGTTTTATGGAATCCAACAACATAAAATAACTATCAGAATGAAACTAACAGAAACATTAGATATCAAAAGTAATGTGGAAGTGGAATTTAAACTATAAGCAGAAGATCAAGGCAGGGAACAAGACAAGAAAAATAATTACAAACACATCATTGAAGAAAATACTCATGTTAATTGGAGGTCAGAAATTAAGTAGAAAGTAGTGACTGTCACATCAAGAAGAAAGTGGGAAGCATTTAAAACTCTATCACAACAAAAAAGATAATAAGTAACGGAGAACAAGAAACTGGCAGTAGAAACTCAGCATGCTTTCGAAGAATAGCTAGTTCTTTAACCAAAATTGAAGCCAAGTGTTAGTGGAAAAAGTAGTAACAATAACTAGTTCCACAAAATGCATTTGATTTCGTCCTGGAATTGTGAACATTACAAAATGTGATTAATAGGAGACTGAATTGGATTTCAAAATGCTTGTAAAATGAGCTAACAGGAGTACTGAATTGGATTTCTTTCTTCATCAGTAAATATTAAAATATGTTTTCAAGAAATTCCTGTAAATTGCTAACAAGTATATCGACTGCTCAGCTAGCTTGGAAAATTTGGATAAGGGTAAAAAAGGAGCCAAGAAAATAAACTTAGAAACTTCCTTTTCATGTTATAATTTACTGACTCCAGGTGATCAGTCTTCAGGGCGACAAACCATAATGAAGGTGACAGAACAACACAAATGAGAACATATATCTGATTCAAACGTGATAGCACAAGTGATCAATAAATGAGTGATTCACATGGAAATCAGACTCTGAAAAACTAGTTTGTTGAGATGTTCAGTTCTCTGAATCTAACAACTCGTAAGCACAATTCTAAGATACACCATATCTTCAAGCTTATCTTACAAGACAATAAACTAGTTAAAAGAAAATTCAAGGCTCTAAGTACTGAAACTTTGTCAATTATCTGAGATCAATCATGCTTTTCACTGCACATATGCTCCTATGAGACACATGAATCCTAAATGATGTTTCTCATACAAGTAAATTAGGGTCAATGAAGTATTTCCAACGGATTGGTTCTCTACTTGGCCAGAGGTGAAGGGGTGAGGTTGGGTGGGTTGTGGGGGGTTGTGGGTGTCAATGGATGGCAAAGTCCATATTCTTTTCTTTAATTAAGGTCACTAACTATTCCACTTCACCCACACTTGCCATATATTCATCCTTGTTTTAAGGCTTACTTTAGGCCATGTTTCCTTCCTTGTTTTAAGACTTACTTTAGGCCATGTTTCCTTCCTTGTTTTAAGGCTTACTTTAGTCCATGTTTCTTTCCTTGTTTTAAGGAATGTCTTTTTCCTTTAACAACCAATATATACTCTTAATTGTATTCTCAATAATAAAAACTCAAGTAAGCATTTGTACAATCTCTTCACTCTCTTCAATTCTCACATCTCTTTACTCTCTTAAATTCTAGCGTGGTATCAGAGTCGGTTGCTTAGGTTCTTCTCTTGCTTGTAATTTTTCTCGGTTTCGTGTTTTGGTGTGTTCTGTGTTGTTCTCGGTGAACTCGACGTGAAAGTTTTTTTTTGGTTGTTTTTCGGTCTTCTCTTTTTGGGTTGGTGTTGTCGGCACCTCCTATTTTTTTAGTTTGAGCAGTTTCGGCATTCACGACATCCTCTATTTTCAGAGAGGTGTTTTGTGGCTTTGGGTCTCAGATTTCTTGGTGTTTTTTTTTGTTCTTAGATCTCTTTGGCAGTTTGTTTTTTTTTTTTCTGCTTTGGGTGGTTTCGGCATTTTTTGGTCGGGCTACTTTTTTTTGAACTTATTTGCAATAGACTCTGCACCTGTGTGTGTCAAATTTACGGGAAAAAATTACTCTACATGAGCCTTTCAGTTTGAAATTTTCCTCAAGGGAAAAGAACTTTGGGGCCATATCGATGGCACGGATGTTGCACAAACATCCAATACAGACCAATCAAAGGATGTCGGGTCTTCTGCTTCTTGGACTGTGCTTGATGCTCGGATCATGTCTTGGCTTCTTGGTTCGATGGAGCCACATATTGTCACCAACTTGCGTACTCATCGCTCTGCTCAATCCATGTGGACTTATCTGAAGAAGGTTTATCATCAAGATAATGATGCTTATCGCTTTCAGTTAGAGCATGCAATTGCCACCTTTCAACATGGCAGTCTTTCCATCCAAGACTATTACTCGGCCTTTCTGATTCTTTGGACTGACTATACTGATCTTGTTACAGTGGCTGTTCCTGTTGCCACTCTTTCGACTATTCAGCAACTCCACGAGACTAGATGGCGTGATCAATTTCTTATGAAACTACGCCCGGAATATGAATCTATTCGCTCCTCTCTGCTGAATAGATCTCCTGTTCCTTCTCTTGATGTTTGTTTTGGTGAGTTACTTCGTGAAGAACAACGTCTTAGTACTCAAGCCACTCTGGAGCAATCTTATGGTAGTCCAAGAATTGTTGCTTATGCTGCCCAAGGACGCGGATCGCCTATGCATTCTAAAAACTTGCAGTGTTTTTGCTGTAAGGAATATGGGCATATTGCTGCCAATTATCCCAAGAAATACTGCTTTTATTGTAAGAAGAAGGGTCATATCATCAAAGAATGTCGTCTCCGCCCACAGAATCATCAGGCTCAAGCATTTCAGACTTCTGTTATTGTACCCTCCGCAGCTCCTGGCTCTTCTTCCAGTGCCTCCCCAGTTCCGGCACCTCCTGCAGCTAATTACTGCACACCCGAAATGGTGCAACAGATGCTAATTTCAGCATTATCTGCAATGAGGTTTCAAGGTAAAAATTCTACCAAACTCTGGTACGTAGACTCGGGGGCCTCTAATCACATGACGAATACTCCTATCGCTCTGTGTCATGTTCGACCCTATGTTGGTCCATCTGCCATTCAGACTGCCAATGGTAGTTCTTTACCAATCACTGCTGTAGGAGATGCCTCTTCTAAATTCACTGATGTATTTCTTGCTCCGCAACTTTCCACGAATCTTATTTCTGTTGGTCAATTAGTTGATAACAATTGTGTTGTTAACTTTCCTGGTGATGGTTGTGTTGTACAGGACCAGGTAACGGGAGAGCAGATCGCGAAGGGACCTAAAGTGGGGCGCTTGTTTCCACTATTTTTATCTGTCCCAACAATTTCTCTAGTTTCGTCTATTAAGTCTCTTGCTTGCAATAATGTTTCAAATCTGAGTATGGTGTGGCATCGTCGTTTAGGCCATCCCATACTCAGATCTTATCTCATGTATTGCACTATGGTTTTCTTGATAATGAAGAACGTTCTTCTTTATCTCTTAAGTGTGATTCTTGCAAACTTGGTAAAAACAAAATTCTTCCCTTTCCTTTACATGCTAGTAGAGCTTCTCACTACTTTGATCTTATCCATAGTGATGTTTGGGGACCTTCCCCCGTTAATTCACATGAAAAATTTAAATATTATATGACTTTCATTGATGATTATAGCAGATTCACTTGGGTTTATTTTCTTCGTTCTAAATATGAGGTTTTTCGTACTTTCATTAATTTTTTAGCGTATGTTGACAATCAATTTTTTGCGTCTATTAAGACATTACGCACAGATTCTGGTGGTGAATATTTGTCTACTGAGTTTCAGGAATTCTTGACTTTTAAAGGTATTATTCATCAACGTTCATGTCCTGCTACTCCCCAACAGAATGGAGTAGCTGAACGCAAAAATCGTCATCTTCTTAATGTGGTACGTACTCTCTTGTTAGAATCATTTGTTCCATCAATATTCTGGGTCGAGGCTTTGAAAACTGCTACTCACTTGATTAATCGTTTACCTTCCCAAATCTTACACATGGAGTCTCCCTATTTCCGCTTGTTTGCTAAACAACCTAGTTATGATAATCTCCGTATCTTTGGTTGTGTATGTTTTGTCCATTTACCTCCCCATGAGCGACATAAATTATCTGCTCAATCTGTTAGATGTGCATTCTTGGGATATAATGTGTGTCAAAAGGGATTTGTTTGCTATGATCCTACCTTACATCGTACACGTATTTCTAAGAATGTTATTTTCTTTGAAAATCAACATTTCTTTCCTGTGTCCTCTGAGCCCTCTTCTTTTACGGTGGTCCTTCCCTCCTTTGAGCAACAATTTTCAGATCTTCATCAAGTCAGCTCTCGCTTTAAACCAGGTATTGTATATACGAGACGCTCCCGCCCACAGTCTCTTCCGATGGCTCAACCGATATCTGATCCTACCATGCTCCAGTCAGTTGCAGCACCTTCAGAACACTTGGTACGTCGCTCTTCTCGAATATCTTTACCTCCGGATAGGTATGGGTGGTTTGCTTCTGCTCTTACTGCTGCATTGTCTAATTTTGATATTCCCATATGCTACTCACATGCTGTCAAGCATGATTGTTGGCGACAAGCTATGGAGGAAGAAATTGCTGCTTTAGAGGCCAATCACACCTGGGACATTGCACCTTGTCCTTCCACTATAGTCCCCCTTACTGCTTCCAATAATTGGCTATTACATCAGATGGATGTCAAAAATGCTTTTCTTCATGGGGATCTTAAAGAGTGTATTTATATGAAGCCACCCCCCGGATTGTTTCCTTCTCCAAACTCACATGTGTGTAAGCTTCGTCGCTCCCTTTATGGTCTCAAACAAGCTCCAAGGGCTTGGTTTGATAAATTTTAACTAATTTATTACAATTCTCATTCAAGCAGAGCAAGTATGACACTTCCTTGTTTCTTCGAAAATCAGACATGGGTATTGTTGTTCTTTTAGTTTATGTTGATGATATTGTGATTACTGGTTCCGATTCTGTTTTACTTGGCCAGCTCAAGACCCATCTCTCCGAGTCCTTTCATATGAAAGATCTTGGGTCTCTTACATATTTTCTCGGTCTTGAGATGCATCGTAGTCCGTCGGGTATTTTACTTAATCAACATAAGTATGCTAGTGACCTGGTGGCTACAGCTGGCCTACAGGAGGCCACTTCTGTTGATACTCCCATGGAATTGAATGTCAAGCTTCGCAAAGAGGAGGGTGATTTACTTGCTAATCCTAGTTTATACCGAAAGTTGGTGGGCAGTCTTGTCTACCTCACCATTACTAGACCGGACATTTCCTTTGCAGTACAACAAGTCAGCTAGTTTCTTCAGACCCCTCGTCACCTTCATTTGGTTGCTGTCCGTAGGATCATACGCTATGTTCAGGGCACTTCTGCCCGTGGCTTATTCTTTCCTGCAGGCAATTCTCCTCGACTTACTGCTTATAGCGACGCTGATTGGGCTGGTTGTGCTAATACACGTCGCTCCATTATTGGTTGGTGTGTGTTCTTAGGTGATGCATTGATCTCATGGAAGAGTAAGAAGCAAGACAGAGTTTCTAAGTCATCTACAGAATCTGAGTATCGGGCGATGTCTCTTGCTTGTTCCTAAATTATTTGGCTTCGAGGTTTGCTTGCTGAGCTAGATTTTTCTGCAACTGATCCTACACCTCTACATGCTGATAATACAAGTGCTATTCAGATCACGGCCAATCTTGTCTATCATGAGCGCACGAAGTATATTGAAGTCGACTGTCACTCTATCCGCGAAGCATTTGAAGCTTGTGTTATCACTCTTCCACATGTTTCCACTGACCTACAAATTGCTGATATCTTCACCAAAGCGCTCACTCGCCATCAACATTGCTTCTTAAGCAGCAAATTGATGCTTATTGATCAACCTGCATCAATTTGAGGGGGGCTGTCAATGGATGACAAAGTCCATATTCTTTTCTTTAATTAAGGTCACTAACTATTCCACTTCACCCACACTTGCCATATATTCATCCTTGTTTTAAGGCTTACTTTAGGCCATGTTTCCTTCCTTGTTTTAAGACTTACTTTAGGCCATGTTTCCTTCCTTGTTTTAAGGAATGTCTTTTTCCTTTAACAACCTATATATACTCTTAATTGTATTCTCAATAATAAGAACTCAAGTAAGCATTTGTACAATCTCTTTACTCTCTTCAATTCTCACATCTCTTTACTCTCTTAAATTCTAACAGCGGGTGCGGGGGGCAAATGTCAGAGTAATAAGCATGGAAAAGGCATTCTTCTTCAGAACCTGACACTTGCTATCTAGATTAATGGTAAATTAAAAGAATCAAGTAGTTAACTGAAATTATCAACAAAAAGCTCTGATATAGGCATCACTTAATAAACTTTATGTCATGTAATTCTTCACGTAGGCTAGTTATGTTCAACTTTAAAGTGAAGAAAATCCATGTTTTCAAGAGGAACATGTATTCCTAGTGAAAGCAACAACACCAATATGATCAAGCTTTTGGTTCATAATTGAAGGAAAAGTTTCTCTAAAAGACAAGAATAGACATTAATGAAATGACAATCAATAATTATTTGCATGTAAGAAATATGCCCTAATCTGTAAGATCTGTGTAACCAAGATCCTAGAATCAGGATGAAAAATTTTTGCTTGAAAGTTAGATGTAACATACCTACACCTCGCATTGAACCGGAGATTCTCCTCCACTGTCAAGTTTCCATGCACTATATCGTCTTGTGGCACAAAACCAATAATTTTCTTGTATGAGTGTATGGATTCATTTTTTCCATTTATAAGAATTACACCACCAGTCATTCTGCACCCAGTTGCTTTTCCAGCCAAAGCAGAAAGAAACGTCGTTTTCCCAGCTCCCGATGGGCCCATAACAGCAGAAACTCGACCGGGCATGAATTTCCCAGTGACACACCTCAGCAAATGTTTGTTTTTTCCTTTCAAAGTGAGAGTTAGATCTTTAAAAGCAACCTCAATCACGAGCCTGGTCCTGATGTTAGTATCAGTAGCCATTGAAATTACTCCTGAGAAGGTCCAGTTCTTATTCTGCTGCTGCATGGTTTTCTCCTTCTCAATTTGACCATATGCATACTTGAAAATTTGACTATGACTCTGCAACTGTTTTCCCTTTGGGGCTTGTTTCTTAATATTTTTATCTCCAATTTCCATATTAAAGCCTTCATGACTATTTGGATTATCCTCAAGAGCATGCATCATTTTTGTCAGGTTGCTTGGTTCCTTTTTCTTAGCTTTTGGAGCTACAGGTACACCTGAAGTACCTGGAGGCACAGGTGGCAACAAAGCATCCTCAGAGCCAGGTTTAGCTTGACTAAGAATATTTAGTGGCTCTGGTTGCTTTGTAGACTTTTTGCGAGAAAATGTCTTTGATAACTGGTCTTGCAATCCCACTGTGCGCTTCTTGGCAACATCTTTTGCAGTTTTCCACCTTTCACGTGCTTGTGCAGTTTCTCGTGCATGCCTTGCTGCAGCTTCTCTGGATTTAGCCTGTCTTCTTTCTCGAGTGGAAAGAACTTGACCAGAACAGTTGTAAATGATGATCATCAGAGCACTCAATGCAACCTACACAGACAATAGAGAAATGCTAAATTCAACTTGCTGAAGTTGGAAGTTCGTAGCTAGTAGATCTAAACTTGGTTTGTTTTTGTACATTTAGAAGGAAATGTTGACTGAATACTTTGGAGTTGCATTACAGAGATCACACGATATGTTTGTTTTAGGTTCCGGTCAACAAAATTTAGTGAAATTGTTCGCACACGAATTATTTAATTATTTCTGAAAGAATAAAAAAGTAATGCTATTTGACTCTTCCAAGGAAATTCTTCATGAATAAACAAAATTATTTTATAAAAAAAAAACTCGAGTGCACACTAAACTGATAGTAAATTTTTGAGCTAGGACTAACAGAAAACTTACAATAAGGATGATCCCATAAGCATGAATATTTTGGTTTGCGGTATTGGCATTGCAGGTAGTCAACTTGAGGCATCCTACAAATGGTCATAAAAGTCCTTTTATCAATATCCAATGCTTCTTATGCAAGCTAAAATAACTGAGCAAACTTTATTGAGGTATTTAGCAGAGTGAAAATAGATAAGGAACAGCAAGGCTAAGGGGAATGGTCAAAAGGAATACGCAATGCAGTCACTGATAGAGAACACTATGCAGTATTGTAATTAAAATAATCCTTTATCATGTGTTAAAATGTATGTGAGCTTGATATACATCGTTGGTCCATTTCCTATCAGTTTAAACTTTTGGGATAATTGGTAACTAACATGGTATCATAGCCAAAGTTCTTGTGTTCAAATCTTGATAGCTCTCATTGTCTCTGTTTTGGGCTTCACTTGCTAGGCCCAAACTGTCTCTAAGGCTATGCACGTAAGGGGGAGTGTTAAAATGTATATGAGCTTGATATACATTGTTAGCCCAAGGAGAGTTGACATTTTGAAACCTTGCTGATTTTTCTCAGAAAGTCTTTTAAGGCTATGGAGACTTGCAATGTTCAGGATCATGAGAATAATTTGAGTAAACTAGACGCGGATCCAGAATTATGAAGTTAGTCTAAGTCATTATTGTGAATTTGGTAAAGGTCTCTAGATTGTTCCTGCTACTAATCCTTGCAGGTCATTGCATATAATGTCAAGATGTCATATGAAATCACCTAAAGGGGATGGTGAATTTTAGTAAGAAATGTGATAACTGGGATTTAAACTTTCATAACTTACAATAAACTCACAAAATGACTTAAGAACTTACGCTTCTGATAAGTTGAACCCGTCCTGCAGTAATGTCTGGAATTGCATGAGAAAACCATATTAGTAAATATAGATGCTGAGAAATGAATAGTTGCAGTATATCATTAAATGATGAAACAAGGCTAAAGAAATTTCTCATGGTAATTCAAAGTCCAAGTTCTATAATATCTTGCAACAAATTTCAGGTCGCACACAATTACACAAATATGAGTTATGGGATAAAAATCATACCCACTGCTGCAACCAACTTCGCGTATGGTAGTTGGGCAGTATGATCCTGGCGAACAGAACATGTCACTACTAGTCGCGACCTCAGCCCAACTATCTGCAGCACCACAAGTATGGTTTGGTTGTCCAGGAGGAATTTGATAATTGTATCTGCAAATGTTCTCTACTGATAAACTAATGTATCGCATACATCATAAGAAATCAGTAGAGAGGAGACAAGAAAAACAAAGACTAGGATATGAACTTACGGATCACACATTCCTGTTGTTTTATTGAGCTTTGCAAGTGGACAGTAAGCACCTAATGGGCAAGCTTCATTTACATGAATATATGAAACAACCAAGGTATTAGATACAGTTTCATCTCGATCAATAAGATTATTCTATCAGCTTTCAACTATTTAAACCGATTCAAACTTATACAGAGAAGTTACAAAGTTAGATGCAATTTAAGTTACACCTAAACTCAAGAAAATGTTTTGGCACACTGCGAGTACATGTAGCCTATCAATCATGAAATTGAAGAGGAATCTCCATCTCACAATTGAATTAAGCTCGAGTTTATTAAATTTCGATGAAAGATTTGTTAAGTGGAAAACGAACATTACATGCATGAAAGAGTGATTCATTTCTCCAACAAATTTCCTGAAATAGGCTTGTTAATCTAATTTCATCAAGATGGAAGTTTCACATTTTCACTTCAATACTTGGAAGATTAACATAATGCACATAGACTATATTTTTCCTTGTACTCAGGTATTAGAGGATGGCGTCATGGAAATAAGGTGAGACCAGCCAGTTGGTTCAAACAAAGCTTCCCCCCAGCCCCGCAGATGGGCTTTTTGTTCCCTTGTTTGGTTGCTCTCTTTCCATGTCTGGAATAAACCATATAGCCCATTCTACTTAGAATTGGTGGTCATCAGACTTCAACCCTTCAAAACAACTTTGACATTCTAAGCCACCGAGTTCCAGCTCTAAGTTCAAAGAAAGGAATTTAGTTCCATTTTTGTTTTCCAAATTTCTTTCGTTTCAGACTTCACTAAACCTTGTAGTCATCCTCTTTTCGGCTGTAGTAATTATGCAGGTATTTTATTCTTTTTTTTCTGGGTAACATGTCAACTTGAATATGTGAGGAAAATTGAAGCAGGATGTTTTCATATACTTTATTAACTACCAAAAAATGGTGCTGCCAGTCGATCATAGCAAAGTCTGGTAAAAAAATGAGAGGAGGAATACCAACCATATAACTTGAGAAAAATAAGCATAACCAAATGATGCTAAAAATAATTGGACTGTTATCATATACTTACGTATCATGCAAGTAAGACCCTGAGGACAGAAGAACCCCTCGCAACAAACTTGACAGTCTCGAGTCCTTAAAGGAATGTCCTTTGAACTCTTGAGATCAACATTCTGATTTGCATTACAACCCCATCCTGGCTCACATCCAGCGACCCAATTGGTCAAATTACAGTTCTTGTTAGGTTTTACTTGACTGACAATTGCTTCGCCCCTTTTGATTAAACTATTGAAGTAGAATTTTATTTCCGCTGCTGTACATAGCCGTCGCGTGACATCTCCTGTAATTGATTCACATCCATCATCAGGAACTAGGTGAGAAATATGAATGACAAATATTTGTCTTCCTGAAGAACTTTGAAAGGACTGGTATTGGATTTCAACAAGGAAAATGGATAAGTCTACAAAATTTACAGCCCTCGCTCTCCTGTTTCCATTTTGGAGCTGGCTACATTGCATCATCTTCTAATCCACCTTGTAGCTAGCATGCAAAAATGAAAGATTCAAAAAGTTCACTCCAACAATCATGTGCCATCAGCCAACTTGAAAGAAGGGTGTATCATCCGATTCATTTCACTTACAGTAACCCAAAAAGAAGGGGCCCATAATGAATAGAGTGGCTTCCACGAACAACTTCCCTCTCGTGTGTGTGTGTGTTTACATTCATTTGTCAATTTTTCAAGAAAAAAATAGTGGCCCTGATAGCATTCACATAGATGGAGCAAACAGCTCCCTCTGAAAAATATTCTAATTCTCAAACGTTATTTTTCTGCTAAAGTATCTCCTTTTGTTTTCTATTGAGAAAGACAGTACAAATACTTTTATTTTTCTTTTTCGCTTCAATACCCCTCACAATCTATCAAAACATACCAAGCAGAAAGATCTGCAGCATCTCCATTATTAGTGTAACATCTTTCAAATAAAATTAAATGCGTTATTGAACTGGTTAAAGCTCCATACCTTTTGTCTTTTTAATACAATTGCTCAAGAAATCCAAATTTCCTTTGAAATTGAATGCTCCATCCCAGTCTTGATTCCTGTAAAAACAAGGAAATGCAGGGTTAAAATTTAAAAGGACATTCATGATAAAGAGAAGCAATTAAAGCCTGAGAAAAACTTACACGTTTTTTACGCAGTATCCCAATTTATTAACAATGTCATCGTTAAATATTACACTGAGATTTGAGAGCCGGCTATAGATTAGTTGGGTAACTAAAGGAAGCACCGTTGGGTTACCTGTTTGACTGTAATCATCCCCATCCACGCACAGTGTAAATGGCAATAAGCTTAAAACAACAATAACAAGTAGCAAAACATGAGGCACCCAGCAAACATTTATCCTCACTTCTCTCATTTCTATCGCTTGATGCTCCCCAAATAAAAAAATCCTAGGAAAACCATTCAAGAATTTAATTAAAAGCACGTGCAACAAAATACTAGAATTCTTTGAATCCAGAATTGCACAGGTCCAATGGGGATTAACCATGGCATCATCAGTAACAATTCACGTTAACTTTTTAAAAGTTAAGCACTTTGACTACTTGGAAACAAAACCACAAGCCTTCATGGACCAAAAAAACAAAACAAAACAAAAAACTGCCAAATGGGTAGTTGAAAATGCTAATAGAATGTGGAAAAATTCTTTACAGAGCAACAATGGAGGGTCAAAATGACGATGATTTTGATAGCGTTAAGGTGTTGAAAGAAACGGAGAATTTTTTTATGAAAGAGAGTTGAGTGAATTCCTGGGGCATTGAAGGAGGTCCTGGTTTTGGGATGAAGAAATGGCGGGGAGCAATGGGTGGCTATGTTCATGGGTGGATCCACAGCGTAGGCAATTATCCCACTCAACCTCTCAATTTAAAAAAAAAAAATTACATTAACCATTAGATTGGTATAACTTACATTTACCCTTTGTATTTAAAATAATTACATTTGCTTTAGTTGACGAATTTTGACTTAACAAATTTTATAAAGATACAATTACCTTACTGTGAAGTAAAAAAATGAGTCGTAGTTAAAAATCCCAGTGATTCAAAAGTCAATGCTTGTTAGGCATATTCATGGGATTATCTCAACGTAATTTGGATTTTTTTGTTTTTATTAAATTAAAATGAAGTTAAATTTATAATAAAATTGAATGTCACGTCATTAAATAAAAATAATTTAAATTTAAATTTATTATGATAATATTCAATCACATTATAAATTTAATAAATATTTTAATTCTCAAATAAAAAATATTTAAATCCATATCATAAGTTTGATAATTTTTATTTTTTCTCATCTTTGATGATAAAAATTAGGCACAATTTCTCAAGAGATAATTCAATATTTCTTTAATTGGTCAGTAGATAACTTAAATCAATAGCAATTTTAATATGTGCATGTATATATTTTAATCAAACTATTGAAAATTCAAGCTCATTTGCTCATTAGTTAAATTTGACGCATGCCATTCATTCCATGTAGGTTCACTTTATTATTATCTCAAAAAACCTATAAAATTAACTCTATTACTTTCATTTCAATTGCAATAGAATCTAAAAAAAAATCTTTTATAAGAAGATATTGAAAATTTTATTTATAACTTTTCATAATATTTTGAAAGTGTCATATCAAGGATTATTGAAAATTTACAAATTAATACTTCGTAATTTGTGTTAGCTTTATTTTTTAAGTGTTTCAAAACACTTAATCTTATGTTAAATTATTCATTGTAATCTAACTAGCTGTTGTAAATTTTGAGTCAAATTAACTGTTAAGTCCTTGATATAATCACTAACTTATAATTAAGTTATTAGCCATTGGACCATTATTAGTCATTATCCCACCCATAATTTCACATTTAGTAGGATTGTAAATCACATGTCCAATAATCTATGAAAATATACATTGAACAACACATCTCCCATATTATTCTCTTTATAGTTTATCAAGTCTTGTGAGTGTCAAGTAGTAAGGAATATTAACTAGCAATCCTTTAGCTTTTGTAGTAGATGTGTGTTCATACAAAAGATTGCTATATATAAACCGAGATTCAAACCCAAGATGGGGTGAATTGGGTTTTAAAAACTTTTTGCTAATTAACTTGAAAGTTTTAAAACATTTTAATACACAAAGCACAAAATCAAATAATATGCTTGAAAACGAAGGAGTTAAGGAAGAAAATATGCAAACTCCGTTTATAATGGTTCGACAATATCAGAATCTCTCCGACCCTACGTCCACTCTCTTCAAGAGAACCTCTGTGAAGAAATCCACTAATCGTTAGTCGAGCAACTTCACGAATGTTGTACAAACCTTACAAACAATATCTTCCTCACGGAAGTTACAACGAAGTGTTTAATCCTAAATACTCTAAGAGTTACACCAACTCTTTCCCTTTACAATAAATTGTATTAACTGTAAAACAAATGATAGATAGATAACAATGAATGCTTTTTATAAATGAAGAATATCTCTCTTTCAAGAACAAGCTTGAAGAATGACTCACAATGAATTTTTTAAAGCTTTTGAGAATTAATGAGCTATATGATGAACTGAATGTGTTATCTTCCTTCTTTAAATGCTCATTGAAGTGAGTTTATATAGCCTTGAACTTATATGGCCGTTTGATACTGACTTGGTAGGTTTAGGGCATTAGATGCTAAAGTCTCGCGTCTCAAATGGTCATATTTTCGAATTATCAGTCGACTAGATCCTTGTACCAATCGACTGGGTCAAGTGAAAATGTTCACTTTAGGCTTTAGGGAAAGTACGAGTCGACTGGGTCCTTATTACCACTCGACTGGAAACTTACTGTCTCTTTTCCCAGTCGGCTGGTATAGAGGCCCAGTCGACTGGGTTGTCCTTAAACCGAGTTTTTATGTTTCAAAACAGTTTTTGACTTAAAAGTCTTTTTGTATTTTAGTTTTGTCAAAGCTTTTTGTAAATTGAGCCATAGATCAAGCTAAGTAATTGAATTTATAGATTTACAAAGTTATCTTAGTGCCTATTCTAGGTCTTCTGTCTTATTTTGGTGTTTGAACGTGTTAAGTTCTTGCATCTTGTTTCTGCACTGAATGCTTTTACCGCTTAAACACTTAGATAAAACTGTTAATGCAATTTAAGTAGTGTTTTGTCATTATTAAAATCAAATGCGGGTCAACAATCTCCCATTTTTTGATGATGACAAAACTAAAGAGAGAAAAAACAGTTTTAAAAAACTAAGTGTTGGTTTTTTGAAAAATTTGGACAGAGTTTCCTCTGCTTTTCTGATAAAACCCAACCTGCAAGCATTCAAATACAGTAATATCAATCCCAACCATTGCAATGCAAGATATTTTACAATTGTTAACATGATTGGAGCAATGCTCCCCCTAAATTTATGTTGTAGCTTAGTTTACACAGATTTTTCTTTTTTTTTTTCTCTCCCGTTTTGACAACAATAGAAAAGGGAGTGTAAACATGAAAAATAAGCAATTTAATCACCATAGACATGAAGATAATGAATAAACAAACTTGTATGCAAAAACTAGGCATTAATCAGAGTTGGAAAGACTTCCTTGGAAGAATCAGAAGCTTGCACATAAGCTTGAACAGTTAAAACATATAGATGAGCAAAAAGAGCTCGAACCAAGCAACCATATAGCTAAAAGTAAAGCACATATATGAGCTAAAGGTTACATAAGTGAAAAGTAAGCAAGTAAATACAAATATCCATACAATACAAGCTTAAGTAAGCTATCTGGAAAATCGAGTAAACCCAAGCATATGAATGTATACAAAGAAAAAAAATGTTCATGCTAAAATATCCATGAAGTTATATACAAAAAAAAAAAAAAACGAAATACAAGGACAAAGAAAAATAAACGACTCAATGTGTAGGGGAGTCAGAACTATCCTAGAGAAGATCTCGAATCTTTGCCAAAGAGCCTTCCAAGTGCTCTCGAAGTAACACGAAATCATCCCTAAGAGTACTGATGTCGTGACACATATGCTCGATATTAGTCCGCACCATCTGGAAGCTTTAGTCGACGGAAGAGCTCAACTCTGGAATCCCGACTGCATTGATAGCTGGAGGCTCGCAATAGCCTGTAATACGTCATCGTGACCAGCTTGACTAGCACTAGAGCCACCATGTCTAGCATGTTGTGGACTAGGTGTCTGCTCGTCAGTGTCCATGGCAATGGGAGAAATTGCATTATCAGGCATCTCATCATTCTCCTCTCTGTCGTCATCATCACCGATCTTTATGTTCTTCCCAGGCTTAGAATGGACCATGCCATTCCGGATTGTGCACCCCATCTTCTTTAGTGAAGAGACATTAATAATGTCTTTTGGGGCTGATATCTTGAGCTTCGAAGGCAGGCATGAGGACATTGAAGTGCTGGAGGATCAGGGTGATGAGCATCCCGTATGAGAGGCACCTAGAGTCATGTGCTTCGCCATTGATCATATTGACGAGCAAGAGTGGGTAAATATTGAAATAGTGTTCAGTTTTGAGACACCAAATCAATACCATGTCTATTTTAGACATATAACCCCAACTCCCAAGTCTAGGGTGGATGGCCCAACTCACAATGAGGTTGAACAATTTTAAGTCGAGGAGCATGTCACTAAATTAGTGAAATATAGTGGTCGAAAGACATAGTTAGGGTCGCCCCTAACAATCTGACATGCCTCTTCATAGTCAAAATTGTCTGGCCATCTATCCAGACTCCACTGGACCCCTCCCATGGGGATTCTCAACTGGTTGACTAAGAGGTTATTGTTTACTTCAAATTTTATGCCCATTACACTGGTCTTAAATCTAAGAGCTAGTGGATTGGGTTTGACCAGGTTTGCATAGAATTGATGAATGAAGTGGGGGTAGTATTTTTGGTGGATTTTGCCAAGGGGATTAGTTGAATCGCCTCAAAAGCAGGAAAAATATCAAAATTAGCATGATGGATAGAATCAAAATCTACAAATCTACCCGTCATGACTTTCTTATGTCTAATGACAGTGGTATACCTGCTTTTGGCGGCGGGGTTCCAAAACAGAGAATCATTGAGCTTAGTTCTCACCTGCTTGCTCATGGAACCGATTGTCCCCTTCCCCTTGGAGTTCAGTGCCATGAATTTGTGTGATTTGGGCCTCGTGGGTGCGTGAGGTCCGACAACGATTTTCTTAACACGTATTCTTCTAGTAGTAAGGCACCAGTCAACTGGATGTACTCTACTAATCGACTGGGTTGCCCAAGAAAATTTCAAATTTTTGGCTCCAAACATTTCTCGTGTAATACCAATCGACTGTGTCCTTGTACTAGTCGATTGGGTTCTTGTACTAGTCGACTGATGAAATGGGTAGTAAGTTACCAGTCAACTGGATTAACTCAACTAGTCAACTAGGTAACTGGACAAAGAGATACTAGTTAACTGGATCAAGATACTAGTTGACTGGGTCTTCCATAAAACATAACATTTTGAGCTCTAATTTGGAAATTTTCAAAAATAATTTATTTAAGCCATCTTGAATGATAGATATATTAAATAGGAGTTAATACTCATTCACTAGATGTCAGATATGCATATGATAAAATGTAGATGCAATCAAGCACATATATTTTCATAATTTGTTAAGCTCATCAATAGTCTAATCGTGTTAAAGCTATCTTCATTCAAAGACTTAGTAAGAATATGAGCAATTTGGTCCTCTGAATGGATGAATTCTAATCTAATATCACCCTTTTGAGCATGGTCTCTTATGAAGTGATGTCTTATTTCTATATGTTTGGTTCTCGAATGTTGAATAAGGTTTTTGATCAAGTTGATAGCACTAGTGTTATCATAATGAATTAGTATATGTTTAAAATTCATGCCATAGTCTTCTAATTGTTGTTTCATCCACAAAACTTGTGCACAATAACTCTGGCTACTACATATTCCACTTCGGTGGTTGATAACACAACCGAATTTTGTTTTTTAGAAAACCAAGAGGCTAACATTGCACCTAAAAATTGGCATGTTCCACTAGTGCTTTTTTTTTATCTAGTCTTCAACCCGTAAAATCAGCATCTGAATATCCTACAAGCTCAAAAGTTGATTTTCTAGAATACCGTAATCCTAGGTTTTGAGTCCCTTGTAGATATCTAAGGATTCTTTTTACTGTAATTACATGTGATTCCTTAGGATTGGCTTGAAATCTAGCACACATGCATACACTTAACATTATATTAGGTCTACTTGTAGTTAAATAAAGTAAAGCTCCTATTATGCTTCTATAAGTTTTAGTATTTACACACTTACCTTCCTCATCTAGGTCAAGTTTTGTAGAGGTGCTCACAGGAGTGCCAATTGACTTTGAGCTTTCCATTCCCAACTTCTTTAATAGGTCATTGGTGTACTTTGATTGATTGATGAAGAAGCCTTCTTTCAATTGTTTGATTTGAGGTCCAAGAAAGTAGGTAAGCTCTCATATCATGCTCATTTCAAATTCACCTTGTATACACTTAGCAAACTCTTGACACATAGATTCATTAGAAGCACCAAATATAATATCATCAACATATATTTGGACTAGAAGTGTGTCATTTTTGTGAGTTTTTGTGAAAAGAGTAGTGTTTATTTTTCCTCTTATAAAACCATTTTCAAGCAAAAACTTACTTAATCTTGTATGCCATACTCTTGGAGCTTGCTTAAACCCATAGAGAGCTTTAGAAAGCTTATAGACATGGTTTGGAATACTAAGATTTTCATATCCAATAAGTTGCTCAACATACACCTCTTCTTCTATAAAACCATTTAAAAATGCACTTTTTACATTCATTTGAAATAGCTTAAATTTATTAAAGCATGTAAAGGCCAATAACATACAAATGACTTCTAATTTAGCTATGGGAGCATAAGTCCCATCAAAGTCTATTCATTCTTCTTGATTATATCCCTTAGCAACTAGTCTAGCCTTGTTCCTAGTTATTATTTGATTTTCATCCATTTTATTTTTATATACCCATTTGGTTCCTATTATTGTGTGATTCTTTGGTCTAGGAACTAGTTTTCATACTTTGTTCCTTTCAAATTGATTTAACTTTTCTTGTAAAACATTTATCCAATCAACATCTTTTTTTACTTCTACAAAAGTCTTAGGTTCTACTTGAGATAAATAAGTTATTCAATTACAAATATTTCTTACAGTGGATGGAATTCTTACGCCTTATAAAGGATTACCAATCACTTGATCGATTGGACGATAATTCACATACATCCAATCTTTTGGAGACCATTCTTTCGTTGACTTCTAGATGGTTGATCAAGATTGAAAGCATCTACCTCTTGACTTGTTTGAGGTTGGCTCTCCTTCAGGTCAACAATAGGAGTAGGTGTTTCCATTCTTGGAATAAAATCTGCATCATCATTAAAATTAGGTTAGACTCTACTATACTGCTAATTGGGTTAGACTCATCAAAGGTAACATGTACGAATCCTTCAACCACTAATTTTTTTTTTTGTTAAAGACTCTATTAACTTTACTAGAGGTTGAATATCCTAAGAATATCCCTTTATCAGTCATTGAGTCAAATTTACCTAAATTAGTTTTATTGTTATATAGGATGAAGCACTCGCAACCAAAAGCACAAAAATAAGAGATATTAGGTTTTCTACCTTTCTATAGTTCATATGGAGTTTTATCAAGCATAGGCCTAATTAATACTCTATTTAAAACATAGCAAGAAGTGTTTACGGCTTCCGCCCAAAAATATTTTGGCAAGCTAATTTCACAAAGCATTGTTCTAGCAAATTCTTCCAGAACTCTATTTTTCCTCTCAACAACTCCATTTTGTTGAGGAGTTCTAGGTGCTGAAAAACTGTAATCAATTCCAGTTTCATCACAAAATTTTGAAAAGCTTTGGTTTTCAAATTCTTTTCTATGATCACTTCTAATACTTGAAATAGAAATACATTTTTTTTTCATTTTAAACCTTCTAACAAAAGTTCACAAATCTTTTATATGCTTCATCCTTGTAAGCAATAAAAATAACAAAGGTATATCTTGAATAATCATCAATAATAACAAGAGCATATTAATGGCTACATAGACTAATGGTACTTATTGGACCGAACAAGTCCATATGAAAAAGTTCAAATGGTCTAGAGGTTGAGATTATAATTTTTGATTTAAAAGAAATTCTTGTTCGTTTTCCCATTTGATAAGTATCACATACCTTATCTTTTTCAAATTTGATTTTTGGAAGTCAAACGATTAAATCTTTTCTTGAAATAATTTTAAGCAAATCCATGTTCACATGGCCAAGTCTTCTATGCCATAGCCATGGGTTTTCACTAAAAAGCGAGAAAATATTTTTTATTTTCTGAATGCAAAGATTGTAAATCAACAATATAAACATTTTCGTGTCTATGACCAACAAACTTGATCTTCTTACTTTTGATGTCTATAACTAGACAATGAGAGGTTTCAAATATGACTTTGTTGCCTTTGTCACATAGTTGACTAATACTAAGTAAATTTGGCTTAAGGCCTTGCACATATAACACATGATCAATGGTTAAGAAATCATTACCAACTTTGCCATACCCCATGATCTTTATCTTTATGTTGTCTCCAATGGTGACGTGTCCGCCATCTCTTGGAGTTTGAATATGATTTGATCACCGGTCATGTGCTTTGAGCATCCACTATCAAGGTACCAATAGTTACCATTTTCCTTGGTGTGGAGACATATCTACATTACACAAGGATATACAATTTCACTTTTAGGTACCCAAAATTTCTTGGGTCCTTTGGGGTTAGTCTTAGAAAATACGGTTCTTTTAAGGACCCATACTTTCTTAATATTATAAGGTGATCTATAATTGTAGACGTGTTGATGATGTATGATCCTAGGATAACAGTTTTTGAAGTTTCTAGGATTTCTTAAATATGCATGTTTCCTTGGATAAACATTCCTAGGATACATGTTTCTATTATAAAGATTACGAACATGCATGTTATCTCTAGGAAATGTATGATGGTAATTTGTAAGATGCGCACTTGTACCATGCAAGTTTTGAACATACATATTATCTCTAGGATATACATAATGGTAATTCTTAGGATGTGTTTTTCTAGTACGTACATTCCTTGAATGATTATTCCTAGCATTTGCATGTCTTGAGTGAGCATACATATATGCATGTGTATTTCTAGGATGTTTATCTCTAGTATATGCATTATGATTTAAATTTACATTCTTAGACCTATTAGCATATATTGAAGGAGTGCTTCTAGTCTTGCTAGTGGCCTTGGAAGTGGAGGCTTCATTAACACATGTTGCTTTCATGAACAAAGTCTTTTTTATTGTTATTTTTACTTGCCTAATAGAGAATAACCAAAACCAGATTTTCCTCCACTTAACCTTTGACAAGATAGCATTTTATCTAGCTTTTATTTCCAAGCATAAGTCTAGATATAATGCTATTTAATTCCATTATTTTTTTCTTTAAAATATCATTTTCATTTTTTAGAAAATCTTGCAAAGAGTTATAAAGCATGGAAGATAGTTTTTCTTTTTCTTCCTTTAAGCCTTCCATCTCTTTAGAAAGAGATGAGACTTCCTTCTTGAGAACTACATTCCTAAAATCGAATTTCTTCAATTCTTCATGCATTTCATTTATATCCTCAATTAATTCTTCACTACTACTAACAATGTTATTATTAGAAAGGGAAGAATTTGATACCTCATTTTCATCATCTATAGCCATCAAGCATAGATTGGCAATTTCCTCGTATCCAACATCATTGTCTGAAGATTCTTCTTCTTTGTCATCACTCCATGTGGTTGTAATCATAGCTTTATTTTTGAAGCTCTTATATGGTTTTCTTATTGTTAGGAAATCAACCTTGATGTGACCGGGCCTCTTACAAGCAAAACATACAAGAGGTTCCCTTTTTTGGAGTGGAATCCCTTGTGTAAGGTTTTTTGCTCTTTTTCAAGAACTTGTGAAACTTTTTGGTGATTAAATCCATTTTTACCATCTTCTTCACTGCTCTCAACCTCTTCTTATTTTTCTTCCTCTTTGTTGCTTGGAGAGGCTTTGAGAGCAATCATTTTCTTCTTTTTCTTCTCATCATCATTGACAACAAGATTTATTTCTTCCATCTTGAATGTCAATAGTGATCCGAAGAGTGTTTCGATATCAAGTTTGTCAAGATTTTTGGCCTTCATTATGGCCATCTTCTTTGCTTTCCAAGTGGATGGCAAAGACCTTAAGATCTTCCTTATTAGTTCAAATTCCTCAATGTTACTACCAAAAGCTTTAAACCATTAACAATGGTAGTAAAACATGAGTGCATTTGAGAAATAGTTTCATTGGGAGACATTTTAAAAGATTCATATTCGGATACTAACATATAAATTTTTGATTTTTTCACTTCACTAGTCCCTTCATATATAACTTGCAATTTCTCCCAAATTTCTTTAGCTGAAATATATGCAGAAATTTTATTGTATTCAACGATATCTAGAGCCCAATGTAATATGCTAGTTGCTCTACTATTCAGAGATATCATTCTACAATCCTCTTCATTAAACTCTGTTTTGAGTTTAAGCATTGTATAATTGATCTCTCCAATAGTTATTTCCTTTGTAGAACTTCTAGGTTCTTCTTCAATGACTCTTCATAGATTGTAATTGTTGACCCTTATTTAATTTTAATAATGACAAAACATTACTCTAGTTGTACTAACAGTTTTATCTAAGTGTTTAACTAGTAAAAGCTTTCAGCAAAGAAACAAGATGCAAGAACTCAATAAGTTTCAGATGCTAAGACAAGACAGAAGATATAGAATAGGCATTAAGGTATTGAAACCAACTGTAAATCTCTCATGTTCAAGTACTTAGCTTGTCCTATGCCTTTTTTTACAAAAAAGATTTTGACAAAACTATTAATACAAATGTTTCCAAGTTAAAAACAATTTTGAAACTTGAAAAACTGGGTTGAAGGGCAACCTAGTCATTTGGATCAATGTACTAGTCGAATGGGGTATGGGACAAAAAGTCCCCTATCGATTGTTGTAAAGCATCCAGTCGACTGGCAACTGAGACAGTGAGTTCCCAGTCGACTGGTGCTTAGGACCCAGTTGACTGGTACTCTCTCACAGCCTAAAAGTGAGATTTCTCACTTGACCCAGTCGACTGGTACAAAGACCCAATCGACTGGTAATTCAAAAATATGACCGTTTGAGACGCGAGACTTGAGAATTTAATGCACCAAACTACCAAGTCAGTGTGTAATAACCATATTGATTCAAAGCTATATAAACCCATTTCAATGAGCATTTAAAGTAGAAGTGAACAAATTCAATTCACAAGACTGCTCATTAATTATCAAAAGATTTGAAAAATTTATTATTGAGCCATCCTTCAAGCTTATTCTTGAAAGAGATATATTGTTTATTTGTAAAAGCATTCATAGCTATCTCTATGCCATTTACCTTACAACAAATCTCATTTATTGTGAAGGGGAACGAGTTGTAATAACTCTTAGAGTGTTTAGAATTAAACACTTCTTTGTAAGCTTTTGTGAGGAAGGGATTAGCTTCCGTAAGGAAGGGAATAGCTTCCGTGATGAAGGGATTGGTTGTAAGGTTTATACAACACCCGTGAAGTTGTACGACTAACAGTTTTAGTGGATTACTTCAAGGAGGTTCCTTGAAGAGAGTAGACATAGGGTCGGAAGGAATCCGATATTGCTGAACCACTATAAACTGAGTTTGCACTTTCTCTTCCTTAAACTTTTTTACTTAAAGCACATTACTTGTTTGTATGCTTGTGCATTTAACTATTTTTTTTAAACTTGCAAGTAATTAGCAAAAGTTTTTAAAAAACCAATTCATCCCCTTCTTGGGTTAGAACCTTGGTTTATAATTGGTATCAGAGCCTCGTTCTCAATTTCAGGCTTAAAATCATTGAGTTGATTCGATGGCATCAAATAGCTATTTCGAAGGACATTCCTATACTAGGCCTCCCTTATTCAAGGGCTCCAACTATAACTATTGGAAAAATAAGATGAAAATCGTTGTCGAAGGACAAGATTACAATCTATGGATATTGAGGAAGGACCTAGAATTCCTACAAAAGGAAATAACTATTGGAGAAATCAATCATACAATGCCTAAACTCAAAACTGAGTTCAATGAAGAGGATTATAGAATGATGTCTCTAAATAGTAGAGCCACAAGTATTTTACATTGTGCTTTAGATATTTCTGAATATAATAAAATTTCTGCTTGAGTTTCGGCTAAGGAGATTTGGGACAAATTGCAAGTTACATATAAAGGAACTAGCGAAGTTAAAAAACCAAAAATTTATATGCTAGTGTCCGAGTATGAATCTTTCAAAAAGTCTCCTAATGAAACAATTTCTCAACTGCACTCATGTTTCACCACTATTGTTAACAGTTTGAAGCTTCTTGGTAGGAACATTAAGGAATTTGAACTAGCAAGGAAAATCTTAAGGTCTCTGCCATCCACTTGGAAAACAAAGAAGACAGCCATCATGGAGGTCAAAGATCTCGATAAACTTGATGTCGAAACACTTCTCGGATCACTATTGACATGCGAGATGGAAGAAGTGAATCCCGTTTTCAATGATCATGAGAAGAATAAAAAGGTAATTGCTCTCAAAGTCTCTACGAGCAATAAAGAGGAAGAAACAGAAGAAGAGGTGGAGAGCAGCGAAGAAGATGGTGAGATGGCTCTAATCACCAAGAGGTTTCACAGATTCTTAAAGAAGAGCAAGAAACCTTACACAAGGGATCCCACTTCAAAAAGAGAACCGCTTGTGTGTTATAGTTGCAAGAATCCCGGTCACATCAAGGCCCATTGTACAGCGACAAGTAAACCATATAAGAGCTTAAAAAAGAAAGCTATGATTGCAACCACTTGGAGTGATGACGAAGAAGAATCCTCGAACAATGAGGTTGGATATGAGGAGATTGCCAACCTATGTCTAATGGTAATTGACGACGAAAATGATGTATCAAATTCTTTCATTTCTAATAATAACATTGTTAGTAGTAGTGAAGAATTAATAGAGGTCATAAATGAAATGCATGAAGAATTGAAGAAATTCGATTCTCAGAACGCTATTCTCAAAAAGGAAGTGTCATATCTTTCTAAAGAGATGGAAGGCTTAAAGGAAGAAAAAGAAAAACTATCTTCCTTGCTTTATAATTATTCCCAAGATTTTCTTAAAGATGAAAATGAAAACTTAAAGAAGAAAATAATAGAATTGAATGACACAATATCAAGACTCATGCTGGGAAAAGAAAAGCTAGATGAAGTGTTGTCTTGCCAAAGATTAAGTGGAGGAAAATTCTGGTTGGGTTATTCTCCATTCGGCAAGCAAAAATTAAAAAAGAACCTTATTCATGAAAGCATCATGTGTGAATGAAGCCTCTACTTCAAAGACCACTAGCAAGGTTAAAAATACTCCTTCAATAAATACTAGTAGGTCTAAAAATACTAATTCCAATGCATATACAAGAATTAAACATCATAGAAATACTCATGCATATATGTATGCTCACTCAAGAAATGCAAATGCTAGGAACAATCATTTAAGAAATGCATATACATATCTTAGTAGTAACCATCATATGGATCCTAAAGATAATATGTATACTCAAAACTTGCACACTACACATGCATATCCTAGGAATTACCATCATGTGTATCCTAGAAATAATATGCATGTTCATAATAATGCAAGCATATATCCTAGAAATAATCATCATACATTTCCTAGAAATGACATGCATGTTCATAATCTTCACAATAGAAACATGTATCCTAGGAATACTTATCCAAGGAGCTATAGACATGCACAACTAAGAAAACCTAGAAATTTTAATAACTATTATCCTAGGATTGTGCATCATCAACATGTCTATAAATATAGAACACCTTACAATGTTAAGAAAGTGTGGGTCCCTAAAGAAATCGTATTTTCTAGGACTAACCCCAAAGGACCCAAGAAGTTTTGGGTACCTAAGAGTGCAATTGTGTATCCTTATATGATGTAGATATGTCTCCACACCAAAGAAAAAGGTAGTTGTTGGTACCTTAATAGTGGATGCTCAAAGCACATGACCGGTGATCGAAGTGCATTCAAAGAGCTAACTCTAAGAGATGGCGAACATGTCACCATTGGAGACAACACAAAAATAAAGATCATCGGGCATTGAAAAGTTGGTAATGATTTCTCAACCATTGATCATGTATTATATGTGCAAGGCCTTAAGTCAAATTTACTAAGTATTAGTCAACTATGTTACAAAGGCAACAAAGTCATATTTGAAACCTCTCATTGTCTAGTTATAGACATCAAGAGTAACAAGATCAAGTTTGTTGGCCATAGATACGAAAATTTCTATATAGTTGATTTAAAATCCTTGCATTCAAAAATGAAAAATGTTTTCCCGTTTTTAGTGAAAACCCATGGCTATGGCATAGAAGACTTGGTCATATGAATATGGATTTGCTTAAAATCATTTCAAGAAAAGATTTAGTCATTGAACTTCCGAAATCAAATTTGAAAAAGACAAGGTGTATGATGCTTGTCAAATGAGAAAACAAACTAGAATTTCTTTTAAATAAAAAATTGTAGTCTCAACTACTAGACCATTGGAACTTTTGCATATAGACTTATTTGATCTAATAAGTACCATTAGTTTAGATGGGCATCAATATGCTCTTATTATTGTTGATGACTATTCAAGATATACTTTTGTTATCTTCATTGCTTACAAGGACGAAGCTTACAAAGGATTTGAAAACTTTTGTCAAAAGGTTCAAAATGAAAAAAAGAATTTGTATTTAAAGCATGAGAAGTAATCATGGAAAAGAATTTGAAAACCAAAGCTTTTCAAAATTTTGTGATGTAAATGGAATTGATCACAACTTTTCGGCTCTTAGAACTCCTCAACAAAATGGAGTTGTTGAGAGGAAAAATAGAGTTCTAGAAGAATTTGCAAGAACAATGCTTTGTGAAAATAGATTGCCAAAATACTTTTGGGCATAAGTCGTAAACACCTCTTGCTATATCTTAAACATAATTTTAATTAGGCCTATGCTTAACAAAACTCCATATGAATTATGGAAAGGTAGAAAGCCTAATGTCTCATATTTTTGTGCTTTTTGTTGTAAATTCTTTATCCTAAATAACAATAAAACTAACTTGGGCAAATTTGACTCAAAGACCGATGATGGGATATTCTTAGGATATTCAATCTCTAGTAAAGCTTATAAAGTCTTTAATGAAAGAACACTAGTGGTAGAAGAATCCGTACATATAGCCTTTGATGAGTCTAACCCAATTAGTAGTAGAGTAGTTTCTTTCAATGATGATGCAGATTTCATTCCAAGAATGGAAACACCTACTCCCATTGTTAACCTAAATGAGAGCCCACCTCAAACAAATCAAGAGCTAAAAGCTCTCAAACTTGACCAACCATCTACAAGTCAATAAGATGATAGTCTTTCCAAAGATTGGAGGTATATAAATTATCACTCAATAGATCAAGTGATTGGTGATTCTTCATAAGGGGTATGAACTCGTTCCTCTATTAGAAATATTTGCAATTATGTAGCTTATTTATCTCAAATAGAACCTAAGATGTTTGTAGAAACTGAGAAGGATGTTGATTGGATAAAGGCCATGCAAGAAGAAATAAATCAATTTGAAAGAAACAATGTAGGGAATCTAGTTCCTAGACCAAAGAATCATACTATAATGAGAACTAAATAGGTATTTAAAAATAAGATGGATGAAAATGGAATAGTAACTAGGAACAAGGCTAAACTAGTTGCTAAGGGATATAATCAAGAAGAAGGAATAGACTTTGATGAGACCTATCTCCCGTAGGTAGATTAGAAGCTATTCAAATGTTATTAGCCTTTGCATGTTTTAACAAGTTTAAATTATTTCAAATGGATATAAAAAATGCCTTTTTAAATGGATTTATAGAATAAGAGATATATGTTGAGCAACCTCTTGGATTTGAAATCCTAGTATTTCAAATCATGTCTACAAGCTTTCTAAAGCTTTACATGGGTTGAAGTAAGCTCCAAGAGCATGGTATAAAAGATTAAGTAAGTTTTTGATTGAAAATAATTTTACAAGAGGAAAAATAGACATAAATCTCTTCATAAAAACTCACAAAAATGACACACTACTAGTCCAAATATATGTTGATGATATCATATTTTGTGCTACTAATGAATCTATGTGTCAAGAGTTTACTAAGTGCATGCAAGGTGAATTTGAAATGAGTATGATGGGAGAACTTACCTACTCCCTTGATTTTAAATCATACAATTGAAAGAAAACATCTTCATCAATCAATCAAAATACACCAAAGACCTACTAAAAAGGTTCAGACTGAAAAGCTCAAAGTCACTTGGCACTCCTATGAGCACTTCTACAAAACTTGACCTTGTTGAAGGAGGTAAGTGTGTAGACATTAAAACTTATAGAAGCATGATAGGAGCTTTACTTTATTTAACTGTAAGTAGACCTGATATAATGTTCAATGTATGCATGTGTGCTAGATTTCAAGCTAATACTAAGGAATCACATGTGATTGCAGTAAAAAAAATCCCTAGATATCTATGAGGGACTTAAAACCTAGGATTATGGTACTCTAAATATTCATATTTTGGGTTTGTAGGATATTCAGATGTTGATTTTGCGAGGTGTAGGCTAGATAGAAAAAGTACTAGTGGAACATGCAAATTCTTAGGTGTAATGCTAACCTCTTGGATTTCCAAAAAAAAAAAACTCAGTTGTGCTATCAACTGCTGAGGCGGAATATGTAGCAGCTGAAAGTTATTGTGCGCAAGTGTTGTGGATGAAACAACAACTAGAAAACTATGGCATGAACTTTAAAGATATTCCAATTCATTGTGATAACACCAGTGCTATCAAGTTAACCAAAAACCCTACTCAGCATTATAGAACCAAACACATAGAAATTAGACATCATTTCATAAGAGATCATGCTCAAAAGGGTGATATAAGTCTAGAATTCATTCTTTCAGAAGATCAAATAGCTGATATTCTTACAAAACCATTAAATGAAGTTAGTTTTTGTAAGATTAGACCGTTAATGAGCTTAATAGATTATGATAAACTGTACGTTTGATTGCGTCAACATTCATTATATGCATATTTGACATCTAGCGAATGAGTATTAAACCTTATTTAATATTTCCCTCACTCAAGAGGGCATAAATAAACAAATTTCGTGCTGAAACTCTAAGCTAGAGCTTTTTTTTTTTTAAAGTTTCTTAAAGGGTCCAGTCGACTGGTAAGGAGACTCTAGTTGACAGGTAATACACTACCTTTTCAACCAGTCGACTAGTCTAAGTACTCAGTCGACTGGTAGCACAAGACCTTGCTTGGAGTCAAAATTTTGAAATTTTGGTAACTATCCAGTTGACTGGTTTACCTCTGCCACTTTACTTGGTCGACTAGTGTCTCGACCCAGTCAACTAGTATGAAAAAAAAATCCCAAATTAGTGAAGGATCCAGTTGACTGGTGACCTAACCCAGTCGAATGGTATCACGATTCTATAAATAGTTGCTTCAGTTTTTCAGAAATTTCACACCATTTTCAAAACCCTGAAGCTTTCTCTCTTTAGAAAATCTCTGATTTCTGTCCACAATCTCACAAAAACACTCCATAGAAACCTTTAATCTCATCCCCTATCACCTTTATTTCATCTTTCCACAGTTGAAAGTTCCATTTTTTTCCCCAAAAATCTCTTAAATCTCTTTAAAAACACATTTTTCAAAATATCTGAGAGAATTCAGATCAAAACCACCATAGGAGGATCTCGCGCGCCTACAAGGTCACGATCCAAGAAATCAACGGCACCAGATGCCAAAGGAAAAGGCTTGGCAGGTTCTTCGAGAAAAAATGCGAGGATTGAGCTCGACGACTTATTCTTCTAGAGTCCAGCAGCCAAAGAGAGGCATAATTCTATCATTCGACACAAAAAGATCATGACAGGTAGATTCGTTGACTTCAATTCTATTCGTCATGCAAATTTTGACATTTCACCTATTTTCGGGGTAATGAACTTGACAGCACTTGTCAAAATTCACTAAAAGTATTACCCACGCCATAATCACCAGTTCTACACAAACTTGGTGAAGCCTAGTCCACTGGCTCTTCATTTCAGAACCAGCGTGATGGGCGAGGAGTTTGAGGTGAACAATGACCTCTTGGTGAGCATCTTGAGAATCCCAGTGGGAGGGATCTAATGGAGTTTGGACGGATGGCTGGACAACTTCGATTATGAGGAGGCATGCTAGATCATTAGGGGAGACTCTAACTACATCTTTCAGCCCACTACATTTCACACATGTAGTGACATGCCCCTCGATTTAAAAATGTTCAATCTCATCGTGAGTTGGACCATCCATCCATGACTTGGGAGTCGGGACTATCTCTCAAAACTGGACACCACTTCAATATCTACCCTCTACTACTCGCCAACAGCAAATCTAGTGACTCTGGGTGCCTTCCTTATGGGATGCTCATCACCCTCATCCTCCAGCATTTTCGGGTTCTCCTTCCTGCCTCTAAAGCTCAGGACATCGACCCTAAAGAAATCATCAATGTCTCTTCTTTGAAGAAAATGGGGTGCACTATTTGTGATGGATTGATCTACTCTAAGGCCGGGAAAAACATAAGGTTTGGAGAGGGTGACAGCAGCAATGAGGACGACGAGGTTCCTGGTGATGCAGCCCCTCCCACTGCTATGGACACTGATGACCGAGCACCACATCATTATGGTTCTAGTATTGGTTAGGGTGGGTATGATGATTTACTACAAGATATTTTGAGCCTCCAGCTATCCAAGCAGTCCGGGTTCCAGAGCTTGAGCTTTTTTGTTGATTCCATGCTCCATGACCTCCACACACTTCGAGACGATTTTGAGCTGCACTAAGAGCACATAGAGGGCTCCTTGGCTTAGCTTTGGGATCTTATTCGAGATGGCTCTGATCTCCCGCTCATTGAGCTCTCTATTTTATCTTTTTTCTTGTATATGTAGCTCTTAGATGATCTTAGCACGAACATTTAATGCTTTATCATACATTTTTGTTATTGTACTCGATATTTGGCTTCTAGAAGCCTATGATGTATGAATGTTTGTATATATTTACCTATTTTTCAGTTATCTAGCTTATGGTTCATATACTTACTTTACTTTTAAGCTATATGATTTCTTGGTTTAAGCCATTCATACTTCGCAATATGCTTTAACTACTTATATTAGTGTGGAAACTTCCAGTTCTTCCCTGGAAGTCTTCCCAGCTCCGAATAATGCCTAATTTTCGCAAACAAGTTTGTTTTTGCATTATCTTCCTGTCTTTGTTATCTATGTTGCTTATTTTTTGATTTTACACCCCATTTTCTGTTGTTATCAAAATGGGCGAGAAAAATGAGAAAAAGAGAAATATTAATGTAAACTTAAAATAGAGCATAGATTTAGGGGGAGCATTGCTCCGAAGACATTGATGAATATAAATCTGTCTTACTTTGCTTGGTTAGGTTGTCTATAAACTACATTTGAACTGCTTAACAGTTTGGTTTTATCCAAAAAACAGAGAAAACTCTGCCCAAATTTTTCTAAAAACCCAACACTAAGTTTTTAAAACTGTTTTTTCTCATTAGTTTTGTCATCATAAAAAATGGGGAGATTTTTTACCCTTATTTAATTTTAATAATGGTAAAACACTACTCTAATTGTACAAACAGTTTATTCTAAGTGTTTAAACGGTAAAAGCTTTTAGTAAAGAAACAAGATGCAACAACTCAACCAGTTTCAGACACCAAGATAAGACAGAAAATATAGAATAGGCATTAAGGTATTGAAATCAACTGTAAATCTCTCATGTTCAAGTATTTAGCTTGTCTTATGGATTTTTTTACAAAAATATTTTGAAAAAACTATTAATACAAATATTTCCAAGTTAAAAACAGTTTTGAAACTTGAAAAACTGGGTTGAAGGACAACCCAGTCGACTGGTTCAATGTACCAGTCGACTAAGGTGTGGGACAGAAAGTCCCCTGTCGACTGATGTAAAGCACCCAGTCGACTGGCAACTGAGACAATGAGTTCCCAGTCGACTGATGCTTAAGACCCAGTTAGCTGGTACTCTCCCATAGCCTAAAAGTGAGATTTCTCACTTGACCCAGTCGACTGGTACAAAGACTCAATCGACTGGTACAAAGACCCAATCGACTGGTAATTCAAAAATATTCCCGTTTGAGACGCGAGACTTGAGCATTTAATGCAACAAACCTACCGAGTCAATGTTTAATGGTCATATTGATTCAAGGCTATATAAACTCACTTCAATGAGGATTTAAAGTAGAAGAGAACACATTCAATTCACAAGATTGCTCATTAATTCTCAAAAGATTTGGAAAATTTATTATTGAGCCATCCTTCAAGCTTATTCTTGAAAGAGAGATATTGTTCGTTTGTAAAAGCATTCATAGCTATCTCTCTACCATTTACCTTATAGCAAATCTCATTTATTGTAAAGGGGAAAGAGTTAAAATAGCTCTTAGAGTGTTTAGAATTAAACACTTCTTTGTAAGCTTCCGTGAGGAAGGGATTAGCTTCCGTGAGGAAGGGATTAGCTTCCGTAAGGAAGGGAAAGGAAGGGATTGGTTGTAAGGTTTGTACAATACCTGTGAAGTTGTACAACTAAAAGTTTTAGTGGATAACTTTAAGGAGGTTCCTTGAAGAGAATAGACGTAGGGTCGGAAGAAATCCGATATTGTCGAACCACTATAAATTGAGTTTGCACTTTCTCTTTCTTAAACTCTTTTACTTAAAGCACATTACTTGTTTGTATGCTTGTGGATTTAACTATTTTTATAAACTTGCAAGTAATTAGCAAAAGTTTTTAAAAACCCAATTCACCTCCCTCTTGGGTTAGAACCTCGGTTTACAATAATTTTGTCCTTCGACAAAGATTTTCATTTTATTTTTTCAATAGTTATAGTTGGAGCCATTTAACAAAGGAGGCCTAGTATAGGAATGTCCTTCAGTATAGTTATTAGTTGCCATCGGATTAACTCAAGGATTTTAAGCCTGAAATTGAATACAAAGTTTGATACCAATTGTAAACCGAGGTTCAAATCCCAAGAGGGGGTGAATTGGGTTCTAAAAACTTTTTGCTAATGAACTTGAAAGTTTTAAAACAGTTTAATACACAAAGCACACAATCAAATATTGTGCTTGAAAATAAAGGAGTTAAGGAAGAGAATATGCAAACTCCGTTTATAGAGGTTTGACAATATTAGAATCTCTCTGACCCTACATCCAATCTATTCAAGGAACCTCATTAAAGTAATCCACTAATCGTTAGTCGATCAACTTCATTGGTGTTGCACAAACCTTACAAACAATCTATTCTTTACGGAAGTTACAACGAAGTGTTTAATCCTAAACACTCTAAGAGTTACACCAACTCTTTCCCTTTACAATAAATTGTATTAACTGTAATGTAAATGGTAGAGAGATAGCAATGAATGCTTTTTACAAATGAAGAATATCTCTTTTTTAAGAACAAGCTTGAAGAATGGCTCACAATGAATTTTTTTAAAGCTTTTGAGAATTAAAGAGCTATATGATGAATTGAATGGGCTATCTTCCTTATTTAAATGCTAATTGAAGTGGGTTTATACAGCCTTGAGCTTATATGGTAGTTTGACACTGACTTGGTAGGTTTGGGGCATTGGATACTCAAGTTTTGAATCTCAAGTGGACATATTTTCGAATTACCAATCGACTAGGTCCTTGTACCAGTTGACTGGGTCAAGTGAAAAATATTTACTTTTAGGCTTTAGCGAAAGTACTAGTCGACTAGTTCATAGGACCAATCGACTGGGTGAAGTTACCAGTCGACTGGGTCTTTATTACCAGTCGAGTGGGAACTTACTATCCCTTTTCCCAATCGACTGGTATAGAGACCCAGTTGATTGGGTTGTCCTTAAACCTAGTTTTTATGCTTCAAAACAGTTTTTGACTTAGAAACATTTTTGTATTTTAGTTTTGTCAAAGCCTTTGTAAATTGAGCTATAGATCAAGCTAAGTAATTGAATTTAAAGATTACAAAGTGATTCAATTACCTTAGTGCCTATTCTAGGTCTTTTTTCTTCTTTTGGTGTTTGAACGTGTTGAGTTCTTGCATCTTGTTTCTGTAGTGAATGCTTTTACTGCTTAAACACTTAGATAAAACTGTTAGTGTAATTTAAGTAGTGTTTTGTCATTATTAAAATCAAATACAGGTCAACACTATAGTTGAATCCTTGAGGGTAGACGTGTTGAGATTATCTGCGCCAAGTCAAAGATTTTGGGGACGCGAAATCTACCTTTAAGGACGACGCTTTTGCGTACCTCTATAACTAAGTGTAAACCGAGGTTCAAACCCAAGAGGGGGGTGAATTTGCTTTTAAAAACTTTGCTAATTACTTTGTAAGTTTTCAATCTGTTAAATACACAAAGCACACAAACAAATAATATGCTTGAAAGTAAAAAAGTTTAAGGAAGATAAGATGCAAACTCTGTTTATATTGTTAATAGTGGTTCGATAATATCGGATTCCTTCTGACCCTATATCCACTCTCTTCAAGGAACCTCCTTGAAGTAATCCACTAAAACTTTAGTCGTACAACTTCACGGGTGTTGTACAAACCTTATAATCGATCTCTTCTTCACGGATGCTACAATGAAGTGTTTAATCCTAAACACTTTATGAGTTGTACCAACTCTTTCCTTTTACAATAAATGAAATTTGCTATAAATTAAATGGTAGAGAGACAACAATAAGCACTTTTACAAATGAACAATATCTCTCTTTCAAGAACAAGCTTGAAGAATGGCTCAACAATAAATTTTTCAAAGCTTTTGAGAATTAATGAGCTATCTTGTGAATTGAATGTGTTTTCTTCTTGTTTTAAATGCTCATTGAAGTGGGTTTATATAGAATTGAATCAATATGGCCTTTTGACATAGACTTGGTAGGTTTGGGGTATTAAATTCTCAAGTCCCGCGTCTTAAATGGTCATATTTTCGAATTACCAGTCAACTGGGTCCTTGTACCAGTCGTCTAGGTCAAGTAAAGAATTTTCACTTTTTGGACTAAGGGAGAATAACATTCGACTGAGTGAAGTTACTAGTCGACTGGGTCCTCATCACCAGTCGACTGGGAACTTTTTGTCTCATATCTCAGTCGACTAGTAAATGGACCCAATTGATTGGGTTGTCCTTCAACCCAGATTACATTTTCAAAAATAGTTTTTTGATTTAGAAACTTTTTGTATTTTAGTTTTATTAAAGTCTTTTGTAAATTGGGCCACATATCAAGTTATATAATTGAATATAAGAGATTTACAATTGTTTCAATTACCTTCATGTCTATTCTAGATCTTCTGTCTTGCATCTTGTTTTTATACTAAATACTTTTACCGCTTAAACACTTAAATAAAAATTTTAGTGCAATTAGAGTAGTGTTTTGTCATTATCAAAATCAAATATAGGTTAACAATCTCCCCCTTTTCGATGATGACAAAACTAAGGAGAGAAAAAACAGTTTTACAAACTAAATTGGTTTTTAGAAAAATTTGGGCAGAGTCTCTTATGTTTTTCTTATAAAAACCAACCTGTTAAGCATTCAAACGCAGTTTAAATACATTTATATCAACCCAACCAAGCAATGCAAGATAATATAACATTTTTCAACATGTTCAGAGCAAAGCTCCCCATAAATTTATTCTCTATTCTAAGTTTACATTCAGTTTTCTCTTTATCATTGATTTTTCTCATTTTTCTCCCCTGTTTTAACAAAAACATAAAAAAGGGATGTAAACTCAAAAAAATAAGCAAAATAAACACCATAGCCATGAGAAAAACAAACTTGTATGCAAAAACTAGGCATTATTTGGAATTGGGAAGACTTCCCGGGAAGAATAAGAAGTTTCCATACTAGTCTCAGCAGTTAAAACATATAGTTGAGTATGAATAGCTTAAACCAAGTAACCATATAGCATAAAAGTAAAGCAAGTATATGAACCAAAAGCTAAATAACTGAAAAGTAGGCAACTATATATAAGCATCAATACATCATAAGCTTATAGAGGCTGAACATCGAGTACAAGCAAATGAATGTATAATAAGAAAAGAAATGTTCGTGATGAATATCTATGGAGCTATATGTACATAACAAAAGGATAAAACAAAATAAATTTCAGCGAGCGGGGGAATCAAAGCCATCTTGAAGAAGATCCTGAAGCTCAGCCAAAAAGCCCTCTGTGTGTTCCTAGTGCAGCTCGAAATCGTCTCTGAGTGTATGAAGGTTACGATGCAAGTGATCAACTGAAGAGCTCAAGCTCAGGAACCTGGACTGCATGGATAACTGGAGACTCGCCATAGCTTGAAGTATATCATCGTATCCAGCCTTACTAGCACTAGAGCCACCGTGCTGTGGACTAAGTGTTCATGCGTCAGTGTCCATAGCAGTGAGAGGAGCTGCATCACCAGGAACCTCGTCATCCTCCTCATTGCTGTCACCCTCTCTAATCCTAATGTTCCTCCTGGCCTTAGAGAAGATTATCCCATCTCGGATCGTGCATCTCATCTTCTTCAAAGAGGAGACATTGATGATGTCCTTGGGGCTGATGTCTTGAGCCTCTAAGGCGGGTAGGAGGACTCGAAAGTGCTGGAGGATTAGGGTGATGAGCATCCCATAGGGGAGGCACCCGTAGTCACTCGCTTTGCCGTTAATCATGTTGGTAAACAGTAAGGGGTAGATATTGAAATGGTGTCTTATTTTGAGATACCAAATCAATACCACATCTATCTTAGAAAGATAACCCCGACACCGAGTCTTAGGTGGATGGTCTAACTCACAATGAGATTAAACAACTTTGAATCGAGGGGTATATCACTACATTGGTGAAATGTAGTGGGCCTAAAAATGTAGTTAGGGTCATCCCTAGCAATCTGGCACGCCTCTTCGTAATTGAAGTTGTCTGGCCATCCATCTAGACTCTATTGGACCCCTCCCATAGGGATCCTTAGAATATGGACTAGTAGGTTAGTATTCACCTCGAATTCTATGCCCATACATTGGTTTTAAACCTAAGAGCCAGTGGACTCAGTTTAACCAGGTTAGCGTAAAATTGGTGAATCAGGTGAGGGTAATATTTCTTGTGGATCTCGACAAGTGGTGTCCAGTGTATCGCCTCGAAAACAGGTAATATATCAAAATTTATATGACAGATTGAATCAAAATCGATGAATCTACCTGTCATGATTTTCTTATTACGGATGACGGAGTTATACCTGCTCTTAGTGGCAGGGTTCCAAAATAGTGAGTCATTGAGCTCAGTCCGCGTCTTCTTACTTGATGAACCAGCAACCCCTTTCCCCTTAGCATTTGATGCAGAGGATTTTGTAGATCGAGGCCTTGTAGGTGTGTGAGGTCCACCAATGGTGGTTTTGATACATATTCTTTCAGACATTTTGGGGAAAGAGATTTTAGGAGATGTGGAGATTTCAACCGTGAATATTTGAAATGAAAGTGATTTGAGGTATAATTGAAGGTGCTATGTGTTGTTTTTGAGAGATTTTGGACTGAAATCAAGGTTTTTCTAAAGAGAGAAAGCTTAGAGTTTTTCAAAAATGGCGTGAAAACTAAAAAAATCTGAAGAGACTATTTATAGAATCGCGATACCAATCAACTAGGTTAGGGTACCACTCGACTGGGTCCTTTATAATTTGGAGAATTTTTTATATACCAGTCGACTGGATCGGGACACCCGTCGACTGGGTAAACTGGCAGAGATACACCAGTCGATTGGGTGAACCATACCGGTCGACTGGGTGAACCATACCAGTCGATTGGGTATGCCACCAAAATTTCAAATTTTGGCTCCAAACAATGTCTTGTAGTACCAGTCGACTGGATACTTTATACTAATTGACTGGTAAAATGGGCAATGGGATACCAGTCGACTGGGGTCAATATACTAGTCAACTGGGTCCTTTAGAAAATTTAAAATTTTGAGCTCTATCTTGAAATTTTAGCACAAAATTGTTTATCTATGTCACCTTGAATGAGAGATATATTAAATAAGAGTTAATACTCATTCACTAGATATCAAATATGTATATGATGAATGTTGATGTAATCAAACATATATTTTATCAGTCTATTAAGCCCATTAACAGTCTAATCTTACAAAAACTAACTTCACTTAATGGTTTTGTAAGAATATCAGCTATTTGATCTTCTGAATGAATGAATTCTAGTCTTATATCACCCTTTTGAGCATGATCTCTTATGGAATTATGTCTAATTTCTATGTGTTTGGTTCTAGAATGTTGAGTAGGGTTTTTGGTTAACTTGATAGCATCAGTGTTATCACAATGAAATGGAATATCTTTAAAGTTCATGCCATAGTCTTCTAGTTATTGTTTCATCCAAAACACTTGCGCACAATAGCTTTCGGCTGCTACGTATTCCACTTCAGCAATTGATAGCACAACTGAGTTTTGTTTTTTGAAAATCCAAGAGGTTAGCATTACACCTAAGAATTGGCATGTTCCACTAGTGCTTTTTCTATCTAGCCTACACCTCGCAAAATCAACATATGAATATCCATCAAACTCAAAATATGTCTATCAGGCCCATCAATAGTCTAATCTTGCAAAAGCTATCTTCACTTAAGGGTTTTGTAAGAATATCAGCAATTTGATCTTGTTAAGGAATAAATTCTAGTCTAATATCACCCTTTTAAGCATGTTCTCTTATGAAGTGATGTCTTATTTCTATGTGTTTGGTTCTAAAATGTTGAATAGGGTTTTTGGTCAAGTTGATAACACTAGTGTTATCACAATGAATTGGTATATCCTTAAAGTTCATGCTATAGACTTCTAATTGTTGTTTCATCTACAACACTTATGCACAACTTTCAGCTGCTACATATTCCACTTCAGCGGTTGATAGTGCAACTGAATTTTGTTTCTTGGAAAACCAAGAGGTTAACATTGCATCTAAAAATTGGTATGTTCCACTAGTGCTTTTTCTATCTAGTCTAAAACCCGCAAAATTAACATCTGAATATCTTACAAGCTCAAAAGTTGATTTTCTAGAATACCATAATACTAGGTTTTGAGTCCCTTGTAGATATCTAAGGATTCTTTTTACTGTAATTACATGTGATTCCTTAGGATTAGCTTGAAATCTAGTACACATGCATATACTGAACATTATATTAGGTCTACTTATAGTTAAATAAAGTAAAGCTCATATCATATTTCTATAAGTTTTAGTATCTACACACTTACCTTCCTCATCTAGGTCAAGTTTTGTAAAGGTGCTCATAAGAGTGCCAATTGACTTTGAGATTTCCATTCCAAACCTCTTTAATAGGTCATTGGTATACTTTGATTGATTCATAACGATGCATTCTTTCAATTGTTTGATTTGAAGTCCAAGAAAATAGGTAAGCTCTCCCATCATACTCATTTCAAATTCACCTTGCATGCACTTAGCAAACTCTTGACATATAGATTCATTAGTAGCACCAAATATAATATCATCAACATATATTTGGACTAGTGGTGTGTCATTTTTGTGAGTTTTTGTGAAGAAGGTTGTGTCTATTTTTCCTCTTATAAAATCATTTTTAAGTGAACACTTACTTAGTCTTTCATACCATGCTTTTGGAGCTTGTTTCAACCCATAGAGAGCTTTAGAAAGCTTATAAACATGGTTTGGAAGACTAGGATTTTCAAATTCAATAGGTTGCTCAACATACACCTTTTCTTCTATAAAGCTCTTTAAAAATGTGCTTTTTACATCCATTTGAAATAGCTTAAACTTATTAAAAGCAAAGGCTAATAGCATACAAATAGCTTCTAATCTAGCTACGGAAGCATAGGTCTCATCAAAATTTATACCTTCTTCTTAAATATATCCCTTAGCAACTAGTCTAGCCCTGTTCCTAGTTACTATTCCATTTTCTTTCATTTTATTTCTAAATACCCATTTAGTTCCTATTATAGTGTGATTATTTGGTCCATGAACTAGATTCCATACTTTGTTTCTTTTAAATTGATTTATTTCTTCTTGCATAGCATTTATCCAATCAACATCATTCTCAGCTTCTACAAACGTCTTAGGTTCTACTTGAGATAAAGAGGCTAAACAATTGCAAATATTTCTAATAGAGGAACGAGTTCTTACCTCTTATGAAGGATCACCAATCACTTGATCGATTGGATGATAATTGACATACCTCAAATCTTTGAGAAGACTATAATCTTGTTGACTTGTAGATGGTTGATCAAGATTGTGAGTGTCTACCTCTTGATTTAATTAAGGTTTACTCTCCTTCGGGTCAACAATGGGAGTAAGTGTTTATTTCCTTGGAATGAAATATGCATCATCATTAAAAGAACCTATTCTACTACTAATTTGGTTAGAGTCATTAAAGGCTACATGTACGGATTCTTTAACCACTAGAGTTCTCTTGTTAAAAACTCTATAAGCTTTACTAGAGGTTGAATATCTTAAGAATATCCTCTCATCGGTCTTTGAGTCAAATTTACCCAAGTTAGTTTTAATGTTATTTATGATAAAGCATTTACAATCAAAGGCACGAAAATAAGAGATATTAGGCTTTTTACCTTTCCATAATTCATATGGAGTTTTGTTAAGTGTATACCTAATTAAAAATCTATTTAAAACATAGCAAGAAGTGTTTATGGCTTCCGTCCAAAAGTATTTTGGCAAACTATTTTCACAAAGCATTGTTCTGGCAAACTCTTTTAGAACTCTATTTTTCTTCTCAACAACTCCATTTTGTTGAGAAGTTCTAGGTGCTGAAAAATTGTGATCAATTCCATTTTCATCACAAAATTTTGAAAAGCTTTGGTTTTGAAATTCCTTTCCATGATCACTTCTTATACTAAAAACAAAAATTTCTTTTTCATTTTGAACATTTTTACAAAAGTTCATAAATCTTTTGTAAGCTTCATCCTTGTAAGCAATAAAAATAACAAAAGTATATCTTGAATAATCATCAACAATAACAAGAGCATATTGATGGCCACCTATACTTATGACACTTATTGGACCAAATAAGTCCATATGTAGAAGTTCTAATGGTCTAGTAGTTGAGACTATATTTTTTTATTTAAAAGAAATTCTAGTTTGTTTTCCCATTTGACAAGCATCATACACCTTGTCTTTTTCAAATTTAATTTTTGGAAGTTCAATGACTAAATCTTTTCTTGAAATGATTTTAAGTAAATCCATATTCATATGGTCAAGTCTTCTATACCATAGCCATGGGTTTTCACTAAATGCGGGAAAACATTTTTCATTTTCCGAATGCAAAGATTTTAAATCAACTATTTAGACATTTTCGTGTCTATGGCCAACAAATTTGATCTTGTTACTCTTGATGTCTATAACTAGACAATGAGAGGTTTCAAATACGATTTTGTTTCCTTTGTCAAATAGTTGACTAATACTAAGAAAATTTGGCTTAAAGCCTTGCATATATAATACATAATCAATGGTTGAGAAATCATTACCAACTTTTTCATACCCGATGATTTTTATCTTTTTGTTATCTCCAGTGGTGACATGTCCACCATCCCTTAGAGTTAGCTCTTTGAACATGCTTTGATCACCAGTCATGTGCTTTGAGCATCCACTATCAAGGTACCAATAGTTACATTTTTCCTTGGTGTGGAGACATATCTATATTACACAATGATACACAATTGCACTCTTAGGTACTCAAAATTTCTTGGTTAGTTCTAGAAAATACGGTTCCTTTAGGGACCCATACCTTCTTAACATTATAAGGTGTTCTATAATTATAGACATATTGATGATGCATAATCCTAGGATAATAATTATTGAAATTTATAGGATTTTTTAATTGTGCATATCTGTAGTTCCTTAGATAAGCATTCATAGGATAAATATTTCTATGATTAAAGTTACCAACATGCATGTTATTACTAGGAAATGTATGATGGTAGCTCCTAGGATGTGCACTTGTGGTGTGAGCATACATATTATTTCTATAATACACATGATGTTAATTCCTACGTTGTTCATGTGTAGTGTGCAAGTTATAAGTATACGTATTATCTCTAGGATGCATATGATGGTTACTCTTAGGATATGTATTTATAGTATATGAATTTCTTGAATGGTCATTCCTAGCAGTTTCATTTCTTGAGTGAGCATACATATATGCATGAGTATTTCTAGGATGCTTAATTCTAGTATATGCATTAGAATTAAATTCACATTCTTAGACCTACTAGCATATATTGAAGGAGTACTTTTGCTAGAGGTCTTGGAAGTGGAGGCTTCATTCAAACATGTTGTTTTTATAAACAAAGTCTCTTTAGACTTTTGCTTGCCCAATGGAGAATAACCCAAGCCAGATTTTCCTCAATTTAACCTTTGGCTAGATAACACTTCATCTAGCTTTTCTTTTCCAAGCATAAGTCTAGATATAGTGCTACTCAATTTCAATATTTTCTTCTTTAAATTTACATTTTCATTTTTAGAAAATCTAGTGAAGAATCATAAAGCATGGAAGATCATTTTTCTTTTTCTCCTTTTAAGCCTTCCATCGCTTTGGAAAAAGATGAAACTTCCTTTTTGAGGATGATATTCCTATAATCGAATTTCTTTAATTCTTCGTGCACCTCATTTATAACTTCAATTAACTCTTCACTACTACTAACAATGTAATTATTAGAAGGGGAAGAAGTTGATACCTCATTCTCATTGTCGATTTCCATTAAGCATAGGTTAGCAATCTACTCGTATCCAACTTCATTGTCCGAAGTTTCTTCTTCTTCGTCATCACTCCATGTGGTTGCAATCATAGCTTTCTTTTTGAAGCTCTTATATGGGTTGCTTATTGTTGTACAATCGACCTTGATGTGACCGAACTTCTTGGAATCGTAACACATAAGAGGTTCTCTTTTTGGAGTGAAATCCCTTGTGTAAGGTTTCTTGTTCTTTTTCAAGAACTTGTGAAACCTTTTGGTGATTAAGGCCATCTCACCATCTTTTTCACTACTTCATTCTCCTATTATTTTTCTTCCTTTTTGTTACCTGTAGAGGCCTTGAGAGCAATCATCTTTTTCTTCTTCTCATCATCATTGACAACGGGATTCATTTCCTCCAACTCGTATATCAATAGTGATCTGAAAAGTATTTTGATATCAAGTTTGTCGAGATCTTTGACCTCCGTTATGGCCGTCTTTTTTGCTTTCCAAGTAGATGGTAAAGACTTTAAGATCTTCCTTGTTAGTTCAAACTCCTCAATATTCCTACTAAGAAGCTTTAAGCCGTTAACAATAGTGGTGAAAAGTGAGTGCATTTGAGAAATTGTTTCGTTATGAGATATTTTGAAAGATTCATACTCGGATATTAGCATAATTTTATTTTTTTTTTTAACTTCACTAGTGCCCACATATGTGACTTGTAGTTTGTCCCAAATCTTCTTAGTTGAAACACATGCATAAACTTTATTATACTCAGAAATATCTAAAGCACAATGTAAAATACTAGCGGCTTTACTATTTAGAGACATCATTCTACAATCCTCTTCATTGAACTCAATTATGAGTTTAGGTATTGTATGATTGATTTCTCCAATAGTTATTTCCTTTGTAGGAATTCTAGGCCTTTCTCAATGACTCTCCATAGATTGTAATTTTTTCATTCGACAAAAATTTTCATTCTATTTTTCCAATAGTTATAGTTGGAGCCATTGAACAAACGAGGCCTAGTATAGGAATGCCCTTTGGTATAACTATTTGATGCCATCGGATCAACTCAAGGATTTTAAGCCTGAAATTGAGTACAAAGCTCTGATACCAATTGTAAACCGAGGTTAAAACCCAATAAAGGGGGGTGAATTTGGTTTTAAAAAATTTGTTAATTACTTTGCAAGCTTTCAATTTGTTAAAGGCACAAAGCACACAAACAAATAATATGCTTAAAAGTATAAAGTTTAAGGAAGAGAAGATGCAAACTCCGTTTATAGTGGTTCGGCAATATCGGATTCCTTCCGACCTTACGTCCACTCTCTTCAAGAACCTCCTTGAAGTAATCCATTAAAACTTTAGTCATACAACATCACGGGTGTTGTACAAACCTTACAACCGATCTCTTCGACGCGAGATTTAAACCCACTCTATTGAGCATTTTAAAAAGAGAGCTTACACATTCAATTAAGTTTTTACTCATTGATACACAAAAGCTTTGAAATACTTATTGTTGAGCCATTCTTCAAGCTTTACCTTGAAAGAGAGATATTATTCAGTTGTATTAGCTTTCATTATTGTCTCTCTACTATTTAGTTTACAACATTTATTGTAAAGGGATTAACTTCTGAAAGGAAGAGATTAACTTCCAAGAGAAAGTGATTTTTTGCTTCCAAGAGGAAAGGATTTGCTTCCAAGAGGAAGGGATTGATTGTAAGGTTTGTGCAACACCCGTGAAGTTGCATGACTAAGTTTTTAAGTGGATTACTTCAAGGAGGTTCCTTGAACAGAGTGGATGTAGGGTCGGAACAAATCCGATATTGCCGAACCACTATAAACTAAGTTTGCATCATCTATTCCTTAAACTTTTTTATTTACAACACATTATTTGTTTACATGCTTGTGGGTTATTTGTTTTTATAAACTTGTGTCTAATTAGCAAAAGTTTTTAAAAACCCAATTCACCCCCCCTCTTGGATTGAAACCTCGGTCTACAATTAGTATCAGAGCCTCGTTCTCAATTTTAGGCTTAATGTCCTTGAATTGATCCGATGGAAGCAAATAGCTATTCTGAAGGACACTCATATACTAGGCCTCCTTTTTTCAATGGCTCCAACTATAATTATTGGAAAAACAGAATGAAAATCTTTTTCGAAGGACAAGATTATAATCTATAAAGAGTCATTGAAGAGGGACCTAGAATTTCATCAAAGGAAATAACTATTGGAGAAATCAATCATACAATGCCTAAACTCAAAACTGAGTACAATGATGAGGATTGTAGAATGATGTCTCTTAATAGTAGAGCCACAAGTATTTTACATTGTGCTTTAGATATATCTGAATACAATAAAATCTATGCATGTGTTTCGGCTAAGGAGATATGGGATAAATTGCAAGTTACATATGAAGGAACTAGTGAAGTTAAAAAATAAAAAAATCTATATGCTAGTATCTGAATATGAATCTTTTAGAATGTCTCCTAACGAAACAATTTCTCAAATGCACTCACATTTCACAACTGTTGTTAATGGTTTAAAGCTTCTTGGTATGAACATTAAGGAGTTTGAACTAAAAAGAAAAATCTTAAGATCTTTGCCACCCACTTGAAAAGCAAAGAAGACGGCCATCACGGAGGCCAAAGATCTCGACAAACTTGATGTTGAGATACTTCTTAGGTCATTATTGACATATGAGATAGAAGAAATGAATTCTATTGTCAATGATGATGAAAAGAAGAAAAAGTTGATTGCTCTCAAAGCCTCTACATGCAACAGAGAAGAGGAATCGGAAGAAGAGGCGGAGAGCAATGAAGAAGATGGTGAGATGGCTTTAATCACCAAATGGTTTCATAGGTTCTTGAAGAAAAGCAAGAAACCTTACACAAAGGATTCCTCTTCAAAAATGGAACCACTTGTGTGCTATGGATGCAAGAAGCCCGGCCACATCAAGGCCGATTGTATGGTTACAAGCAACCATACAGAAGCTTCAAGAAGAAAGCTATGATTGTAACTACTTGGAGTGATGATGAAGAAGAAGAATCCTAGGATAAAGAAGTCGGATACGAGAAAATTGCTAACCTATGCCTTATGGCAATTGATGATGAAAATGATGTATTATCTTCTCCCTTTTCTAAGAATAACATTGTTAGTAGTAGTGAAGAATTGTTAGAAGTCATAAATGAAATGCATGATGAATTGAAGAAATTTGATTCTAGGAACTCAACTATTAAGAAAGAGGTATTATCTCTTTCTAAAGAAATGATAAGTCTAAGAGAAGAAAAAGATAAACTATCTTCATTGCTTTATGATTCTTCTCAAGATTTCCTAAAAGATAAAAATGAAAACTTAAAGAATAAGATATTACAATTGAATGACACTATATCTAGACTCATACTTGGAAAATATAAGCTTTATGAAATGCTTTCTTGCTAAAGATTAAGTGGAGGAAAATCCGGGTTAGGATACTCTCCATTAGGCAAGCAAAAATAAAAAAAACGCTTATTCATGAAAACCTCTTGTGTGAATGAAGCCTCTATTTCAAATATCACTAGCAAGGTCAAAAACACATCCTCAATGAATGCTAGCATGTCTAGAAATGCAAATTCTAATGCATATACAAAAATTAAAAATCCTAGAAATACTCATGCTTATATGTATGCTCATACACATCCTAGGAATAACGATCATGTGCATCCTAGAAACAATATACATAATCAAAACTTGCATCTTGCACAAGCATATCCTAGGAATTACTATCATGGTTATTCTAGAAATAATATGCATACTCATGAAAATGCAAGCATGTATCCTAGAAATCATCTTCATACATTTTCTGGAAATGACATGTATTTTTATATTCCTCACAATAGAAACATGTATCCTAGGAACTCATATCCTAAGTATTATAGGCATGCACAACTAAATACTCCTAGAAAATTCAATAACTATCATCTTAGGATTGTGCATTATCAATATGTCTATAGATCACCGTATGCTGTTAAGAAAATATGGGTCCCAAAAGGAACTATATTTTTAAGGACTAACCACAAAGGACCCAAGAAATTTTGGGTACCTAAAAATGCCATTGTGTCTCATTGTGTGATGTAGATATGTCTCCACACCAAGGAAAAAGGTAACTATTGGTACCTTGATAGTGTATGCTCAAAACACATGACCGGTGATAAAAGTGTATTCAAGGAGCTAACTCTAAGAGTTGGCGGACTTGTCACCATTGGAGACAACATAAAAATAAAGATCATCGGGTATGGAAAAGTTGGTAATAATTTCTCAACCATAGATAATGTATTGGTAGTACAAGGTCTTAAGCCAAATTTACTAAGCATTAGTCAACTTTGTGACAAAGGTAACAAAGTCACATTTGAAACCTCTCATTGTCTAGCTATAGACATCAAGAGTAATAAGATCAAATTTGTTGGCCATAGAAATGAAAATGTCTATATAGTTGATTTAAAATCTTTGCATTCGAAAAATGAAAAATATTTTCCCGCATTTAGTGAAAACCAATGGCTATGGCATAGAAGGCTTGGTCATGTGAGTATGGATTTGCTTAAATCATTTTAAGAAAAAATTTAGTCATTGGACTTCCAAAAATCAAATTCGAAAAAGACAAGGTGTGTGATGCTTGTCAAATGGGAAAACAAACTAGAATTTCTTTTAAATCAAAAAATGTAATCTCAACCACTAGACCATTGAAACTTTTGCATATGGATTTATTTGGTCCAATAATTACCATTAGTTTAGGTGGCCATCAATATGCTTTTGTTATTGTTGATGACTATTCAAGATATACCTTTGTTATCTTTATTGTTTATAAGGCTGAAGCTTTCAAAGGATTTAAAAACTTCTGCAAAAAAGGTTCAAATTGAAAAAGGAATTTGTATTTCAAACATTAGAAGTAATCATGGAAAAGAATTTGAAAACCAAAGTTTTTCAAAATTTTGTGATGAAGATGGAATTGATCACAACTTTTCAGCTCCTAGAACTCCTCAACGAAATGGAATTATAGGCATGCACAACTAAATGCTCCTAGAAAATTCAATAACTATCATCTTAGGATTGTGCATTATCAACATGTCTATAGATCATCGTATGCTGTTAAGAAAGTATGGGTCCCAAAAGGAACCATATTTTCAAGGACTAACCCCAAAGGACCCAAGAAATTTTGAGTACCTAAAAATGCCATTATGTCTCCTTGTGTGATGTAGATATGTCTCCACACCAAGGAAAAAGGTAACTATTGGTACCTTGATAGTGGATGCTCAAAACACATGACCGGTGATAAAAGTGTATTCAAGGAGCTAACTCTAAGAGATAGTGGACTTGTCACCATTGGAGACAACACAAAAATAAAGATCATCGGGTATGAAAAAGTTGGTAATGATTTCTCAACCATAGATAATGTATTGCTAGTACAAGGTCTTAAGCCAAGTTTACCAAGTATTAGTCAACTTTGTGACAAAGGCAACAAAGTCACATTTGAAACCTCTCATTGTCTAGTTATAGACATCAAGAGTAACAAGATCAATTTTGTTGGCCATAAACATGAAAATGTCTATATAGTTGATTTAAAATCCTTGCATTCCGAAAATGAAAAATGTTTTCATGCAATTAGTGAAAATCCATGGCTATGACATAGAAGGCTTGGTCATGTGAACATAAATTTGCTTAAAATCATTTCTAGAAAAGATTTAGTCATTGGACTTCCCAAAATCAATTTTGAAAAAGACAAAGTATGTGATGCTTGTCAAATGGGAAAACAAATTAGGATTTCTTTTAAATCAAAGAATGTAGTCTCAACTACTAGACCATTAGAACTTTTGCATATGGACTTATTTGGTCCAATAAGTACCATTAGTCTAGGAGGCCATCAATATACTCTTGTTATTGTTGATGACTATTCAAGATAACCTTTGTTATCTTTATTGCTTACAAGGCTGAAGCTTTCAAAGGATTTGAAAACTTCTGCAAAAAGGTTCAAAATGAAAAAGGAATTTGTATTTCAAACATTAGAAGTGATCATGGAAAAGAATTTGAAAACTAAAGTTTTTCAAAGTTTTGTGATGAAAATGGAATTGATCACAACTTTTCAGCTTCTAGAACTCATCAACGAAATGGAGTTGTTGAGAGGAAAAATAGAGCTCTAGAAGAATTTGCAAGAACAATGCTTTGTGAAAATATCTAAAATACTTTTGGGCTGAAGCAGTAAACACTTCTTGCTATATCTTGAATAGAATTTTAATTAGGCCTATGCTTGATAAAACTCTGTATGAATTATGGAAAGGTAGAAAACCAAATATCTCCTATTTTCGTATATTTTGTTGTAAATGCTTCATCCTAAATAACAACAAAATTAACTTGGGTAAATTTGAATCTAAGACTGATGAAGGGATATTTTTAAGATATTCAACCTCTAGCAAGGCTTATAGAGTCTTCAATAAGAGAACTCTAGTGGTAGAAGAATCCGTACATATAACTCTTGATGAGTCTAACCCAATTAGTAGTAGAGAAGTTTCTTTTAATGATGATGCGTATTTTATTCCAAGAACAGAAACACCTACTCCCATTGTTGACCCAAAGGAGAGTCCACCTCAAACAAATGAAGAGATTGAAACTCTCAAATTGGACCAACCATCTATAAGCCGACAAGAGGATAGTCTTCCCAAAGATTAGAGGTATGTAAATTATCACCCGATTGATCAAGTGATTGGTGATCCTTCACAAGGGATAAGATCTCATTCTTCTATTAGAAATATTTGAAATTATGTAGCTTATTTGTCTCAAATTGAACCTAAGACATTTATTGAAGCTGAAAAGAATAATGATTGGATAATTGCAATGCAAGAGGAAATAAATCAATTTGAAAGAAACAATGTTTGGAATCTAGTTCCTAGACCTAAGAATCATACAATAATAGGAACTAAATGGGTATTTAGAAATAAGATAGATGATAATGGAATAGTGACTAGAAATAAGGCTAGACTAGTTGCTAAGGGATATAATCAAGATGAAGGAATGGACTTTGATGAGACCTATACTCCTGTAGCTGGATTAGAAGATATTCGAATGTTATTAGCCAATGCATGCTTTAATAAGTTTAAGTTATTTCAAATAGATGTAAAAAGTGCATTTTTAAATAGCTTTATAGAAGAAGAGGTTTATGCTGAGCAACCTCTTGGATTTGAGAATCCTAGTCTTCCAAATCATGTCTACAAGCTCTCTAAAGCTCTATATGGGTTGAAGCAAGCTCCAAGAGCATGGTATGAAAGACTAAGTAAATTTTTTATTAACAATAATTTTATAAGAGGTAAAGTAGACATAACTCTCTTCACAAAAACTCACATAAAAGACACTCTACTAATTCAAATATATGTTGATGATATTATATTTGGTGCTACTAATGAATCTATGTGTCAAGAGTTTGCTAAGTGCATGCAAGGTAAATTTGAAATGAGCATGATGGGAGAGCTTACCTACTTCTTTGGACTTCAAATCAAATAATTGAAAAGAGGGATTTTCATCAATCAATCAAATTACACCAAGGACCTACTAAAGAGGTTCATGATGGAAAGCTCAAAGCCACTTGGTACACCTATGAGCACATCCTACAAACTTGATCTTGATGAAGGAGGTAAATGTGTAGATACTAAATACTATAGAAACATGATAGGAGCTTTACTTTATTTAACTGCAAGTAGACTTGATATTATGTTCAGTGTATATATGTGTGCTAGATTTCAGGCTAATACTAAGGAATCACATGTAGTTACAGTAAAAAGGATCCTTAGATATCTACAAGGAATTCAAACCCTAGGATTATGGTACTCTAGAGATTCATCTTTTGAGCTTGTAAGATATTCAGATGTTGATTTTGCTGGATATAGGTTAGGTAGAAAAAACATAAGTGGAACATGCCAATTCTTAGGTGCAATGTTAACCTCTTGGTTTTCCAAGAAACAAAACTCCGTTGTATTGTCAATCGCCAAGGCGGAATATATACCAGTTGAAAGTTGTTGTGCCCAAGTGTTATGGAAGAAACAATAAATAGAAGACTATGGCATGAACTTTAAAAGTATCCAAATACATTGTAATAATACTAATGCTATCAACCTAACCAAGAACCTTATTCAACACTCTAGAACTAAACACATGGAAATTAGACATCATTTCTTAAGAGACCATGCTAAAAAATGTGATATAAGACTAGAATTCATATCTTCTGAAGATCAAATAGCTGACATTCTTACAAAACCTCTAAGTGAAGCAAGTTTTTGCAAAATAAGATTGTCAATGGGATTGCTAGATTATGATAAACTGTATGTTTGATTGTTTCATCATTCATCATTTTGTATATTTGACATCTAGTGAAAGAGTATTAAACCTTATTTAATTATTCCCTCACTCAAGATGGCATAGATAAACAAATTTCGTGCTAAGACTCAAGATTGAAAATTTTCTTAAGAGTCAAGTCAACTGGTAAGTCTATCTCAGTCGACTGGTAAGTCTCTATCCAATCTTCTAGTCGACTGGTAACACTATACCAGTCGACTAGTAAATCAAGACCTTGTTTGGAGCCATTTTTTGAAATTCAGTTATCAACCCAGTCGACTAGTATGAACTGCTCAGTCGATTGGTATATGTTTGCCAATTCATCCAGTCGACTGGTACCCTGACCTAGTCGACTGGTATGCAAAAATTTTCATCTCTGCAAAGGACCCAATCGACTGGTTCCCTAACCCCAGTCGACTGGTATCGCGATTCTATATAAAGTCTCTTCATTTTTTTCCAGATTTTTACGCCATTTTCAAAACCCTAAGCTTTCTCTCTCTAAAAAATTTCATCTTTTTGATCAAAAAACCTTAAAAACACTTCCTAAACACCTCGATCTACTTATCCAAACCATCCATTTCAACTTTCTACGGTTGAAATCTCCAATTTCCACTCAAAACCTTTTTTCTAAAAAAACTCACTTTCTACCAAAATATCCGATAGAATCTGTATAAAAACCACTGTTGGGGGACCACATGTACCTACTAGGCCAAGGTCCACCAAATCTAAGGCTTTGGATTCATGAGAGAAGGGCATGACGGATTCATCAAGCAAGAAGCCCAGAATAGGGCTTGATGACTTTCTGTTCTCCAGTTCGACAGCAAAGGATAGGTATACTTCTGTTATCTGCCATAAGAAAATCATAACGGGTAGATTGGTCGACTCTGAATCTATTCATCATGATAATTTTATTATATTACCTGCTTTCGAAGCCATCAACTTGACTCCACTGGTCAAGATACATGAAAAATATTACCCGAAACTGATTCACCAGTTCTATGCGAACTTGGTGAAACCCAGTCCGCTGGCTCTGAGGTTCAGAACCAGTGTCATAAGTGTGGAGTTTGAGGTCAACACTGACCTCCTGATGAGTATCCTAAGGATCCCTGTGGGAGGGATCCAATAGAGTCTGGAATGATGACCAGACAATTTGGAGTATGAGAAGACATGTCAGATAGTCAGGGGTAACCCTAACTATGTGTTTCAACCCACTATATTTCACACATGCAGTGACATGCCTCTTGACTCGAAATTGTTCAACCTCATTGTGAGTTGGACCATTCACTTGAGACTCAGGAGTCGGGGCTATTTATCTAAGATAGATATTGTATTGATTTAGTACCTCAAAACTAGGCACCACTTCAATATCTACCCCCTGCTGCTCGCCAACATGATAAATGGCGAAGTGAGCGACTCAGGATACCTTCCCTACAGGATGCTCATCACACTCATCCTCCAGCACTTCCGAGTGCTTCTCCCCACCTTCGAGGCTCAGGACATTGGCCTCAAGGACATTATCAACGTCTCATCACTGAAGAAGATAGGATGCATAGTCCAAGATGGCTTCATATACTCCAAGTCCGGGAAACACATTCGGATAGGAAAGGACAACAGCAGTGATGATGAGAACGAGAGTCCAGATGCTGCTGCTGTTGAGATGGATACGGATGACCGAGCACCTCTTATGGGTGACTCGAGTGCTAGTCAGGCTGGTTATGGTGATCTTCTTCAGGCTATCATAAGCCTTCAACTGATTATGCAGTCCGGCTTCCAAACTTTGAGCTCCACAGTTGACGCCATGCATCACGACCTCCGCTCTCTTCGGGATGACTTCGAGTTGTACCGTGAGCATACCGAAGGCTCTCTGGCTGAGCTTCGAGATCTTGCTCGTGGTAGCTCTGACTCTCCTACTCCCTAAGTCGTTTTTCTCTCTTTCTTTTGATGTACATATTGATGTCGTTTTTCATTGTTCTTAGCATGGACATATTTTCATATTTTATTGTATTTATACTTCTGTTTCGGCTTTATGAATCCTATTTTGTATAGACTGGTGTTATATATAATGATGGTTCATGCTTAGACTTATTTCATGTACTTGTTTTACATCTGTATAATATAGTTGCATGCTTCATATCTCTTTATATTAGGATAAATGCTTTAAAACTGCTTTTGCATGTATGGAAACTTCCCGTTTTTTTCGGGAAGGCTTCCGAACTCTGAATGATGACAAATTTTTAGTACTAGTTTGTTTATTATGATTTTTATGTCTATGGTATCTAGATAGCTTTTTTGTTGGTTTACTACCCCTTTTTCTAGTGTTGTCAAAACGGGAGAGAAAAATGAGAAAAGTATGTGTAAACTCAAATTAGTGCGTAGATTTAGGGGGAGCATTGCTCCAAAGAACATGGTAATGATTATATATGTTGAATTAATTGGTTGAGTTATACATAAACTGTTATTTACCTTTTTACAGGTTAGTTTTATTCTAAAACCAGAGGAGACTCTGCTCGATTTTTCAAAAAAAATTGAACACTTAGTTTTTAAAACTGTTTTTCTCTCATAAGTTTTGTCATAATCAAAAAAGGGGAGATTTTTTACCCTCACCTATATTTTAATGATGACAAAACACAACTCTTATTCTACTAACAGTGCTATCTAAGTGTATTAAGCAATAAAAGCATTCAACCAATGATCAAGGTGCAAGAACTCAACCCGAATCAAACACCAAGTCAAGAAGATTTAGTATAGGTACAAGGTATTTAAACATGTTATAAATCTCACTTATTCAGGTAAAATGCTTGTCTTATGGATCCTTTTGAAAAAGTGTTTTTACATAACTTTTCAATCAAACGTTTTTAAGTTAAAATCATTTCAAAACATGAAAATTGGGTTGATAAGCAACCCAGTCGACTAGGTACTTATACCAGAAGACTGGTATATGGGACAATATATCCCCAGTCGACTGGGTACTTCAAACCAGTCGACTAGTATATTGGACAGACTGTCCCCAATCGACTGGTAAGAACCACCCAATCGATTGGTACCTTTAGCAGCCTTAAAAATACGATTATTAACTTGACCCAATCGACTGGTACTAAGACCCAGTCGACTGGTAGTTCAAAAAATATGACCATTGAAACGCGAGATTTCAGCACAAATTGCACCAAATCGTACCAGAACAGTACAAAGCGGCTATATTATCTCGAGGCTATATAAACCCACTCTATTGAGAATTTCAAAAAGAGAGCTTACACATTCAATCAAGTTTTTACTCATTGATACACAAAAGCTTTGAAATACTTATTGTTGAGCCATTCTTCAAGCTTTACCTTGAAAGAGAGATATTATTCAGTTGTATTAGCTTTCATTATTGTCTCTCTACTATTTACTTTACAACATTTATGGTAAAGGGATTAGTTTCCGAGAGGAAGAGATTTTTTACTTCCGAGAGGAAGGGATTTGCTTCCAAGAGGAAGGGATTGATTGTAAGGTTTGTGCAACACTCGTAAGTTGCACGACAAAGTTTCTTAATGGATTACTTCAAGGAGGTTCCTTGAAGAGAATGGACGTAGGGTTGGAACAAATCTGATATTGCCGAACCACTATAAACTGAGTTTGCATCCTCTATTTCTTAAACTCTTTTATTTACAGCATATTTTTTGTTTACATGTTTGTGGGTTATCTGTTTTTATAAACTTATGTTTAATTAGCAAAAGTTTTTAAAAACCCAATTCACCCCCCTCTTGGATTGAAACCTCAGTCTACATGAACAATATCTCTCTTTTAAGAACAAGCTTGAAGAATGGCTCATCAATAAATTTTTCAAAGCTTTTGAAAATTAATGAGTTATCTTGTGAATTGAATGTGTTCTCTTCTTGTTTTAAATGCTCATTGAAGTAGGTTTATTTAGTCTTGAATCAACATAGCCGTTTGACACTGACTTGGAAAGTTTGGAGAATTAAATGCTCAAGTCCCGCGTCTCAAACGGTCATATTTTCGAATGACCAAACAACTGGGTCCTTGTACCAGTTGACTAGGTCTTTGTATTAGTCGTCTAGGTCAAGTGAAAAATTTTCACTTTTTAGGCTAAAGTAGAGTACCAGTCGACTGGGTCCTCAACACTAGTCGACTGGGAAGTTTTTTGTCCCATATCCCAATCGACAGGTATATGGACCCAGTCAATTGGGTTGTCCTTCAACCCAGTTTACCTTTTCAAAAACAGTTTTTGACTTATGAACTTTTTGTATTTTAGTTTTGTCAAAATCTTTTGTAAATTGAGCCACAAATCAAGCTATATAATTGAATATAAGAGATTTACAATTATTTCAATTACCTTAATGCCTATTTTAGATCTTGTCTTGTTTTAGTGTCTGAATTGCGTTGAGTTCTTGTATCTTGTTTCCGTACTGAATGCTATTACCACTTAAACACTTAGATAAAATTGTTAGTATAATTAGAGTAGTGTTTTGTCATTATCAAAATCAAATACGGGTCAACACTAAGCTTTCTTGTTCTTATATTCTTTACTCTTTGTGTTTGATTGTTAGTAAAATTCAGTATTTAATTAGTGATAAGAATTAAGCATTTATACTTAAATAATTCCAACAATTTTAAAGGTAGATATCATTATATATGCTTTAATTCTTGTCGTCGCCAAAATATTACTAGATTCTATTAAAGTGAATTATTTTGATGGGAACAAAAAATTTCTAATATTTTGTATCTTACAATAATTGTTTTTGTACTAATTTATCTAATAAGGAAGACATTGAAAATTATAAAAATGGTCGAATAAAATTGTGAGTCCGCGGATAAAATTGCTAGACATACTATGTTAACTTGCTTAGCTAATGAACTATTCACTAGTGACATTATTTTAAGGAATAATTTTTTCACGTGGTAAACTACAATATCGTCCTAGCATTATGGCACTAGCCGTTAAGATTTATTGTAGTATTATCCTGTGAAATACTTTAACGATTAATCGCTTATGGAATTAATCACGAGGCTCTATATAAGAGAATAAGAAGATTATTGTATTGAAAAAGAAGAATAAAAAAATAAAGTTTAAGTATAGTGAAATGAATGCTCATATTTTATGGAATAATGAAAATAGTGATTAGATCATATTATTATCGTACAACTCTATAGGTTTCACTTACCAAAAGAGAAGTCATGTTTAGTATGATTATTTCTTACCACGTTAAGGTTTCAATTTGTATGTAGTGTTGTTACATATGCACGTGAAATTATATTCTTAGGTATTACGTATTGATTATATATTAAATTCCAAGAAAATGAGCTACCAATCATTGTACTATTAATATAAAAATAAAATATATATATATATTTATGTGCGACATAAAAAGTCACTAATTGGTCGCTTAAATGGTAACTGGACACACATTTCTAATAATGCTTGAAAAATATATTCTTTGTAATTTTTATATCCAAATGGATTTTTAAATAAAAGTAAATGAGATCACCATGCTTTACTTCTATATATAGTATTGTTACATTGATTCGTATTTGATTATAAACGGCTCGTATGCTAATGACTTTACGAGCATGTTTTATGATGAGAATTCACATAATATTGACATACAAGAGACTTGTAGTAATTTTAGAATAGCAAGTAACTCTTATATGTATTGGTGGTTGCTTTGAGTTCATTAGTGTATATATCACCATTATATTAGAGCATATACGAATTGAATGTATTGTCAAATTATATTTGGTAGACTTTATATGTTTAAGTTCAAATTAAATATTATTAAATGAGTGTCGGTGAGAATTACTATGTTAAGCACTAATAGTGACATGTATGCAGTGTTTTATGGGAAGCTTTTCATATTATGGGATTATCATATTTAAAAAATGGAAGTGATGTGCTACAATCAGTACTTCGTATAAATGTATGCTATACTAGCTTGTTATGCTGTTGTATATTTGTCATGAAATCAGGTTTCGGTTAGTGTGGCTTTTGTTGCATGCTAATGAAGACTTTTTTATATAATTAACTATTGGGTAGATATAATGGCTAAGTTTTGATTTGTAAAATTATTTTGTTCATAAAGATGTTCTATATCTTTTCCTGTAGAAGGCCTATCTTTGTCAGCTGTTCTGACAATCTTAAAGGGAGCTGTAGGAATTGATTCTTTGAATCCTAAGGGTTGGATTGATAAATTGTTTAATGGAGGATGAATGAATGATGAAACTACTTGATTAGTTGGGGTCTTCCATTTCTGCTCTAATTTATTAATAGTATCTAATTGATTTATTTTTTCTAAATCTGGATGATTAATAGCAAAGGGGTTGTAAATCTTATTGTTGAAAGTATATATTTTAAACCAGTCAAAGAAGAATATATCACAATGAATTTCATTCTTCACGGATTTGAGATTGTTCTTGTTTGTTAAATGTTTGGAAGAACCAATTTACTTTCTCCTTATTTTTTATTACAGAAAAATTCTTTCTTAATAAATCTTTATTTATTTCATAATTATCATTCATAATTACATTTACTTCATACATATCTGATCTAGTGGGAGAAAGGTCAAGGACTGGGTCCTGAACTTCATTTTTATTAGAAGTTTCTCCTACTGGATCACCTATTGCAGTTCTAAAGGATTCATTCTCATAAAATCCTTTAGGAATTGTTGGATGGAAATCAACACCTAATAAATGGTCATGAGATCTTGAGTCTAGACTTCGTCTAGGGGGCAAGATCTGTGGATCCTCAATGAAAGGAGGTAAGGGTGTTCTATTGAATACAGAATGTCTGGATAGGGTTAATGAGGAAGAGGAATTATCAAATCTGATAATGACACTTCTATCAGTAGACTCACTAATATGAGAAACATTTGAATTTTGTAATTCTTTGGGAGGAACTAAAGATTCAAATTTCCAACTATTGGGAACAGTGATTTGGTTCCATTTTAATAACTTGGGTGTTATAGTATTTGCATGAAAAGTGTTGGCTTCTAGAAGGAGGGTTTCTCCTGGTTTAGTTTGAAGTAATGCTTTAGGGTTTATCTTAGTGGTCATAACTTTATAATAAATCTTATAAATAATGTTTAAATTCCTAGTTCCTGTTTTTAGGTCTAAACCTGTTAATTGAATATCCAAAGTAAGAGTATCTATCAGATTTTGATCATACAAATCTATAGAAAAATTAGGATAACAATTAAAATAAACAGGACCATTATGAATATTTGATGCAACAAGAGATAATAATGAATTCAGAAAATTATTATGTCTAGCATCCCTAAGAATCATTAATATAGGAGTGTCTATTCCTAGACGATGTAATGGTTTAATGGCTATCTGAACTAATCCTAGATGCATGTATTTAAATCCTTCTTGCCTATGTTTCTTCATAGCAGGTAATGATAATAACTTAATGCTTTCATTCTCTTTACTTATGCTATAAGTTTGTTCAGTTGTTTTAATGGAGTAGTCTGACCTAAAGTCAAAGCTACCTACTTGGTAAATTCTATTGATTTTCTGACTGGGTATGTACCAATTCAGAAGATCTTGTTCTACTTTAGCAATGTTTATTTCTTGACTATTAATGGTGTAATTTGGGTCATGATCACCAGTGGGATGATCATGTGGAGGTGATGAAGGGTTGGATCCTGAAACAGATGATGAAGAGTCATCACCCTGTTTACGTCTTCTAAGAATCCTATTCATACTAAATGATTTGAAAATATGACAAAAAGAGGACTGTTACGACAAGTGAATAGTGTGACTGCCTGTGACTGCCGGGACCACCAACCGGGACCACCTAACATGGCTGACCAACGGACTTACAAAGGGCTGACCAACGGCCTTACCACCACAATGGCCTTACCACCACACAACCACCAGAATAACAGTAATCTAAGAGTAATACAATCAAAGCAGAAAGATGAACAGAACTACAAAGAAAACATAGGCATGGCTACTATGGCTCTGATACCAATTTATGCAGTATCGATAAAAATTTAAAAACTTTAATTTAATTTATGAAAATTATGCAAAGTTTTGGAATAAAACCAAATATTATATATTTTGCTTGCAAAGTACAAGGAGAGATTCTTACAGTGATTTACAAGAATTGGGATTGAAGGTCACACAGGTGAAGTATGCTTATAAAGGATTACACTCGCAAAAACAACTGAAAAGAAAACTCTGCCTAAGGCAGATTTACAAAACCTATTTATACTAAGTACTCTTGGTCTTCGATATTGTTGAAGTGAATTATTGCAATTGATCCGTCTTGATTTCTTTTTGAGATGCTTTTGAGCTGGCTGATATTTGTTGTCTTTTTGCTTTGATTGATTGACCTTGCTTTTGTGCTGGCTAATACTGTTTTTGTTATTTTGCGTCGGCTGCTACTTTTGCTTTTTTGATTGGATTTTTCTTTATTGCTGACAGATACTATTGATGGCTTCTTGTGTCGGCAATATCAAAATCCAAATCAGCATAAGGATCTTGGGCCCAGAATGTAGGATCACGAGGCGGAGAGGGAGAGCTGTCATTATCACTTTTGTCTGAGTCTGAAATCTATGATAATTCTTCGAGCAATTTCCTTCTTCTGTCTCTTTTGGATGAGCTGGAAAGTGATTTTGTTGCTTCTATTTTCTTGAGATGGAGTGGGTTATCATGAAACCAGGTCTTGACAGTCATGATGTCAGAATATGAGCAATCATATTTTGGCCACCATTTGATCTTGAAAATTCTTTTTAATGTATGTAAGCCTAATTGGGTTGGAACTATGGAATAGTCCCAAGCAAATATCCAAGGGATGGCAAACATAGCAGTAAAGAGAAGTTCATGGGCATATGGTTTCTGGTCTGATATATGGGATGTGAAATAATGAAATAATTCTTGAGTTTTTTGGGGAAGAATAATGGAACTGATGCCAAATAAAGACCACCAGTCAAAGAACCAAGTTGGAAATTCAAAACGAACTTTTTTGTCAAAAAATATAAACCATGAATGGGTTTTTGGTTTTAGAAAAAACATATTGTACCAAGCTTGTTGGTAATCATGGTAGGTGTATGTTGGAGGCACGAAGGCAATAGAAAAGGGTTTTAGTAGATAATGATATGGGATATGATCAGGATTAACTATTTTCAAAATTTTACATTTTGAATAAATTATCCTGGAATGGTCAATAGGGTCATAGGTGTGAGTTATCTCAACAGATTTTGTTTCAATTAAGATTAACTCATAGAATTTCTGGGTTTTGTGAATATCATCAGGTATGAAATGAAAACCTGCAGGGAAAATCTTGTTAGAATATAACCATTGACTAATTTTACTTTGATCATTCTCATTTGTTGGAATAGGTAAGGTAGTGCTTCTAATGAATTCTTGGTTGGGTTTTTCGTAATACTGAATAGTAGGGCTTTTTGGTTGAGATGATAAAATTTGGGAATATGATGGGGATAAGTCTGGAAAAGCTTGAGGATCTTCCAGAGGGAAAAATCTATTGGATTTTTGCAGTGTGATAGGAGTAATGGGAGGTCTTCGATGTTTTTTGGGTGAATTATAATAATCTGATAATGTCTGGGGTTTTGAGGAAGGATTAACCTTTTCCTTTCCTTTGCGGGATGTTGACATCTTCTTCTTTTTTATCCTGTAAAAATTCCCGAGTGAGGAAATCAGGAAGGGAATTGTTTTCTCCTTTTACGTATTCAATGTTGAAATCAGATGCACTTAAAATGGCTTGCCATCTGGCAAAGATTTGTTTGGAAACTAAATTTTGAACATCCTTTTGTAAAATCTCTTTTGCTGATTTACAATCAATGCGTAATAAAAACGTTTTTCCACATAAATCATCTTGAAATTTTGAGATGCATAAAACTATGGATAAAACTTCTTTTTTAATAGTTGAATAATTCTTTTGAGCTCCAAGCCAGAAACCAGAATGATAACGGACTATTTGCTCATTATTTTGACCTGGAAGGACCTGTTTGAGAATACCACCGTATCCTATATTGGAGGCATCAGTCTCAATAATTATTTGAGCTGAAGGAGACAGGATACCTAGACATGGAAGGCTGATGACTTTTGTTTTAATGAATTTGACGACTTCGGTATGATGAGGGGACCATGGTTCTGGATTTTTACGAAGCCTTTTATATAAAGGTTCGCAAATTTGTCTCATATGAGGGAAAAAATCTGCTATATAATTAAGACATCCTAAAAATATTTGTAATTGGGTTTTGTCTTTAATTTCATCAGGAAATTTTCCTGCAAATTCTATGGATCTATCTATTGGTCTTAAAGTTCCTTGATATATGAGGTGTCCTAAAAATCTGACCTTAGTCTGGAATAGTTTCATTTTTGTCTCTGATAGTACTAATCCATTAGTTTTGATAATCTGAAAAAAGGTCTTAAGATGTTTAAAATGTTGATCTATTGATTTGGAAAAAATCAATATATCATCTATATAAGTTATGCTAAAATTCGAATAGTTACTGAAAATGTCATAATTAAAGTTTTTAAATTAAGATACAGAATGTCTGGATGGGGTTAATGAGGAAATGGTCATGAGATCTTGAGTCTAGACTTCGTCTAGGGGGCAAGATCAAAATACTATAACAACCAAGTTATTAAAATGGAACCAGATCACTGTTCCCAATAGTTGGAAATTTGAATCTTTAGTTCCTCCCAAGGAATTACAAAATTCAAATGTTTCTCAGATTAGTGAGTCTACTGATGGAAGTGTCATTATCAGATTTGATAATTCCTCTTCCTCATTAACCCCATCCAGACATTCTTTATAATAAATCTTATAAATAATGTTTAAATTCCTAGTTCCTGTTTTTAGGTCTAAACCTCTTAATTGAATATCCAGAGTAAGAGTATCTATCAGATTTGGATCATACAAATCTATAGAAAAATTAGGATAACAATTAAAATAAACATGACCATTATGAATATTTGATGCAACAAGAGATAATAATGAATTCTGAAAATTATTATGTCTAGCATCCCTAAGCATCATTAATATAGGAGTGTCTATTCCTAGACGATGTAATGGTTTAATGGCTATCTAAACTTAGCCACTATATCTACCCATTTACACGCCATTAATCACACCGTAGATTCCATAGATCATAAAATTGATAATCTTCCTTCTCAAATGCCCCGGGAGAGAGGACCTTTCTTACCCTTCTTACCATCTTCTTCTTCCACTCCAACCCCTAGCAAATCTTTTAGTCTTACTCCTATCATTCAGAAACCAATTGTCATTACTCAACCCATTTTTACTCCTCATATAGAAACTGATGTAGTAACCTTAGGAGATGATGATATATTAGCCTCTATTAATAGAAAATTACAACAATTAAGCATTAAAAATGATCCCAAGGATACACCAAGTCCTCAAGATACTATTCATAAAATAGATAATGATTTAATTAGTGAAATTAAAGAATTTGATGAAGTCAATAAAATCAATATAAGGAATAGAGCACCTTTACCTACAACTAGGAATTTTTACCCTAGACCAACACCTCCAGATCTTCAATTTGAAGATAGATCATTAGCAGTACAAGCTAAATATGATTGTGACTCCATTTATGAATGGAATATAGATGGAGCAAGTGAACATATAATTCTTGATATACTTCAAGAAATGTCTATGGCAGCAACCTCTTATAGGACAAAACCTACTAATATCAATAAAGGCATTACTAAGTCTATCATTGCAGGGTTTACAGGAACCCTTAAAGGATGGTGGACAAATTATTTAACTGAAGAAAATAGGACTGAAGTCCTAGAAGCCACAAAGGCTGGAAACCTTCAATCAATCCAAAACCCTCAAACAGGAGAAATTTCCATTTTCACCCCTCAAATAGAAAATGCATTCGAAACCCTTATTTTTGCTATTACCAAGCCTTTCATAGGTGATCCAGAAAGATGGATAGCCAGGTCTACAGAGATTCTTCTCAATTTGACCTGTCCTACCATGCAAGACTTTAGATGGTACAAGGACGTATTCCTTACCAAAGTCTTTACTAGGAAAGACTCCAATCATGATTACTGGAAAGAGAAATTTATTAGTGGACTTCCCAAACTCTTTGCTGAAAAGGTAAGGCAAAGAATTAGAGATACCAATAATGGAAATTTACCTTATGATGATCTCTCATATGGAGAAATCATTAGCTTTATTAACCATGAAGGATTAGCTCTTTGCAATGATATTAAGTTAAAATCAAAAATGAAATCAGAACTCTATTAGAGCAAAAAGGAATTGGGATCCTTTTGTGCTCAATATGGATTTGAAACAATTAGAGCCCCATCTGCTATTAGAAAAAAGAAAGCCAAGTCTATTAGAAAACAGACTTATAAAAAGTCTTTTAGGCCCAATAGGTTTTTTAAGAATAGTAAAACTAGTACTTCAAACCCAAAGCCTAAGAAAAGAAGCCCAAAAGGTCAATTCATCTTTAAAAGCCTGTTTTAAATGCGGCAGTCTTGGTCATTGGACCAAAAACTGCAGAGTAAAACAGAAAATAAATGAATTAGAAATAGAAGATCCATTAAAACAACAATTGTTAAAAATAATGGTTAATGACTCACAGTCTGAAGAAGATTCTTCTTCTGAAGATGATGATGTCATTTACACATTACAAGAAAACTCCAGCACAGAATCCTCTGATGAATCACAATCATATGATTGTGAAGAAGGATTTTGTAAATATAAGACCATCAACATGATATCTTCCCAAAAGGAATTCTTATTAGACATCATAGATAAAAATGATGACCCCATTATTAAAAAAGACTATTTAATAAAATTAAGAGATATTATTTATGAAGAAAAAAGATTTGAAGATCCAAAACCTTTCAAATTATCAAAAATTTTAGAAGAAAGGTTTAGCAAACCAAAAACTGTTAGTATCCAAGATTTGTAATTAGAAGTTAATAATATGAAAGAACAAATAAAAACTATTCAACAAGAAACTATAGATCTTAAGGCAAGAATGATTAATGTAGAGATAAAAAATATTAAAGATTCCATTTTATCTCCATTAAACAAAGGAAAAGCCATTATGGCTGATCCTGCCCCCATACCATCTGATCATATGGAATCCTTACCAACCCCATTACCCTTAGATGAAAGTTTCATAAGTTTAATAGAAAAAATTCATTACCAAAAATGATATATTAAAATTTCTATAATCATTAATGAAGAATATCACATCGATACCATTGCTTTGGTTGATTCTGGTGCAGATCAGAATTGTATCAAAGAATGATTAGTACCCACTAAATATTATGAAAAAACCACAGAAAGGTTAAACACTGCCAGTGGTTCAAAATTAAATGTAGAATATAAAATTAGTAATTCTTATGTATGTAACGATGGTTACTGTTTAAGAACTCATTTTATTTTAGTAAAAAATATACATCAAAATATTATTTTAGGAACATCTTTTCTTACTCAAATATATCCCTTCACAGTTAGTCATTTAGGGATAGAAACTCATTTATTAGGACAAAGACTATTTTTCCCCTTTCTCCAATCAATAGACACTCGTGATTTGAATCTATTATAGGCCAACAGTCTTCATAGACAAATAAATTTAATTCAAAATAAACAAGCCCATATTAATTTCCTTAAAGAAGAAATCCATTATAAAAAAATAGAACAACAATTACAAGAAGCCCAAATCCAAGCCCAAATTAAGGAATTAGAAACAGCATTTAAAAAAGAAATATGTGCTAATATTCCTAATGCTTTTTGGGAAAGAAAAAAAGCACATAGTATCTTTACCTTATGAACCTAATTTTAATGAAAAAGATATTCCCTCTAAGGCAAGTCCCATTCAAATGAATCAAGAATTATTAAATTATTGTCAAGAAGAAATAAAAGGATTATTAGAGAAAAGACTTACTAGACCCAGTAAATCCCCTTGGAGTTGTTCAGCCTTTTATGTTAATAAACAAGCTGAATTAGAAAGAGGAACTCCTAGGTTAGTTATTAATTATAAACCCTTGAATAAGGTCCTTCAATGGATTAGATACCCTATTCCCAATAAAAAAGATCTTCTCAATAGGCTTCATGATTCCGTTATATTTTCAAAATTTGATTTAAAATCAGGATTTTGGCAAATTCAAATTTGCGAAGAAGATAAATATAAAACAACATTTAATGTTCCTTTTGGACATTACGAATGAAATGTAATGCCCTTTGGACTCAAGAATGCCCCTTCTGAATTTCAAAACATTATTAATGACATTTTCAGTAACTATTCGAATTTTAGCATAACTTATATAGATGATATATTGATTTTTTCCAAATCAATAGATCAACATTTTAAACACGGCTGACCAACGGACTTACAAAGGGCTGACCAACGGCCTTACCACCACAATGGCTTATTGAATGTATTGTCAAATTATATTTGGTAGACTTTATATGTTTAAGTTCAAATTAAATATTATTAAATGAGTGTCGGTGAGAATTACTATGTTAAGCACTAATAGTGACATGTATGCAGTGTTTTATGGGAAGCTTTTCATATTATGGGATTATCATATTTAAAAAATGGAAGTGATGTGCTACAATCAGTACTTCGTATATATGTATGCTATACTAGCTTGTTATGCTGTTGTATATATGTCATGAAATCAGGTTTCGGTTAGTGTGGCTTTTGTTGCATGCTAATGAAGACTTTTTTTATATAATTAACTATTTTTGATACATGAGAGTTGGTCATAATTATTTGTATTAATCTTCAAAAATCATGGACTACTAGCCGTTGGGGGTTACGCTAATCTTAGTTAATGGAATATTAATTCCGAGTAAAAGTTTGTAATTAATTGCTTACTATGCTATTAAAGACATAACATCTTTATCTTTTGAGAGTTTTTTTTAAGAGAAATAGAAAAAATGAAAAGCTTTATGTGAAAAAAAAAAGAGTTTACGAATTAACTCATATATGTGATTGAAAAAAAATTATTAAGATTGCAAAAGCGATTCTCATATTATGTTATATATTATTACTGGTTGAAACTGTGTGGTTGCAGTGAAAAAAATCTTCATATTATTGCTTAATATATATTGCCAAAAATTGATCAAGTTAAAATTCTTAAGGCGTTTACATTGTTGTCATAGCTAGTAACTATTAATCGACAAAAGAAGGAAAATAGGTACTTTATGTTGGGCTATCAAGTATGGTTCTCTTAGTATCCTATCATTTTGACACTCATGTTTATACTCCGAATTTGCGATATTTGAAAGTGTGGGGGTCTTTGAAAAAGTTTGTTGTTCGAACCTAAATAGAGAAAAATGATTCTAAAACTTTTAATTATGTATTTATTAACTATGCATATTGGTTTAACATATATTATCTGGTGTACTGGAAGGTTATACTAATATGAGTTAATTAAAGCCAAAGAGTGGATATCTATTTACTTTTGCAGGTGGTAGCATCTTTTGAAAATCATCTAAATAGACTATTGTTGCAAGGTCCACCATGTAATATGAATTTATTGCCTTTGAGAAGGTTGCGTTTGCAGCTGAATGGCTAAAACATTTATTCGTGGGTATTTCATTTTTTGGGAGATCAATCACATTTGTGACTTTCCATTGTGATTACCAAGCAACAATAGCTTGTACTAAAAATAAAATATATTTTGGGAAAAACTATGCATATCAGGTTGAAAGATAATATGATGAGGTAACTTATTGAGGAGTTTGTGAATCAAAGAGGAGTTTGGTCAATCCTCCGATCAAGTCACTTGCAAGAGAGCTAGTGAGTGAAACATCGAGGGGGATGAGTTTGTTGCTCACTAATGAGACTATATGATAAATACCCAACCTATGTGATTGGAAATCCTATGAATGAGTTCAATGAGAAGAACGAAGTCACTAGAGTCTTGTGAGGCACTGTCACTTTACTATACGCCTTTCATATGAGATGATTGATAAGGGTTGTTCCCTATGATGTATGACAATGCAAGTGCGATGAGTGTGAGGATGAGCTAATAGCTCTTAATGGGTCCATAGTTCAAAATTGGATGGGTGTTGATCGTAGTACACTTTTGATAGATGTCACATTAACGAGCGTGGAGTTAAATCAATCCTTATATGACTTAGGCAAGTCATTAACACTCGTGAAAATCCAAGTAGGCGCATGATTGTAATAGTATCAAACCGTTGAATTTGTTACTGGTTAAGAATGGTGTGTGAACTACTATATGGGTCGTATCACATTAAAAGGATTGGTTAAATGAGCTCAGTTCCACTATTTTCCTGTGGTCCCAAAATAATTCGTTCTAGTTGAAGTTCAAACCAAAAGGTACTATCACTAATGCTTAACTTCCTTGTATTCCTTGATATTGTTATTTCAAGTGTTTTGAAATAGGTGGGGAATTGTTAACTTTATTTTTTAAGTGTTTCAAAACACTTCACTTGTGTTAAACTAGCCATTGTAGTCCAACTAGCAGTTGTAAATTTTGGGATCAGATTAACCGTTAAGGGCTTAATAAGGTCACTAACTCACAATTAAGTCACTAGCCATTGAGCCATTATTGGTCATTGTCTCACCCATAATTTTACCATATAGTGGGCTTATAACTTCCAAGTCTAAGAGCCTATAAAACTACACATTGAACAATTAATCTCCTCTCTTATTCTCTCTATAATTTATCAAGTCTTGTAAGTGCCAAATAGCAAGAAATTTTCGGTAGTAATCATTTATCTTTTGTAGTGGATGCACTTTTATACAAAAAATTACTATAGCTGAATTCTTAAGGGTAGACGCGTTGAGCACCATACGCACTAAGCCAAAGATTTTAAGGATGTGAAATCTATGACAACACTTTTACATGTCTCTATAGCTAAACTTTCTTGTTATTATATTCTTTATTTTTTTTGTTTAATTGTTAGTATAATTCATTATTTTATTAGTTATAAGAATTAAACATTCATACTTAAATAATTTCAACAATTAATTTTATATTACTAACTTAAGGTTTCTTTGTATAACAAGTTTACTTTGAGTACTTTGTATAATATGTCTCAATTAACGCATAAGAGTTACAAAGTTAAAATATATATGCACAATGTATGAGAACATTTTTTTAAATATAAAATATTACTTTGTGTTTCAATGTTTTATTTACATTTTAAAAACGATCAATTTACTCCATACATTTTAAGTATGTGCCCAATAAATATTTCTGGTGATAATTCTGATAAAATTGATACTGCCGTATATAAAACCCTTGACTATTAAGCATATAAAAAACTTTATCAAAAATTTTGTGTGCGTCAGTATAAATTTTTTTAAAATTATTTTCAAAATGGTTTATTAAACACATGTTTAAAATTTAAGGAATAATAAATTGATCGTTTCTAAAATGTAAAATACATGACAAAATATAAGATATTCAATGAAAATAACCCTAAATTTTATATTAATATTATTTTTGTTTGAAAAGATACCCCACGAAATTTTTTTGGGTGTTAATATTATGTTAACGAAGTCAATCACGTATATTAAAATTCAACTTTTTCAAAACGTATGCAACTAAATTTGTACAAACCTAACTATGGTACTGATATGGAATTTGTCCAAATAAAATTATTAAATATACAGATCTAACGCAGCGAAGGAAGTAAGGAGCCACTCAGGCAGGAAGGATAAACTTGCGTAATGGTTCAAAAATTCGTCACCGACAAGGCCACATTGACTTACATTACATGACTTCATCGTATACCTCATGGAACAAAGACTTTTCCACTTTCCTTCACTCTGTTATTGTCCCATTCACACTTCGATTTTTTAATATTCTGTTAAACATACTGTACTTAGGATAAAAGATTTGGTATCTTTACATTTACTCGTTTAATAATTTCCAATTAAGAATTTCTTGGGGGTTTTCTTTTTGATTGGTCACTGAGCTGACTTGTATTCCAAGTTGCCGTGTATAGACTTTTCCTTTCCTTGAACCATAGAATGCTCTTTCTCTCTTACCTTTCGAGGTCTTTTGGGGGCAATAACTTTAATTGGTTTCTCTTCAAATTCCTCAAAATTGGGGAATTTATCTGATTGGGAGCAAAGATTCTGCATACCCCTCTAAGCAGATATAAAGGTGAGTTTTGCCAGCTCAGTTACTGTTTTGTTTTGGTATTAATTGTTTTCTTTTTCCTTTTTTCCTTGGTAAAATGATGAGAATGGCCCAAAGTTTGTTGAGTTGTCTTTTGATTCATAAAAGCTGTGCGAATTTGGTCGCCTAACACCGATAGAATTTTTAAGAGAAAAATCGTTTTCTTTTGGTAATTAACACAAGCTTTGTCAAATCGTTGATGGAGCACAGATTGCAGTTTTGATTAAATTGCTTAGAGCTTGGTAAATTTGGTGCTTATCAAATTTATTTATCAACTAATTCAGTGAATCTAATGAAGGGGAAAAGTGAGCATTTTCATTCTAAAATTTGATTTTGAGTTTCTGTTCTGAAGTTGTTAATTGCCAATATGTATGATTTTTCTCCTGCAAAAGCTTAACTCTCATTTTGGTTGCTTGTCATGACATTTCTTAAGACTTTCTCCCATATGCGTACTTGATAACATTTCCATGTCCCAAGATTTACCTTCTGGTTGCTTTGTTTTTATTGAGTCTCTTTTCTTGTTTGCATCTGGTTCTGCAGTGAGGAAATTAATGTGTGTTGATTTGTTGGGGGCTATGAAGTGTTTCTTATTCTCCAATGGAGACAAGAATGATGAACCAAAGACCCCAAAGTCAGTTTCTATGCAGTCCGCAAATTCTATGTTCACTGACCGTGAAGTAGGGAGATCTGGGTCTCAATTAAATTCTGGGAATGTCTCAGGAACCAGCACAGAGTCCATCGGGAGGCCTTCATTCCCTAGCATGTCTCAGAGACCTAGTAATCTCAGAGTGTTCACAGTTTCCGAGCTCAAGTCAGCCACCAAGAATTTTAGCCGTTCTGTCATGATTGGAGAAGGTGGGTTTGGTTGTGTCTATAAGGGTTCAATCAAGAGTTTAGAAGATCCATCTCAAAAAACTGAAGTCGCAGTGAAACAGCTTGGTAAAAGGGGGTTACAGGTAAGTCTTCTTTGATATACTAACATTTTACTACTATAAGATTTCTTGTCATTGGCGCTGTTTGGTAACCCACTTTAAGTGGGATTAAAGCAATCTTCATAGTTGTTAATTTGTTATGGAAATTATTTCTACAAAAGTAAGAATCTTATCTAAGTTGTGAGGTGTTCTGGGGAAAAACACAAGTTACTTTGAGATCAGGTGCATATATGTTGCTAGAGTTTATGTTGAATTAGACTTCATTGAGCTACAACTCTTGGAATTTAGTCATACGGCATTCTAACATTGTACTTAGTGATTTATCATAACCCAACTTTTGAGACAAAAAACAATAAATTTACCAGCAATCTGTTCTCCAATAAGTTTGAGCAATTATCGAGTAAATCTTTATTTTTTTTTTGGATAAGTAAACTTCCTATAAAAAGGCACCAATGGGGTGCCACCTAATTACAAAAGACTAACTACAACAAGACAGTAAATCGATGAAATCTAACAACTCTATTTCATTCACAAAAGATTTCCCAATGAACCAAAACCCAAAAGTCTTAAACCATCGATCTTTAATGGTGGCTATAGGAGTTTCCTCGCCTTTGATCATCAAAGACTCTCCTATTCCTTTCATTCCATACCAACCAAAAAATATAGTAGAATCAAGGAATAAGCCTTTCTCATTACTTTAGAAGCCTTCAAACTGATCCAAACCCACACCTCATCTTGTATAGACCCAGTAGCCACCCTGGGATCTCCACGACACTAAAAGAGTAAAGGCCATCCCCCAAAGTTGTCTAGTGAAGGTGCACCCCAAAAGAAGATGGAAGACAGGCTCTGCCTCTTCTTTACAAAGATAGTATCTATTAATCAAAACTTTTCTCAAACCTTCCCGTCTTTTTCATTGTTAACACTTATCAATGGTCAAAATACCACCCGGTCCACCCCAAGTTGCCTCCTAAGCAAAGAAAGCCACCTTCAAGGGGGCACAAGTTTTCCAATCGATTTCCAAGGATAGTTAGCCTTCCCTTTCCAAAGACCCCTTAACAAGTGCTTTGTAGAAAGACTCGATATCAAACTTCCTTACCACATTCAAAGTCTACCGAGCCTTGTCTTCACAAAACAAACTGCGCTACGCTTTGTATGGTCAACAATTTGAATTTCCCAATCATGAACATTATGAATCAACAGGATATCCATACCAACTCCCTCTCATGAAAGTGAACACACGAGCTAATCAAAGCATCTCTATTCCTAGCAAGAGCAAAAATAACCAGAAACTTTTCTTTTAAGGGAATGGTTCCGTGCCACACATCATGCCAAACCCAAGAAGAAGCCCCATTGCCTACATTAAAAGAAACATGAGGAAAGAAGTCATCCCACCCTTTGCTAATTAATCCACCTCCAAATCCCCACTCCATAGGATCCTCTACCATATTTAATTATCGAACCATTTTGATCAGCCCATATTTAGCAATAATAACCTTCCACCAAAGATGGCCATTTCCCATCACAAATCTCCAAAGCGATTTACCAAGAAGAGCTTTATTGAACACCAAAAGGGATTTAAGACCTACACCCCCTTGATCAATTGGTTGTTTGACGACCTGCCACTTGGCAAGATGGTTTTTACATTCCTCCCCCATATTACCCCAAAGAAATCTTCTTTGTATTCCTTGTTAACACTTAGCAACCGGACATGAAAAAGACGGGAAGGCTCGAAATAGTACTTTTGATGAGCATTAATCTATCCCCTTGGATAGGTATTGAACCTTTTCTCAAACCTTTCAACAATAAATCATATTTTTTACTATGACGCGCACATAAATTACTGTGTACAACAAGTAGAATAGAATACATCTTGCTTGGAATCCTACTCGAATATGTTCATCTGCAGCGTATGCTTACGTTGCGCCACTCTGCTTATATAAATCATAAGCTTATTATTCCATCTCTTGGTTGGCAGGGGCACAAGGAATGGGTGACAGAAGTGAACGTTCTTGGGGTGGTTGAGCATCCAAACCTCGTTAGACTAGTGGGCTACTGTGCTGATGACGATGAAAGAGGAATCCAGCGGCTTTTGATATATGAATATATGCCTAACAGAAGCGTGGACGATCATTTATCCCCTCGGTCTGAGACAACTCTTCCATGGGCTATGAGATTGAGAATAGCTCAGGATGCAGCTCGGGGCTTAGCATACCTACACGAAGAAATGGGTTTTCAGGTATTCTGCTATCAGTCTTCTGTTTCAATGTTTTTGATGCACTTGACATTTCCCATGTGTTTAAGGTTGCCTTTAGAACATGTTTGGTTCGTTTAATTTTTAACATGCACATTTCATTATATTGAACTGAATTCCAATTCAATGTGATTTTTATTCCATTGCATGTTTCATTGAGCTTACCAAACATGCTCTTAATTATACCCTTTTTTCGTTGTAGATAATCAAACATTTAATCCTACCCTTCTGTCTTTGTAGATAATTTTCAGGGATTTAAAATCATCAAATATTCTTCTAGATGAGCAATGGAATGCCAAGCTATCAGATTTTGGATTGGCTAGGTTGGGCCCTTCAGAAGGGTTAACTCATATCTCCACTGCGGTATGTTCATGCTGAATGATCTGTATACTTCGTAGTTCGTACCTTCCATAACACTTGATATGTATCCTTTTTTTTTCTTCCAAATATGTATTTCTTTTCGTAACATGTTAATGTGAACGGAAGACTCATTTGGAAGTCGGACCTCCATTAAGGATAGATTTTCTTGTGAAATCTGCCAAAAGTTTTCCAACTTAAATGGTCATGTTTGAGTTTTTTTGAGTTGTTTTCTATATTTGTATTCATGTAACTTTATAAGAAATAATAGTTTTTTTCTCTCCAGCTGTTTTCTTTTAGCTTAGCCATGTCTTTAAAAATGTTCAAGATCATATTATTTCTAATATTTTGCTACGGAAGTTGCTGAGGGCCCCTTCAGTTTTCTCATTGCAATATGAAATTAACAGGATGCTTATAGATGTTGAATATTCATTGTGTATAGTAGCTTTTCTTTTGGTGCTTGTTTTAACTTGTATTGGAAGTTATTTGCAATCCCTCTTTCTTTGATTTTTAATACGTGTTTGTGTTCAGTAATGCAATTTACTTTACTTATTTTTTTATAAAGTTTGAATTTACCATCGAACGTATGGAAAGCAAAACCACTGATTCAAACTCCTGGAAGTCCAACTTCATCCTTTTATATCCAACGAAAACAAAAAATTTCCCTTCAAGTAATATGAGAAGCAAAAATATTTATTTATTTTTTTTACATGTTCTCTTAACCTTTTTGTTTTCTGTCTAAATATTTGGTACAGTAGCATTGAATTGTTCTGTTTATAATTAAACTTAATTTGTCTAATCAGTAATGTTTATCAGGCTGTGGGAACCATGGGATATGCAGCTCCTGAATATATTCAAACTGGCCGTCTCACATCCAAGATTGACGTATGGAGCTATGGGGTCTTCCTTTACGAACTTATCACCGGTAGGCGCCCCCTAGATCGAAATCGCCCCAAGAGTGAGCAGAAGCTCATAGAATGGGTAAAGTCATACCTATCAGATGTGAAGAAATTCCGATTGATATTGGACCCAAGGCTTGAAGGAAAATACCCTCTCAAGTCAGCACAAAAGCTTGCAACTGTAGCCAACCGATGCTTGTTCAGAAATCCTAAGTTGCGCCCAAAGATGAGTGAGGTGTTGGAAATGGTGACTCAAATTATGGAGGCATCAACTGAAACAGGAAACCCTCAACTTCCCTTGAAGAGTTTTCCATCAATGGAAACTTCTCGGGGAAGTGAAGCGAAAAAAAAGAGATGGTTTGTAGATTTTAGAAATGGAGAAAGTGGTTGGTTGGCAAGGACTTGCTGATTGAAGTCACAAACTAGGTCTCTGTGTTTTCTTGCCGCTTGGCTGAACTTCTTTGAAGCTCCTAGTATTTATCAGCAGACTGACTGTATAATGCAGGGACTTCTTATATGATATCGTATACACACCGAGGTTAATTATCTCCTCCACCCTTCTCCTTTTCTACAAAATGTATATTGCTCCTCTAATACTTGATGTGAAAACTTCTTTTGTTCAATTTCTGTGAAAACCTTTTGAGACACTAATACCTATAAGAGAGAAGTTATGAACTTAAGGCTAGTGCCTAGTTGATCTGGAAATGTATAGTATTGTATACTAATTGCTTTATGTTGGTAGACATATTTTTTTATTGGCTGTCTCTGGAACTTGGAAATGTAAAATCATTTGGCATCAATCAAGCAGTGATTTTTGGAAATTAAAATAAATTTTTTTGGTTTAGTTTAATTTTGTTTCCACGTACAAAATATCATAATTTATTTATTGAAGGAAATGAAAACCTATCTCAGTCAAGATCCAAGGGCAAGAATTTAGATCAATCTTTATTTGAAAATTAAAATCGATGTCAAATATACGATAAAATTAACAAATCTGAATTTAGATTTTTTTTTATTTATTTTAATAATGTGACATTCAATTTCATCATGAACTTAACTTCATTTTAATTCAAATTTTCTCTAAAAATGCCATTAATATTAATGGAATAAAATTTGATGTAGTGAGTATTATAAAAAAAGATTTTTTTTTAATTGCAGATTATTAAATGTGATAATACCATCGACCTAAAGTAGTAATTACGAAAAAATTAAATAGTAATTTTTGTATTTAAATATATTTTTTGTATTTTTTAAAATTAAATACTATTTAATTTTTTTATAATTATTAATAGATTTTTTTGATTCTGTAATAACTTTCATGAAATCGGATCTATTGGATCACCATTCAAATATCAAAACCATCATTATAAAAAAAATCTCAAATATTATCAAATTAGTAGTTTATGAAAATTTAAGACTCTCTAACACAAATTTTCCATAAGAAAAAAGTATAATTATTATATATATTCAAATTGGGAACCATTCTGCATTCTGGCTCCCTGATTACCATTCAAATAACTCCACCGCCGTATTTGAATAACTGGGTTTTTAAAAGTATTTATTCTAAAATACTGTGATTTTACACAAATAAAGTTTTGTTTATAGTGTGGCATGTGCCGTGTCTGCGCTTAGAAAACTGTATGGAGAATAAAAGAAATCTCCGACGTACGAAAATGGCGATTCTTAAATCAGAAATCGAACAAAAAATGGTTGCTTACATTGCTTTTTTTTTAAATTGAATTTTCAAAATTTACTCAAACCATTACTGCTCGACACGTGTAATTATTATTATATTAAATCATATGTTATAATTATTATAAATTATTATCACTAAACATTTTATATTTTACTTTGTGTTTTAATATCTTTGTATATTTTAAAAACAATCTTTTCTTTATATTTTAAGTATATACTCAATAAACTATTTTTATAATTATTTTAACTAAATTGATACCGGTGCACGTTACTATCTTGACTATTAAATAGTGTAAATATTTTGATCAAAATTTTATGTGTCCATATCAACTTTGATTCATATTTTTGTGTATACCCTTATTAATTTTATCAAAATTATCGACACATTATTAAAATAAAAATGAACATTAAAATATAAGATAAAATGTAAAAGTCTTTGATGATAATAACTCATAAATTAATTATGTGTCAGTATATTAAATAATTATCATATTGTATCTGACAAAAAATTCTTGTTTGCAGTGAGTTTAAAACAAAATTTTTACATCAAATTAAAATTTAATTGATAATTTTTTAAATTATTTAAATATATACTGTTATTATTAATAAATTTTTTAAATATTAATAATTAAATTTTCATCCAATATAAAAATCTTATTTTACTGCGATAAAAAATCCCTCGTGTTGGACACCCATGTGTTGGACCTTTTGTGATATTTATAGAATCTTAGGCTGAATATCATTATAAATTCTTAAATCTCAAATACAGAAAGCCATATCAAATCTTACCCGTCCACTTCTCATACTCTAAAGTCAAATGCCCCTAAGAACGCGTTTTCTAATTACCTAATTACTTTAAATCGGAAATTAAGAAGAAAAAAAAGGTTCATGAAAGGCCGCTTAAATCAACGTCAAAATCTTGACCGCTCAAATTAAAATCTAACGGCTTCACTGCTTCCTTGAGAGACCCGGAACTTTCTCGACGTTTAACGGCGTGGCAAACAGTATATAAATGCGTTAACTGCGCGCCTCTTTCCATTTTCTTCAAAATTCTCTTCATTGCTCAATCGTTATCATCTTCACTCGTGTATTCCATTATATTCATACATATAAATACAGTGCCTTGTCCTTGCTTCTCGTTTCTTTTTCTGATCTTTTGACCTAGATTTCAACCATATTTTAAATTCTATCTGTTATTACCAGTGAATCGAAGTTAATTAGGTGAGTTCTTAATCTGATTTTATATCTTATGTGCTTTTGATTTTGATTTGTTGTTGACGAATCGAACCGTGAAAAGATTTAGATACTCACTTGGATTGGTACTTTGGGTTTATTTTTTGTTATTTCTAATATATTGAAGATTTGCGAGGTTTCTTCATGCTTAAGTTTGGAGATTTTATTATTCTGTTGCTCTGTTTCATTGGAGATTGTTTGTTATTAGTGTTTTCTGAACTTGGTGCTATTTTTTCGTTTTCAAATCCGAGATTTATTTTACGCTTTATGTGTCCTTGTTTAGGTTATGAAGTTTTTTTTAAAGTTCATTTGATATGGTTCATGGAGTAGACAACTGATCAGAAACCTTTTTGTTTAACAAAATATAAACAGATGGGTGATTCGAGGACTCATTGAACTGATTTGGTTTTTGGGGATAACGCGTTGTTAAGTTAACTTGAGCCTATGCTATGAGTAATTTGGAGGGTAGTTGTATTTCTTTTTTTTTTTTGGGGGAGAGTAATAGTATTTTGAATTGAGGGTGATGGAAAGTTTCAATGGTTTTAAATGCAACTTTTGTTTTTGGTAAAGATGGAAATCCTGTGGAGAAACTCTTTGTATGTGGCATATAGCTGTTGAAACTTAATTCCACATAGGTATCCGCAGGAGAAACATATTTTCATCTTTGGTCTTTTGTTTAGGTGAGTGAGCAAAACTTTTATCTTGAAGAAATTATTCCATGCTTTTCGAAAGAAAAAATATTGTTTGTTTTAGTCAAGTAAATCGACTATTATTATTTCTAGAATTTTCAGATTCCTCATGACAAATTGAAGTCAGTTTTCTCATGCTGGTCATGCCTGACAATAATAAATAAACCATCAGCATGTTCTTGTATGCAACAGTGGTTCCGGTCATCTGCTAAGCTTAGAATGCTTTAAAGCATATGCACATTTAAAATTCATTTTCTTAATGAAGTGCTTGCAGCTACCAGTATTAGCACAATGTTGCATATTCTAGTCAATTTTCAATTTGCAGTGTACTTGATTGTCAGATTAATTGCTTTATTATTATTTATTTAAGACCCGGGAAGATGGATATTCCACTGATTTTTATTGATGATTGTAATCTAAACTGTACACTGCTTTCACAGATACCAGAATTATTGATGAGGATTCTGTACAGTGATTCATGTGTATTTTGGAAATATATTATTTGAAATAGATGGCCACATACGAGCAAGATTCAGATTTTGTTCAGTGGTTTCTTTGTTATGACCCTTACTATCATTCTGGGTACAATGTTGAGGTGATACAGCATGATGATAATCACATTGACAATGGACAGTATTTCAGAGGATATAATAATGCAGAGTGTAGCAATGTAGAGAATGATGAGATTATTGCTTGTACCCTTCAAGAAGAATTTTCGCAGTTAGCACTTACAGAAACATATGAAAATCCATATGCTGGAGAAGAGCACATGCAAGCATCCACTAATCCACATGACTGGCATAGTCTGCCAACTAGGAACTACTCTTTAGGTGATCAGGAATTTTGTTGCCTTGTTCCTTTATTTCATGTATATGGTACTAACTTACCCATATATTTCATATTTGATATTGTTCTGTAGAATGGGAAGGCCATGAGCATGGCCAGAACGAATGTGAAGATTTATTTCCCTCCAGCTCATGTTCTAGCCCCAGTGATTCAGAAGAGTGTTCCCGTTCTTTGGAGCTGACTAATGAAGATGCACTAGATGGTGAAATAGGCAAAAGATTGAATCAGATGATTCCTATACCTCTAAGTTTTCATTTTCTAAATTACCATCACAGTCCTTAATTTCTGTTTGGTGTAGCTATTGAATATATGGTGATTTGCATGCAAATAAAGATTGATAAAAGTGTCCTCATTTGATTGGTTGCCTGGATTGGATCCTAAGGAACTAAAACTTGCAAGTTTGAATTAAATAATCTATGAGGTACAAGTGTCAAGGTTGCTTATATGGTGAGGACTCAGGCTTTGTCATATACAAAATTATATATCGCCAAGTCATGAGTTTCACTGAAATTTTTATCCCTCATTATGCTAATTATCTTGTTTGCTAAGTATAGCTCTTAACCATTGGTAGATCTGCAAAAACATTATAATTTTGAGTACACAATTGCATTGGTACTATAACAACAAACCCCAGTACTTGACAACATGTTCTAGACCTGATAAGAAATTACATATCCATATGCCTGATTTTCATTATTAATTGTTCTATTGTGGATACTATAGTAATGGTGTATCTAAGTTTATAGAAGTTTTATATATAGATATGCTTTTTAAAGCTAATGTTATTCTATTCAAAGTCAATGTGCGCCAGTGCGACCATGCCTGTGTTTCTGTGTGTTGTTATCTCTGGCTCCATTTCATGTAAGAAAGGTCAAGAAAGGTGAATGGAGTGAAACAACCTCATTAGATTGTATTTTGTACCTATCCTGTGTCACTATATTTCACATATGGCTCATTAAACTTTCCATTGGTTGTGTGCAGCATGTTCCAAGAATTAATGGAGAAATACCTTCTACTGATGAAGCAATCTCAGATCATGAAAGGCTGTTGAACAGGTTTCATTTCTTATCTTTTATCTTTTCAGGAGTTGAATTCCATGCATTATGTACAAGAAGCAATGAAAGAGTAATTTAACATGTATAAGAATATTTAAATTGATTGATATTTTTGTATGTACTATACATTTTTAGTTTAATCGATTGATATTAGCTTCAGGCAAATTCTCGTTGACAGTATATATGAATATGCATAATTTACTAGATACTGAATCGTAGTTTGAATTTTAAAAAACTACTGATTGACTTTATTTTTAATGTGGTACACTTGATGCTGTATTTTTGTTTTTTTGGTCCAGATTAGAGTTACATGGCTTCGTTGAGCATAGAGTTCAAGGAGATGGTAACTGTCAGGTTTGTTGTCTTTTAATTATCTTTAATTGACTTTTCCTTGTCATATACATCATTAGTATTTTATATTGTAGAGTGAATGGAGTATTATAATGTTTATTTGTTTACTTTCCGTTTCCCAGGTCCGTGCTTTATCAGATCAATTGTATAACACTCCTGAGCATCACAAACTTGTTAGACAACAAGTTGTAAATCAGGTTGTTGTCCTGGATGTTATCTATAATTTTGCATTAGAGAACTGTAATTTTTCTTATTTAATTATTCCGTTGTTATGTGGCTCTGATTTTGTTGAAATGGTTTGTTGTCATCAGCTTAAGTCTCACTCAGAGATATATGAAGGATATGTTCCCATGGAATATGCTGATTATTTAAAGAGGATGTCTAAGTATTTTCTGATCTCTATACTTTTTCTTGTTTCCTTATAAAGCCTTTCATTCTAAAAATATCCATGTTGATGCCCTTATTGAATGAAATCAGGAACGGTGAGTGGGGTGATCATGTCACATTGCAGGCAGCTGCAGATTCGGTATGGATTATTCACGCAACATCCTTCTCTCTCTCACTCTCTCCTTTGAAGTTCTTAAGTTCTATTTTTCTTGTTTTGTTGTATGGCAGTGGTTGAAAAATTAAAGTTATCTGTTGTATTCTTTGCTGTTATAGATATATATGTTCTAATTCCTTCACACATATGACATCAACTGCTCATCTAAGTTTGGAAATTAATTGTCAACGTTATGCTTATCTTGTAGAAAGCAAAGTAATTTTATGTTGTAGCTTAAAAAGCTTGTAGCTGTCTTACAGAAGATTAGAAGTAGGTTTTTGAGATGTAAAACCAAATGGTTTCACGAGTTGTGTTATTCTCATTCATACGGCAGATATAATATTGAACTGGTGGATGCCATATTGTTAATGTCTAACTTGTGACTGTCCACTTGCAGTATGGCGTGAAAATATTGGTTATGACTTCTTTTAAGGATACCTGTTACATAGAGATTCTTCCTAATGTCCAGAAGTCAAAAGGAGGTACAATTTTGCACTTCTTTGTTTCAGTTGTGAACCCAACAATTTTCTGAATTTTCTCTGTTGAAGAGCTGTTAGGTTTTTCATCAAATTTTCCTGTTAGTTAGTATGATAATAATTACTGTTAGATTGGATTTCTAGAATTTCTCTACTGCCGGATAAGAAGCCAAATAATTATGGGTCATCCAATCAAGTCTTAGTTTGTTAATTTCTTGTAATCTTTGCACATTGCTTATGCTGAATTTTTTATTTTTAATTCTAAAATTAAAATGGAATTATCTTCCTTTTCAATGTGAGAAGATCATAATAAATGTATCTGGTCATTATGAGATTATTTCTCTGACATATTTATGTTTATGGCATATTTGTAATATTTCTAGCTATCGTTTTGTTTGCCATTCCACCTTTATTCTTTCACTGAAAAACCATTTTTGCTTGACCTTGATAAAAACTTTTTCTCCTTTGTAGTATAAGCAAAGATCAATCATATTTGTTTAAATATTATGTTGCGCTATCATTTCTTAAGCAATTATAAGGAGTTTGTGTTTTATGCAGTCATTTTCTTGAGTTTTTGGGCAGAGGTGCACTACAACTCAATATATTTTCAAGGAGGTAATAGCCATCATCTCTTTTCTTTCTTTTATGAGAAAAAAGGTAGAATTGAAAGTCGAGCTCTACTGTAAGGATTAATGTTAGAGAGTAAATGCAAATGGGTAATGCAGTTCTAATGCTCATAGTCTATATGCTATAGAGTAATACAATTTGAGCTGTATAGTTTCATCCTACCCAAAATGAAATTATAGTATATGTTAAGATATATAGATTTGGGATTTCTTGCATCTTGTACTTTACAACTCACTTGAGAAATGATTTTTGTCTTACCATTTTCAGTTTGATTCAGATATGCCCCCGAGCGAATTTAGAAGGAAGAAAAAGTGGTGGACTTTTGGGAATTAGCACATGGAATGTCTGGTTGGCAGACATTTCTCCAATTTATTGCTGCTCCTTGAGACTGACTTGTGTATTACAATGTCTCTGGTGGAAGAAAGACGGGCGTTCCCAAATTTATTAATTTTCTTTTTTCTTTCTTGATCTTGCTTAGTAGTTTATTATAAAATGATGGTATTGTAATTTCTTCTTTTTCTTTTTCTGATTGTTACCATTTGGTTATACATGAAATGATAAAAGTAATTTAAGAGCATTATGTTCTCTACTTTCTTGTATGGGTTTTATTTGATCTGTTGTTTTGATTCGGTTGGTTGAAATCTTGCTTATAAGAAACACACATTCTTGTGTTCTTATGCAGTGGAAAGACGAGGTGAATTAGTGGGGGGATTGATGAGAAAATTTCAGTGTCCCATATTCCTATAAATCGGCTAAAGAATCAGCAAAGCTGAGAGATACTGATCCCCGTATAAGTGAAGATTAGTGTTAAGCAAATTCAAACCTTGAAAGTTGTTTTGTATTGTCTGCCATCGATACCTTCAATAACATGTTTAATTCCAATCCAAGCATGTCAGATCTCGGACTGCTATTGAAAAGACTCTGTTCACTGAGTTGATTCTCCGGAGCAGTTTTCTCTTTCAATTCTTTTGAAAGATTGCTAAATGGCTACATCGCCCAATAATGAGAAAGATTGGATAAGGAGAATTTTGGTCCAATCTGTTTCTCATTGAAAATCTGAAATCAATCAATCAATGGTGGGTCCTCTTTTTTATAGTATATTTTCTTTTCTTAAGTCAGTATTTATTGGTTAAAAAACGCAAAAGTCGCTTTTATACAGGCAAAAACTTGAGATGCAGGACTACTGACACTGAGTACCGAGTTTCTTTGAGTTTGTAAATAATTTACATCTTCACCTTCAAAAACTTCAACTATGACGCAAACACCATACACCCACCAGAACGACAATGGAGAGGGAGAGGAAGAAGAAAAACAGACCTTGACCAGAACACCCAAAAAACTCCTCTTATAAAGAAAACTGCTGAAAAATACACATCCATAACCATGTTCCATCTGCTCATCATATCTATTATCTATAGATATGTCTAATCCTACACCAATCTATTGATGACGTTGGTGATGACTCTCTTCTACTTCCTGCCTCCGCCTCTGCCTCTCCGCCGCCTCCGCAATCTCCGCCGAAGCGACAGCGTCTGCCGTCGTCATCGGCTGCAATAACAGCGCCGTAAATGGCATGTGTCTGTACCCATTCCCCACCGCAGCCGAATATTGTAACCCAACGGGCTGGCACAGGTCCAGCCGACAACTTGGCGGAGGCTGCGGTACCGTCATCGCGAACATCCCCTGACCTCCGCCGGTTCCCAGTGGCTGCAGCCGACACGACAACGACGGCGGTGACGACGCAAAAGAGGCGGACTCGGCGGAGGAGGAGACGGGCGCGGAGGGGACAGTGCCGGAGCCGGTGGCGCGTATGATGGAGGGCTCAGCTTGACGGAGGAGCCACTCGATTGTCTCCCCATCGGATCTGTGGCCGAGCTCTCGGGTCAGCTGGAAGATCCGAGCCGCGCACAGGGGGGGCATCCGCACCCGGCGGCCCCGCCCGTTTACCTTTGCGTGCCGGTCCTTTGACGAGGAAGTGGTGGATTTGCGATGGAGGACGAGTTCGGTTTTGGGTAGTGACTCAGTCAGTGAGTGAAGGTTCGGGTTTTGCTGGTGGTGGTCTGTGGAGGAGAATTTGTGAAGTACCATTTCTGAGCCCATTTAGGGATCAGTAGTAGAATATATAGATAGAGAAAAAATGGGATCTTTTGGAGAGAGCGATCGCAGACTTGGAGGAGAGAGAATTTAGGGTTTGTAAAACGGAAAGAGAAGGGAACTGCGCGTTGTGGATTCTACTGACCCCACAAAGGGAAGGCCCTTTTTATATGTGGGGATTTGGGGTTTTTTTTATTACTATCGTCATGGGTATATCTGTTTCCGTGAAGTGGGTCCCACCATGGATGGTAGGTCGGTCTCATCCGTTTTGACGCTTGAGTAAGAGCGTAGATCTATCTGGTTCTGCCATTTCAAGTGGGTCCCGTCATATTTGTACTGTTGATGTTGTGTAGGTGGGTCCCGTGTCAATATTTTTGCTTTGGATTGACACTACCACTCAATACTACATCCAGGTGACACATTTGGAGGTAGAGAATTTTGATCCGAACTCTAGGTGATTTGTGGGGAGAGTGTTCAAACACTTTTTTTAGTGTTCAAACATTGAAAAGAGGTTTTAAACACTGGTTGACATGTTTGGGATTAATGTTCAAAAACAATTTTTTAACAGTCCGTAGTTTTTAAATACTATTATTTGAAAACTCTTAAACGGAGTTTTCGGTTTTAATTTTCTGAATTCAGTCCAAATTTACGATTCTCTTCTCTTTACTCTCTTCTCTCTTCTCTTTTCTCTCGACCGCGACTCTTTGCCCTCTCTCTCATTTGTCTCTGTTTATCTGGTTCACCAGTTCTCTCCTTTGTGTCTCTTCTTCCCCCTCTCTCTCACGGCCGTCATCTTTGTCCTCCTCTCCTATCTCTCACGGTCGTCATCCTTGACCGCTCACCTCACTGCCGGCACGTTGTGGGTTTTCTTTATTTTTTTCACTTCAGCTCCTTCCAAACGACAACGATTTCAGTTCGCTTCTACTTTTAAGGCACTGACCAGGCTTTGGTAAGCATCGTACTATTTTCGTCACACAGTGCTCTTCAGAGAAAAATTTCCACGATCGTGTTCTTCGATAATCTTTGTGCCGCACTGTAAGTTTCTTACTTTAATCTCCTACTATTTCCCATTATTATATATGGTGTATGATCTGGATATGCTTGATTTTATTTTAGTTTATAGATCTTGAGTTGTTTGGAGTTAACCCATAATTTCGGTAGATATAGGTTTAGAATTGAAAAACTCTAATTGCTTGAAAATTAACTATAATGAAATTAATTTTCATGATTAATTTTCGGTAGATATGCTCTTTTTTTTTCCTTTTCTCCTTTTCAAAATGAGTTTCTATAAGCTTGCAAATTGCTTGGATAATTACAACTCCGGATATACATGAATAAAAAATTCAGGATATGTTTGTCTCTCCACCTCTCGAGTGTATATGCGTGGGTGCTTGCTTATCCTACTTTTTATCTCTATCCATGTTGGTGTTGTGTTTGAAACATAAAAGCATGCCATGATTGTGGTGCCTGTGCTGGCTTTGCCTAATTTTGAAGAAGAATTTGCATTGGAAACTGAAGCTTCTAATTTGGGTATTGAAGCAATCTTAATGCAGAATTTACATCCTTTGGCTTTTTACAGCAAGAAAATTAGTTCAAAAATGGCAGTAGCTTCCACTTGTGTGAAGGAATTATATGCCATTACTCAGACTGTTAAGAAATGGAGGCAATACTTACTAGGGAGACAATGTCAAATTCACACAGATCATAAAACATTGAAGAATTTGATGTGTCAAACTGTGCAAACTCCTAAACAACAACATTATCTCAGTAAATTACTTGGGTTTTGCTACACTATAGTATATAAACCTGGGAAATACAATGTAGTTGCAGGTGCATTATCTAGACTGCCTGGCATTGATAAAGGAACTACTGATGGCAATAATGAAAGACCTACTGAGGCAATTGAATTTCACAATACTGGTATTGACAGTTCACACTTTAGGCTAAACTCTTATCCCATTTTTTATCTTCTGAAGGATTTGAGATATGAAAATACCACTGATCCTTTTCTGGTCTCCTATTCTTCAATAACAAACTTCTACTCAGCTCCAATTCTCCACTTAGATTGAAGATCTTAGGGGACTATCACAGGTCATTAATTGGGGTCATAATGGAGTCCAAAGAACCATCATGAGGATCTCTGCAAATTTTTATTGCAAAGGCATGAAGACTCAAATGAAAGATTTTTGAGCAAGAAGAGGAAAAGAGAGAAAAAGTTTTTGAATGTTAAACTGGAGTTTATGTGCTAAGTGAAAACAAGTAAAGTGTGAGGTCCTTATATATGCAGAAGGGCTGAGGCAGTCATTCCTCAAGTTCAATAATTCTTGTTTTATACTTCAGCTTGGTATGCATTATTGTCTCAGTTTCTGTGCTTTGCAGTTATGAGTTTGATTTTTGCTTTATATTTCAGCTTGGTAATTTTTTTTTTGCCTCGTACATTACCATATAACTTGTAAGTTGTATCTACATACACAGTCGTGTTATTGTTGAATCCTTAAAGAAATTTTCATAGTTTGAGCATTTACAAAATTTTCGTGCTTAGCTACTCTTGTCAAATTTAGTTATATGCAGGTTATTTAAGCTGCCATGTTGTAGTTTGCACGGTTTGCTTTCATTTTTAACAAGTTAGAGGCTTCAACCAGTGACAATGCAGTTTAAATGCTTCAATTATGATTCATCTAGCATGCTTTTGGGCCATTATTCATCTTGAAATTAATTTTAACAGCTGCAATATTCATTGCCTTCCATGATCATTATAGTCATCATGTGTAATCTACGCTAAAGCTACGCAAGTAATTTAAAATTAATGATTGCATGTGATACTACAATTCCTTGGCAAGTAATAGCTGGAAACAGAACACTTGACTCAACTTTACTCCATTTCCAATTTGTCTTGTTTCCATTGTATTGATGCATCGACTTCGAGTCCTAATCGGTTGGCCAATTTTCAAAACTCCAAACTCGAAGAACCTCTTTAAGTTTCTCCATTCCCATCAAGCAGTACCATGTGAGTTTTCTGATACGTTAAAATAAATTTCAAAACCATTGCACATGTATTGTTCTTGGGCTAATGAAGTTTTATTTATAGAATCCTCTCCCATTGGTCATGTGTTGTTTCTTGAGTATAAGATCCATATAATTTGTCCAACATTTTCTATGACATTCATAAATTTTTACCATTTTAAATAAGCTGACTTCCACTGAAGCCAATGACAGATAAGAAAGATAATGTTCGTTTTATATCCATTCCGAAGAAAATATTAAGGAGCAAGTTATCTACCCCAAAAGCCTTCACATGGAACAACAAACAAGCTATATAATAAAGATAAGCATTATTCAAAGAGATAGATTCCCTAGTGGCTAGCTCATCAATACCTCCACGACAGAATTCTAATTGAGCTTGTCTTGTTGTAAATAAGCTAGTTTGTTTTAAAATAGCCGGTTAGTTTGTATTGTTCAATAATAAACTGTTACACACACTTTTATTGTAGATGGCTTCTGAAAGCATTGATGTATCTTTATGGGGCTCTGAGAGAGAGAAATGTTTTATCGATATCATGGTTACTGAGGTAAACAAAGGAAACATGAACGATGGTGTGTTTCATAGAAGGATTTGGGATATCATTCTAAAAGAATTGAATTTGAAGACCAACAAGGTCTTTACATTGAAACAATTGAGGGAGAAATTTCAAAGGCTGCGTTTGAAACACCGCCTGTTTAGTCAATTGCTTGAACAAACTGGGTTTGGTTGGAATGCTGAAAGTAATACTGTCACAGCCTTAGATGAGACTTGGAAAAATTACATTCGGTTATTGTCTTTCTCCCTAGTCTTACATAGTGTGGATTTATTTTACGGAAATTTCTTTTATTTCGATAATTACTTTTATATCGATATTTTTTTCATAGGCACACCCAAAAGCTTCCCAATTTCGTAAGCAAGGCTGTGAACACTACAAATTGTTAGGTATAATCTTTAACAAGTCAACCGCCAAAGGAATTCTTCACCATGCTTCAACCCAAGATCCACCTAATTCCGATGAGGAGAATGCATTGCATGAAGCTTTTCTCAATAGTGGCATGCATGTAGATGTTGATATTGATGGCCTTGGTAACCCGGATGACCCAAATACTCCGGTTGACCTTGAAAGCCCAAAAACTCAGCCCACTCAACCCACTCAGCCTGAACATTCTGCCAAACGCTCTAAAATCAATGAAAAGAAAAAATAGAAGGAAACTAGAAATAATCAATTGAGTGAAGTGTTTGCCTGTTTCATGGAGGCCACAAAAGCAAGGACAGAAGCTTCTTTGGCTAGAGCTGAGAGGTATAGAGAGAAAAACGTTGAGGTAACAAGTTCAATGGTTTCTGCTGATTATTCAGTTGCAGCGTGTTTGAAAGTACTTGATGAAATGGAAAATGAGGTGGATGATGACACATATTTGAAGGCATTAGAAAAATTTACAGGTAATTATGATTTGAGGGAGGCATTCATTAAAATGCCTTTGAAGAGGAAGAATGCATGGTTAGATAAGATTGGTTGAGAGTTGGAGACATTGCTTTGGGTTTAAATTATGTTTGTATGTTAAGGATACTATTTGTTCGTTGCTGTGTGTTTATGTTTGTACTTGGATTTTTTATTACCTTTTTTAGTTTATGGATGTTATGTTATTTCTTTGGATGTTATGTTAAGGATATGTATGTGTTTGACATTCCTTGTATTGTTGGAATATGATTGATTAGAATTGTGTATATAGGTCTAATTATTTAAGAATGATTAGAATTATGTATACATGTATAACTAGATTTGATAATTCATAGAAAACAGAAAAGATGCTGTCGAATTTTTAAAAAAAAAAATCTAGAATTAAACTTCAATCTATTTAGATTTTTGGAATATAAACTATACTACATGGCAAAAAGTAATGTGACTTTTTTTTTGTTTAGGTTAAGAAATGGACAATTCAGACCCCAATAATTGTGGTAGCCAATATAATTCATCAAGTTCGTCTGCTGAAGATGAGTATGAAATGCTCTCATTGTTAATGCTTCCTATGTTTGCCGAATATGATGAACAATTTATGAATAAATTACCTATGCGAACATCACGACTCAGTGGACATGAATATATAACCGAATTGTTAAATGGTCGTTCAGAGGTAGTTTATGAATTGTTTCGCATGGACAAAGAAACATTTATGCACTTATGTAACACATTGAAGCAATATAATTATATAGAAGACTCAAGGGATGTCACAGTAGAGGAAATGATGGCCATTTTCTTGTTTATTGTGGGGCACAATGTGGGGCACAGAGTTGTAACTGATCGGTTTCAACATTCATTAGAAACAATTAATCGGCATTGTAAGACAGTGATGAGAGCAATGAACAAGTTTGCGAAGCACATAATATGTCCATCGAATGATCACGTGGTGCCTCCACAAATTAGACATGATCGAAGGTTTTACCCTTATTTTAAGGTAATGTATCATATACTTGATTTTCATTTTATTAGTTTGGCTTTATATATACAATATATAATACCAATGAATGTTATCGTATGCAATTTAATGCTTCACCATAAATGCATTGGCGCAATTGATGGAACGCACATCAGTGCATGGGTGCCAGCGGAAAAAACTACCAGTTATAGGGGTAGAAAATCGGTTGTCACACAGAATGTGATGTGTGCATGTTCCTTCGACATGAAATTCACATACGTGTATAGTGGGTGGAAAGGTACAGCTAACGATTCACGAGTTCTTTTGGATGCTTTAACTCGATCGGATGCTCAATTTCCTTGGCCTACTAATGGTAAATCTATTTTAGTATTAATTTGAAGTTATATACTAATTGATTGATATGTACTAAAAGAATTTGTATGACTTATAGGTGAGTATTATTTGGTGGATTCCGGTTATCCATGTACAGTCGGGTTTCTTCCACCGTTTAGGGGTGAACGGTATCACTTAAATGAATATCAAGGTAGAACATGACAACCAACGGGTTATAGAGAACTATATAACTATAGGCACTCATCTCTACGGAATGTTATAGAACGTTGCTTTGGGGTTTTAAAGGTGCACTTTCCAATTTTAAAAATAATGCCAAGATTCTAGCCTGCTAGACAACCTCTTATAGTTGTTGCTTGTTGTGTCGTACATAATTTTATACGCCAGTGTTCTCAGAGTGATCAATTGTTTAATGAATGGGAAGCAGAGGGTCATGAAGCAGAAAGTGAAGGAGGGTCGAGCACATTGACAAATAATTATACAGTTGATTTGTCTGATGCGTGTGCAGCAGCTATGGCTGCCTCTCGTGAGCTTATTGCCAATCAGATGTGGGCAGACCGTTTTGGTATTTGATTTAATATATGGTAATCATGTTAATCTGTATCGGTAAGATTTAGTTAATTTAACGTCCTTATTTGTGTTAATTTAGTTTTTTTAGTTACTGAATTAAGTTTTTTTTTTCTTAGGAATATATTTCACATATTGATATATTATTTGACTTATAGGATGTGAGGATAGCAAACCAACCAAATTGGGCAGTTGAGGCAAACCTGTTTGAAGGAAGAATTTTGGGTCGTTCATTTCCATTTTATCAATTTATCAAATTGTGAAAGTTGTATTGTATATTTTATTTTAATTTTTAAGAATTTATTTAACAAACAAACATGAGAAATAAAATGGGTTAGATGTTGAAATGTTATAAACAGTTTGTAAAAGTTGTATTGTAAATTTTATTTTTATTTTTCAGAATTTATTTAATAAACAAACATGACATGACCAGGAAAAGAGTGTTGTCATGTTTGATCGATGATATATAAAAAATACTAATATTTTAAAAACAAAATAATATTAATTATTTCTAAGTATTTGGTGTGTGCTTAAAAAATTGTATTTAGTAAAAGTGAGAAATAAAATTAATTTTAGATATTAAAATTTAAAGTGAACACTGAAAACTAAAAGCTGAAAACAATTACAAAAAAATGCAATCCAAACAGTTTTCCATTTTCAAAACAGTTTTCAAACACTGGATTAACCAAATAACATTTCACTGAAAACTGTTTCGGAAACAGTTTTCGAACACTGTTATCCAAACATATTTTCGAACACTGAAAACTGAAAACTGTTTTCAGAAACTCTTTTCGAAAACAGTTTTTGAACACCGAAAATTAAACACTGTCCCCAAACATGCCCCTAATATCCGCTTGAATTTTTTTTACCTGGATATGGATATAACCTACCTGGTTATGGATATAACTTAATAGACTCGTTAAAAATTTATCCGGGTTAAAATTTATCCGGGTTGGATTCGGTTTGGTCCGTAAAATTTTAAGTTAAATTAAATTTATCTATTGATGAAATGGGTGATTCTTAAATTATTATTTGATTTTATGATTTTACTGTATTATGGTAAATTGATAATTATATTCATTTCTATTTGATTTTATAGAAAAATGTTGTTTCTTCCATTTTTGCTTTCTTAGAAATGAGCAATATTTTCATATTTTTTTGGGAGGTTAATATTTTTTTTTTTGTTCCAATCTGAATGATTTTGATGGCCACATTTCTAAGCTTGCTGAAATAATATTAACACACCAATTTTTTTTAAAACCACACACTACACGTGTGTTGATATGCTATTTTATGTGATAAAACAATATATTAAGAATTATCTTTTTATTTATAAGCATGTCAAACATAATGGCTACATGTTCTTTATTAGAAAACTAAAACTACAAAGAAATCCCAGGAGAAGAATAATCCAATTAGAATCACCAAAAAGAAATAAGAACAATTGAAAATGTGGAGAAGATAAAGAGTAACAGAGAAATTAGAGAGATAAGAAGAATGAAAAAGTTAAGTTTGAATGGAATAGTATGAGGGAAAAAACATGTGAGAAAAATGTGAAGATTTAGAGTCAATTGAGTTACATATATAATTTTATTTAAATATTCGATTTATATATTTAAGTAGGCGTTTATGAGACATTTTAAAGAGTGGATATTAAATATGGGCATTGACTTTATTATTAGTGAGTGTCTATATATATAGGGCTTATTACAGTGCACTACCTTTAAGCTTGTTGAAATAACACTAACATACCAAACTTTTTTAAAACTCATGATTCATCCCAAAATACCAATTTCCACCATCAAACAGTCTCAGAATGAATTTATTTGAAAAATCAAAATTTTAATTTGATATTACTTTTCACGATGACCAAAGTACTTTTAGGTATCATAAATGTTACTTAAAAAAAATAGAATTATTAGGGATAGAACATACTTAACAATGAATTTTTAAGACTTTTCTTAAAAAGAAAATTATCATTGTTTTTTTTATAATTATTAAAAGTATATTTTAAATGGATTTATATTCTATTATATGGTATAAATCAAATTTTACTTCATTTATTTTATATTTTAAAAAATATTATGATATCATTGTCTATCATATCTTTAAATAAATGAAAATAAAAAATCATCATAAAAAAATTAAATATTTTAAATGAAAAGTTTGTTGATATGTTTTTTTTATAAAATTAAATAGCCTAACATCTCAAATAAATGAATATCAAATACCATCATAAAAGAAAAATCAAAAACAAACTTTTCTATTTAAAAATTAAAATGACACAACATGTTTTTATTTTTTTTAGAAAAATATGAATTTAAATAACCTAAAAATTTGTGTTATAAATTTTTTTAAGATAAATAATTGATAAATAGAATTATTAAACTTATCATAATCACTTGGAGATATTTTAACACTAAGAGTTCTATGGTCATCATAAAAAGTAATATCCAGTTAAAATTTTGATTCTTCAAAGAAATTCATTTTGGAGTTGATTGATGTTGAAAATTGATTTTTGGGATAAATTGTGAGTTTTAAAAATATTTGATATTTTAATGCCATTTCATTAAATTTAGAAGTAGTGCAGTGTAATTTACCCTATATTTTAAAGAGACAACTGACTCAGATAACCTACTATATTGGTTAATGAGGCCATTTGGCGTTCATGATTTCCATAATAATACCCATTTTGCATATGCACTACAATTTTGAAAATGGGTTCCAATTGGTTATTGGGATTGAACTCAATGGCTTTCATTTGCATGCAAAAATTAGTGTGGATGAGGTTGCATAGTTGTTGAAGTATATTTGATAGAGTATATTATAATAAGATCAAACTATCAATAAAATATTTTTATTTAAAATATTTATTTTATTTAGTATTAAGATTTTTTTAATGAGTCATCTGTGGGTTTACTCACGAAAAAATGAGTTAAGTTTGAGTGTAAAAAAATTGACCCGTTATCTACCTCTAGAGAAATTAGATGGGCGAATCTTGGTTTCAAATTTTATACTAGTACTTAACTTGAAATCAGTTCAAAAAGAAAATACAAATACTTGAAATTTATATATTTCTACCGTTACTATATTCTTTTCTTTTTCGTTTCTTATTTGTCACGTTTCTTGTACTATTATATCAAAGACAAAAAATGTAATTTTCTTATAAACTCCACGTATAATAAAAATATTTCTTAAAATGGTAAAATCCTCTAATTAAAATTAAACTTAATTTGTAAAAACACCATTAAGTTTGGCTTAAGTAGTTGGATACTGAAAGCATCCTCTAACTTTATTTCGTTACTGTCAACATATAAAGTCTCTGTTAGAATATCCACATGCGAGTTATACCATATCGAAAAAAAAAATTAAAAAAGGAGTTATATACATGGTTTGGGCCAAAGTCTCATGAGTTTAAACTTTTGAATCATATTTGTATTCATCCATGTATATCAAACTTGCGTTCGCGTGATCTCTCGTCATGTGAAGTATGTTGATGCCGAAAATGTGTTGCTCATTTGGAGGTTGATACTTCAATGGCCTGCACAGAAAGAAATGGATGAACTAGAGGGTCACCGGAGTAGAAGGGGGTTATGCCTCCGAGGACACTCCGACGCCCTTGTCAGTGTAATGTTTCAGAAAAAATGGAGAGGATGAATGATGCCAAGAGTTTTTAGTGAATGAGTCAAAATCAGAGTATGAAATGTGCTTGCATACCTTGGGTCTTTTATAGTGATTCATAGGTGAGGTTGCCCACGTGGTAGGGATGGAGCAATCCCAGGGATCCTGCTTCCGCACTGGAAAACCTTATTGTCTGTCTGAGGATGGTCGTTATCCCTGTGATTACACTTATAGGTCAGAGCAGGGGAGTCCGGGTATGGTGATGGGTTGCCAACTGTTCTGTCCGCGTGTTGTCTTGCTACTGGACATGGGCTGTCCATGTGTTATCTTGTTATTAGACCTAGGGTTATCTGCGTGTCGTCTTGTTTATTGGACCTAGGGTTGTCCACGTGTCGTCTTGCTATTGAACACGTGATGTCCATGTGTCATTTTGTTGTTGGACCTAGGGCTGTTCGCGTGTCGTCTTGCTACTGGACCTAGGGATGTCTATGTGTAGTCTTGTTTATTGGACCACGTGTCATCTTGCTATTGGACACAGGATGTCCATGTGTCATCTTGTTATTGGACCTAGGGTTGTCTATGTGTAACGATCCATCCCGGGTTGGCCACCTCTGAGATCATGTCATCACATTTTGAAAATCCCAGCACAACACATATATGCCATCCCGGGTTAGCCACCTCCGAGAAGGTGTCATCACATTTTGAAAATCCCAGCACGACACATATATACAACAATAATACTAATAGAAATTTTTACTTTAATCCTCAACCCTCAACAGGGGAGGTACATAAATCTGATATTAACTTAAACATAACATACAACGTAAAATGCACGAATATTTACAAATATATTTTTATTTCATTTTCTTATTTGTCTGAGGATGTTGACATATACGTGGCTTACAGAAAATGATTTCGTCTGACTCTCAATCCACCAGACTAATTGTCCTGTCTGTTACCTGAAATCATTGTACAATGAGGGATGAGCTTCACAAGCTCAGTGAATTAAATTTACTGGAAGTATTCAATTTGTATAAATGGTCTTTCAATATTTAATCATTTATATCTCATACAACTTGATACTAGTACTCTACTATCACTACACATATTATAAGTCTCATTCTCTATTAATCTCTTCTTCTTATATACTGGTTCATCTTAAGACCATCAATTATCTCATAATTACCTCATAATGAGGTTCACAACATAAAGTCTACCATTTAGATGGTTCTTATCATATCATACTTTTATATTTCTTTCTCACCATAACTATCTCTCTGTGAGACTCATTTATCTATAAATAAATGCATAATATCAACAACATTTCAGTAAAAAAAATCAACATGTAAAACGGATGCAATGTATGAATTATTATTATTAGGGAACGTTTTCCCACATGTCGACATGTTTTTATCTTAGACCGGCCCCCTCCCGATTATTTTCTTTCCAATATATACCGACTGTCACAGTATTTATTTCCAATATATACCGACTGTCACATTTTTTCAATTAGACCGGCCCCCTCCCGGTTCTTTTATTTAATGCATATACATATGAATAATGATATGAAATATGCATATGAACAATAATATAAAAACAACATGAATTCAAATATTTAAATTGGTTATCCTGATTGTTCTCAAATTATTATTGAAATAAATTCCACGAAATTCCTCTCCTCATAAATCACATCAAAACCTCAACCATAGCTCATCAAGAATTTCACTTATCACTTTTAATATTAAATCAACTTATTATCTCAAAAATATTATTTCTAACATAATAATTTTCTACATGTCCAAAATTACTATCATACCTATCAATCAAATTTTTATCTACTACCAAAGCATAAGCTAATAATTTATTTTAATATTATCACTAGATATTTCATTTTTTTATTTAGATTACTTAAAGTAAATCTAACTTATCACGTAGCACTTAGAGCTATCCGTGGATCACTTTCTTGCTTTTCTCGTTCATTTCAGAAATTTCTCCCGGTTACTGATATTCAACACCTGATATAATATTTATATTAAAAATTCTAATTATTTCTTCAATTCTTCCATAATTTACACCTGTTGAAAATTCTCACTTTGAATTTTGGGAAATTTCATGTATGCTAAAAATTCAAAAATAAACATCACATTATTACCTTTTGTTTTTCTTAGAGCTCCCCGTAGTCCTCTATAAAATTCTCCTGTAAATCTCTTCAAAATTTTGTTCTTTCAACATTTCTTTCGGTCCCCAAGTGTTTAGAGAAATAGAATAATTGAAGGAAAACTAAATGGGATTTGGTAAGTATAAATTACGTATATACATATGTGTATATATATATAGAAAAAGGTTGAAACCGGCAGCCCATTTAAATGTGCATTCTCAGCACCTTAACTCCCCTATAAAGCCTCCACGTTTTGGCCAGGCATAAGAGACGTACACCTCTTCCTTAATTTGGTAGCAAGTGGCAACACTTGCTGCCACGTTTTTGGTTTGTTTGTTTGCTTTTTTTTTTTTTTAAAGAAAAAATATAATATTTTTTTTTATTTTTCCTTCTTTCATGCTGCACACATCCAGATTTTTTCTTTCAAAAGAATTATTTTATTCAATACTAAATCCTTCGTGTAAATATATTATTTTAATTTCATATCGTATTTATTAAATTACTTCTTTACCCTTACTTTACGATTACAGGTATTACAAATCTATCCACCTTACAAAAATTTCGTCCTCGAAATTTTCTTACCAAATTCAAGAAAAAGTTTGGGGTATTCCTTCCTCATTCTTGTTTCATGTTCCCACGTGACTTCCTTGAAATCTTTATTCCGCCATAATACTTGAATAAAAGGAATGACTTTATTGGGCAAGACTTGTTCCTTTCTATCTAGGATTCTGACCGGTACTTGCATAAAAGTCAAAACTTCCTGAAATTCTATCGCCTGATTCGAGATACTATGGGATTCATCATGTAAGTACTTTCTCAGCAGTGACACATAAAACAGATTATGTAATTGCTTTAATTCTGGAGGCAAATCCAACTATATGCTACTGGTCTAATTCTCTCGATCACCTCATATGGCCCCACTTACCTCAGACTCAACTTTTCTTTCTTTTTGATCCTCAACACACATTTTCATGGAGATATTTTTTAATACACCCAATCACCTACTTGAAACTCAAGAGGTCTTCTCTTAGTATCAGCATAGCTATTCGGTCTACTCTTTCCTGCTTTACGGTTCCATCTAACCAATTTGATCATCTTAGTTGTCAACGTAATAATTGATGGACCAGATATATTTCTCTCTCTCATTTCTTCCCAACATATAGGAGTTCTACACCTCCTACCATACAATATCTCAATTGGTTCCATCCCAATACTAGTTTGATACTTATTATTATAAGCAATTTCAATCGATGGCATGTAAGCATCCAAACTTACTGAAAAACTCATCACATTTGCCCTTAACATGTACACTAATAATCCTTTCTGTCTGAGCATGAAATTTTTTATTAAATTGTAACTGTGTACCCATGGCTTTCTGAAAGCCTCTCCAAATCCAAGATGTAAATCTAGCATTTCTATTTGACATCATGCTTCATGGTGCTCCATATAACCTCACAATCTTAACTGCATCCTTCTTCAATCTTGACCACCAGAAATTCTGTCTCAATCCTCTATATATCTTATTGTTACTTGGTTGCATCGAATCTACATCATCATGTACCTTTATCGATATCTTCTTTCTCAAATTCGCATCATTGGGAACATAAATCCATGTTCCAATACCAAAATACCCTCATTTCAAATTTTTGAACTCATATTGCTTTCTAGTAAGCACTTAATACTTAATCTTTTCTATCTCTTCATCTCTACCTTGCATATCTAAAGCATTTTACTATGGATGACTATACAACCATATTCGTTAACCATGATCCTCTATCACTGATATTCAACTTCATTCTTATCTTTTTTAAATCTATCGTCAATTTCACATCAAGACTCCCAATAGCAGTTAACCTTCTTGTAGACTTTTTACTCAATGCATCAGCTATCAACTTCGTATTTTCTAGATGATATTGAATTGTACAATCATAGTTACTAATAAACTCTATGCATCATCTTTGCCTCAAATTCAACTCTCTCTGGGCAGGTAAGTATGTCAAACTCTTATAACCCATGAATATCTCACAAGTGGCTCCATACAGATGATGTCTCTAATCTTTAAAGTAAACACTATAGCAGCAAACTCTAAGTCATGAGTAGGGTAATTTCAATCATGAATTTTCAATTACCTAGAAGTATGGGCCATAACTTTTATATGTTACACATATCCCAATCAATGATGCAACGCATCACTATACACCACAAATCCTTCATCACCATAAAGAAACATCAATACTGGAGCTGTAGTCAATTTTTTCTTTAGTAATTGAAAATTTTTCTCACACTTCCCTCACCATACAAATCTCACCTCTTTCCTGGTTAGTCTATTCAGTAGTATTACAATAATAGAAAAATTCTAAAAGAATCTTTTATAATAACCAGCTAACCCCAAGAAGATTCCAATTTCAGTCACATTAGTTGGTCTCTCCCAACTTAACATTGCCTCTACCCTTTGTGGATCAACTGCTATGCCATTTCCTGATATTACATGTTCCAAGAAGGTCATTTCTTTTAGCCAAAATTTGCATTTAGGAAATTATAGCATACAATCTCTCTCTCCTCAAAATCTCCAACACACTATCTAATGTTTTGCATTTGTTCTTCCTTCTTAGAATACACCAAGATGTCATTAATGAACACAACCACAAGATTTTCAAGAAATGGTTCAGACATTTTATTCATCAAGTCCATGAATGTTTCTGGAACATTAGCCAATCCAAATGACATCACAAGAAACTTATGACCATAACGTGTCCTAAAGCAGTCTTAGGCCCGTCTCCCTTCTCTATCCTCAATTGGTGATACTCTAATCTCAGGTTTATCTTAGAAAATACTCTCACTCCTTGCACTACTAAAATAATTCATTTATTCTGGGTAAAAGATATTTGTTCTTATTCAACTTTTTGTAGTCTATACAAATTCTTATCGTTCCATCTTCCTTCTTCATGAACAACACAGTGGCTCCCCAAATACATTAGGTTCGGTAAATTGTTTATCTAAAAATTCTTGAACTTTCAACTCTCTTAACTCAGAGGGTATCACTCTATAGGGTGCTATTAGATATATGTGATGAACCCGGTATCACATCAATAGAGAATTTAATCCCTCTACTGAGAAACAACTAGGTAACTCAACAACTAGGTAACTCATCAAGAATTACATTACAATAATAATTCACCACTAAGGTTTATTCTAACTTCCTATTTTCTTTTTCTAGAATCCATTATGTATGCCAAATACTCATCACATCCTTTATTCAACCATATACAAGTAGTCAGAGTAAAATAAGATAGTTCGAGAGTATTTTATGTTCTCTCTGAAAGTTACACTCCTCATATCCATATCTTGAACGCTACATTCCTTCTGGAACAATCAACCCAAGCGTAATACGTCGACAACCAATTCATTCTCAAAATTAAATGAAAATCTATCATATTCAAAGGTAATAAATCAGCTTCAGATTCTCTATCACTGATACAAATCACACAACCCTTGTAAACATTTATGATTATCACTCTATCTCTAGTGGGAACTTCAGCAAAAATATTTTGCACCAAAGTACTAATACATACTTCAATAAACTTCATATGAATACTGGATGCAAAAGAATGGGTTGCACTAGGATCAACCAACATTGATATATCCACATTTTCTATATACAAAGCACCTCAAATTAGAACAATTATGGGATAAATATCTTATCAGATTACATCTATAACATGTTCTAGTATTTTTATCATGTTATCACATCCTCTAAGTAGTACACTCCCACATTTACTATAACTTCCAGTTCCCATAACCTATCTCTCAAATCTAAGGGTCCCACCGATATTACTCTAAGCTATAGAAGCAATAGATTCTGTTTGCCTCTGACTCTGTACTAAAGCTCTCTATGATAAGGAATGCCTCATCTGGGTGGTCTCTCACCCTGCACAATTATACTAGTACCATCTCGGGATTCCTCAAATCTAGACCTCTTCCGTCGATTCCTCCTACCTCTAATTTCCATCACATCCTTTTCAGTTTGAAGTGTTATATTCACTAACGTAACATAATTCATATGCCTTATGTAAGATAGTTTTGATCAAATCTTAAAATACAGTTCATCTATGAACCTCTTATACTTATTCTCCTCTAGGTCTACCATTTCCAGTACAAACCTCAACAAAGTCACAAATCTCTTATCATACTGAGTCATAGTCAATACATTTGCCTCAAATAAAATCTCTATCTTGTTAGGCTCTAAAGGTCTAAGGAAAATATTTATCAAGGAAGAACTCCTTAAACTTATTCCAGGTTAAGGGTCTTTCAACATCTGCACTTATCTTGGGAGGAATATCCTCTCACTTTTCCAAAACTTCTCCTTCTAACTCAAATGAAGCAAAGACAACTATTTGCCTGTCAGTTACTGGTAAAATACCAAACAAAAAAAAAATTTCTATACTTGTTTCTCCCAAAACTCAAGCTTAAAATGATTCATAGATCCTTTAAACAATAATGCATTCAACTTAATATATCTAACAAAACAATCTATATGCATCTCGTGTATAAACTTAGTTTTCTTCTTTTTAACATTTATCATTACTGGATTTACTACAACCTCATGTACTGCCCTAGCTTGTTCATCAAGTCTATGCTATAGGCTACCAACTCTATCATTTGTTACATTCATTTTTTCAAGAACAGGTGTAAGGGCTTATCTTAGCTCATCTTTTTCAACTTCAGATTTTCTAAGACCTTTACTAATATTGATAATACTATCAACATGTTCCCTTCTAGGAACCACAGATTCAAATTCAACCTAAACTTGTTAAAAAATATTAGGGGCCTACCACGCCCTCTCAAATCAACAGCTCTAACTCTAGCTCTAGCACATTCACATGACATCTTCAGACTATCTAAAATATAATTTATTTTAATTTTCCACTTTCTTACTTTTTATATAGTCTACAGAATCATAAAACCTAATGCTCTGATACCAAAATTGTAACGACCCATTCCGGGTTGGCCACCTCCGAGACGGTGTCATCACATTTTGAAAATCCTAGCACGACACATATATGCAACAATAATACTAACATAAATTTTTACTTTAATCTTCAACCCTCAACAAGGGAGGTACATAAATTTGATATTAACTTAAACATAATATACAATGTAAAATGCATGAATATTTACAAATAAATTTTTATTTCATTTTTTCATTTGTTTGTGGATGTTGGCACGTACGTGGCTTACAGAAAATGATTTTGTCTGACTCTCAACCCACCAAACTAATTGTCATGTCTGCTACCTAAAATTATTGTACAATGAGGGATGAGCTTCACAAGTTTAGTGAATTAAATTTACTAGAAGTATTCAATTTTTATAAATGGTCTTTCAATATTTAATCATTTATGCCTCATACAACTTAATATTAGCACTCTACTATCACTACACATATTATAAGTCTCATTCTCTATCAGTCTCTTCTTCTTATATATTGGTTCACCTTAAGGCCATCAATTATCTTATAATTACCTTATAATGAGGTTTACAGCATAAAGTCTACCATTTAGATGGTTTTTATCATATCATACTTTTATGTTTCTTTCTCACCATAACTGTCTCTCTGTGAGACTCATTTATCTACAAATAAATGCATAATATCAACAACATTTCAGTAAAAATATCAACATGTAAAACAGATGCAATGCATGAATTATTATTATTAGGGAACGTCTTCCCACATGTCGACATGTTTTTATCTTAGACCAGCCCCCTCCCGGTTCTTTTCTTTCCAGCATATACCAACTGTCACAGTATTTATTTTCAACATATACCGGTTGTCATGGTTTTCCTTTATTTCCAACATATACCAGCTGTCACAGTTTTTCAATTAGACCGGCCCCCTCCTGGTTCTTTTATTTAATGCATATGCATATGAACAATGATATGAAATATGCATATGAACAATAATATAAAAACAACATGAATTCAAATATTTAAATTAACTATCCTGATTGTTCTCAAATTATTATTGAAATAAATTCTACTAAATTCCTCTCCTCATAAATCACTTCAAAACTTCAACCATAGCTCATCAAGAATTTCACTTATCACTTTTATTATTAAATCAACTAATTATTTCAAAAATATTATTTCCCACATAATAATTTTCTACATGTCCAAAATTCCTATCGTGCCTATCAATCAAATTTTTATCTTCCACCAAAGCATAAGCTAATAATTTATTTTAATATTATCACTAGATATTCCATTCTTTATTTAGATTACTTAAAGTAAATCTAACTCACCATGTAGCACTGAGAGCTATCCGTGGATCACCTCCTTGTCATTCCCGTTCCTTTTAGATATTTCTCCCAATTGCTGATCGTTAACACCTGATATAATATTTATATTAAAAAAATCTAATTATTTCTTCAATTCTTTCATAATTTACACAATTTGAAAATTCCCACTTTGAATTCCAAGAAATTTCATGTATGCTAAAAATTCAAAATTAAACATCACATTATTACCTTCTGTTTTTTTTAGAGCTCCCTGTAGTTCTCTATAAAATTCTCCTATAAACCCCTTCAAAATTTTGCTCTTTCAATATTTCTTTCAGTCCCCAAGTGTTTTGAGAAATAGAGTAATTGAAGGAAAACTAAACGGGATTTGGTAAGTATAAATGTGCATTCTCAACACCTTAACTCCCCCACAAAGCCTCCACGTTTTGGCCATGCATAAGACATGCACACCTCTTCCTTATTTTCGTAGCAGGTGACAACCCCTACTGCCACGTTTTTGGTTTGTTTGTTTGTTTTTTTTTTCAAAGAAAAAATATTATTTTTTATATTTTTTTCCTTATTTTCATGCTGAACACATCCAGATTTTTTTTCAAAAGAATTATTTTATTTAATACTAAATCTTTCGCGTAAATATATTATTTTAATTTCATATCATATTTATTAAATTACTTCTTTACCCTTACTTTACGATTACAGGTATTACACTATGTGTCGTCTTGTTATTGGACCTAGGGCTATCCACGTGTTGTCTTGTTATTGGGTGTATTTGTTGGTTACATCAAAGGCCCCCTACTTCTTTAAGTATATTTATTTGCTTTAAGGAAGTATGGCAAGACTTGGCCTTGGAGATGTTGGTTTGAGCATATAAGCAGCAGTCAAAATGCTCGGCCTTGAAGATATTGAGCTGAGCATATGAGCAACAGTCAATATGCTCGATCTTGGAGACATTGGTCTGAGCATATGAGCAGTAGTTAATTTGCTCGGTTTTGGGGATACCGAGATAAGTGTATGAGCAACAGTCAATATGTTCGGCCATAGAGATGTTGAGTCGAGCATATGAGTAGCAATCAATATAATCGGCTTTGGAGATGTTGGGCCGAGCATATGAGCAGCAGTCAATATGCTCGACCTTGGAGACATTGGTCTGTGCATATGAGCAGTAGTCAATATGTTCGGTCTTGGAGATAGTGGGCCGAGCATATAAGCAACAGTCAATATACTCGGCCTTGGAGATATTGGTTCGAGCATATGAGCAACAATCAATATGCTCTGCCTTGGAGACATTGGTATGAGCATATGAGCAACATTCAATATTCTCGGCCTTGGAGATAGTGGGCCGAGCATATGAGTGGCAGTCAATATGCTCGGCCTTGGAGATGTTGGGCCGAGTATATGAGCAGCAGTTAATATGCTCGACCTTGGAGACATTAGTCCAAGCATATGAGCAGCAGTCAATATACTCGGTCTTGGAGACATTGGTCCAAGCATATGAGCACGGTCAATATGCTTGATCTTGGAGACATTGGTCCGAGCATATGAGCAGCAGTCAATATGCTCCTCTTGGAGACATTGGTCCGAGCATATGACCAGCAGTCAGTATGCTCGGCCTTGAAGACATTAGTATGAGCATATGAGCAGGAGTCAATATGCTCGGCTTTGGAGATAAAAGGTCGAGTATATGAGCAGTAGTTAATATGCTTAGCCTTTGAGACATTGGTCTGAGCATATGAGCAGTATTCAATATGCTTGGCCTTGGAGATAGTGGGCCGAACATTTGAGTGGCAGTCAATATGCTTGGTCTTAGAGATGTTGGGCCGAGCATATGAGCAATAGTCAATATGCTCGGCCTTGGAGACATTAGTCCAAGCATATGAGCAATGAGACATTAGTCCAAACATATGAGCATCGGCCAATATGTTCGGCCTTGGAGACATTAGTCCGAGCATATAAGCAACAGTCAAATGCTCGGTTTTGGAGATATTGGTCCGAGTATATGAGCATCAGTCAATATGCTCGACCTTAAAGACATTAGTCTGAGCATATGAGCAGCAGTTAATATGCTTGGCCTTGAAGACATTAGTCCGAACATATGAGTAGGAGTCAATATGCTCGGCTTTGGAGATAGTAGGCTGAGCATATGAGCAACAATCAATATACTCGGACTTGGAGACGTTGGGCCGAGCATATGAGTAGTATTCAATATGCTCGACCTTGGAGACATTGGTTCGAGCATATGAGCAGCGGTTAATATGCTCAGCCTTGGAGACATTGGTCTGAGCATATGAGCAACAGTCAATATGCTCAGCCTTAGAGATATTCTTTTGGAGCTTCTAGTGGACTTTTGGGTTTCTTGGCTTCTGGGCTAAAAAGACACCCTAGTAAACTTTGGGCTTCCTGCCTCTTAAGCCTAGGAAGATGCCCAAGTTGACTTTGGCCTTTTTGCCGCTTGGGCCTAGAAAAATGCCTTGGTGGACTTTGAGCTTCTTGCCTCTTAGACCCAGAAAGACACCTTAGTGGTTTCTTGGGCCTTGGATAATCCTTTTCGACTTTTAGGCTGCTTTCTAGAACCTTCTACACACTTGGCGTGTTTGGGAAACTAATATCTTTGGCTGCTCAGAGTAAAAAATGGCGATGTTCATTACTGTCTGGCTTCCTAGGGGAAAGAAACGGTGCCTTGAGCGGGCAAAATGTCGCATCATTATGAATGGGAGCTCTTGGAGAGTGTAAAAGCAACCTTGGGTATTTCGAATGTCGAGTTCTCCCAATTTGCTCCACTTTTGTCACGCTCCCCTTCCTATATAAGGGTGCTACTTTCTCATTTCTCCTCACTTTATCTCATTTGTACCCTGAGACAAATTTAAGAGCCCTCGGAGTCGGTCAAGAATGGAGAGTAAGCGTTAGTTTTGAGAGCTCGATCAAAAGTTGAGAGTGAGCTTAAGTGTTGGGAGTTGGGCGAAAGTTCTAGGAATACTTCTGCTCAGAGGGAGATCGAGACATTGGCTGAGGGAGGGATCTCTTGATCTAAGTCGGTGTGAATACACAATTCTTTTTGGTGAATCTTCTTACCTTAATTTACCATGTCTTCAATAGATAAACTAAGTAGTGGTAACGATGATAGTAGGAACATGTCTAGGGAATTAGAAAAAGTAATGAGCTTGTTTTCTAGCGAGGGTGAGTCAGTCGAGGAGGTGGCCACCTAAGAGAAGCCACTAGCCATGGTTCCCTGTATGCCTCGGGAGGAGGAGGAATGGGAAGAGGAAGAAAATTCTTATTCTGAGGGTGAGGATGAGGTGGATAGGACTTTTGCCGAGTTGAGGGGTGATATGGTTCTTGAGGAGAGAGTTCAATGGTCGTTCACGGTTAACTCTGTGCCTAGTGTGATGGGGGAAGAGGAGCTTAAAGTCATAAGAACGGTGTACTGTATCCCTGAAGAGTACACCCTCATACCAGCTGGGGTTGGGGAGAGGGCCTGTGATGCTATCTTGAGTTGCATGCCTTATGAGCTGTGCGTGTATGAGCAGCACATGAAGGCCAGGCTTAGGTTCCCTCTCCACCCCTTCTTCTATGCGGTGCTTAGATACTTCGACTTAGCACTATGCTAACTGGTGCCTAACTTAGTACTCTTAATTATGGCTTTTATTTATGTCTGCACCGAGGTGGGGGGTCTGATGAACATTGACGTTTTTAAGACTTGTTTTCAAATTAGCAAGTATGAGTAGACTGAATGAGTGGTCATTAGCTCGAGGGCAAAGATGAGACTGTTGACGAAGAAGGCCTTCTCGATCAAAAGATGAAAGAAGTTCTTCTTCTACATCTAGAGCAAGAGGAGCTTCCAAGTCCCCCTCAACAAGAGTTTGGATCGTGTGGGCAAGTGTAAAAAGCCGCACCTCCTGCATCATGAGTAGGAGACACTGAGAGCCATGGTGGTCGCGCCCATAGACGTGAAGATTCTGTACGATAACGAAGAGTTGGCCAGGCGTGGGTTGTGTCTCAGCTGCCTCGAAGAGAGCATAGAGCATGGTAATCTTGGCGTTCGTCTTTTTTAAATCATTTCTCTCTGCTTTGTACTTTGCTTTTACTATTTTTTATTTACTTGGTACTTACACTTTGCTTTTCTCGGTCTGGGTAGAGATGGAATTAGCTGCTATGGCTAAAGAGCGGGCGAGGAAGATTGCCCTGGAAAAGAAATGAGTGGCCCCAGAGAAGCAGCTTGTGCAGGCCCAACCTTCGAGGAAGAGGCTGTGAACCCTCTTCCTGGTTCCCTTTGAGGTGGGGAGCCCCTCTAAGTTCTCCCCTGAGCTGAGAGTATGTCTTGTCGTGCCTCTTGAGCCAGCCCGGGCTCATCTTTATCCTAGGGCGGCCCATCTACCACTGTAGTTTTCACACCTAAATGGGCGTTGAAAGTTAATGACTTCTTTTTCGCCCATCCTCGAATGGCTTGAGAGCATCTCATTTTGGGGATTCCACCCCAAGATATGCTCAAGCTATCCCAGAAGTCTATTGAGGGACTCTGTTAAGTGGTCAAGGCTTTGACTTCATAGGTAATGGTTCTCACCTACTTCTTCTATCTATTTTTTTTTTATCTCTGGTTTAGTAACTAAGTTTCTTTTTATTTCAGTTTGGTGTACTCCTCGGGGTCCTGTCGTGTCTATGCCTGGACACGATAGAGAAGTTGAGCCGGTGCTAGCAACAATTGGATGAGAGTGGTGAGCTTGTTCAACAGTTGGAGGTATCCTTAGAGGGGGCCGAGCAGGCAAAGGCAGGCGGAGAGAGAGACTGCAGTTGCCTCTGAGAAGCAAGTCAAGGAGGAGGCCACCGAGGCTACTTGGAGGTCTGTAGAGGAGGTCTTGGCTGCCTTCATAGAGACTACCTCTTACCAGGAGACCCTCATGGAGGAGGGTGTGCAGCAGTTCTTTGATGGCTTCTCCGAGGCCAAGAGGAAAGTCGAGGCCCTATTCCTAAAGGTTGACTTCTCGGGTCTAGATGTGGGTGGCTCTGAGCATGACGAGGGAGCCGAGGCCGATGAAAAGGTTGCTTTGGGGGATGTCACTCATTGAAACTTTACTTTTAGCTCATATTTCTTCTTCCTGTACTCTAAGGCCGATAGCACCATTGTAAGCTCGTTTTTCTTTTGCAACTTAATGAAAATTTGGTTCTTTTTAACTTGTCGATTCTTATTGCAATCATACTTTCAATATTACAACTTTAGTCAACCAGTGTGCTTTGCGAGTTGCCTTCGAGGCTTGTGTTTCTGGTAGAATTGACGGAGGTTTTCAGCGTTCCAAGTGTGAAGAATAGGTTTTCCACTTAGCTCATCGAGCTCGAAGGTGCAGGATCGACACAACCTTTTAATGTGATACGGGTCTTCCCAGTATGGGACTAGCTTCCCCATTTTTCGGGGACGAAATACTTCACTCTTTCATATGACAAGGTAGTGTAATTTGAACTTTCTACTTTAGACTCAAGAGCTGTAATATTTGGCGGCCCTTTGCTGATAGATGGCTAGTCGAATCTGGGCCTTATCTCGAGCCTCGTCGATAAGATTAATGATGAGTGCCAAATATTGCATATTTTGGCCCTTTAATTTACATTTGTTAGCTTAGAAATTTGTTACTTTGAGTTGTTTTTCGTTGGTTTACAGGTTCACAAACACTTGGAAAGGAGTTTCACTAAATTGCCAGAATTATCCGTACATATAAGTTATTTTTGCAGATTAAACCGTATTGATTTAGGAAGAACCAGGAGATGAGCCATATATTCTTAGAAAGATCCAGAAGTCTATTTTATGGAGAATTTTACGGCTCGTAAAAATGATTTTTCTAGAGAAAGTTATGGCAGTTTAAGTAGACAAAGGTCAGGTTGTGCGTGATTTCAGCGTGGCAGAAGTGATTTTTGCAGATTTAAACTGTAATGATTCAGGAAGAACCAAGAGATGTGCCATATATGCTTGGAAAGATCCAGATGTCTATTTTCTGGGAAATGTTATGGCTTATAAATATGATTTTTCTAGAGAAAGTTAGGGTAATTTTAGTAGACAAAGGTCAGACTGTGCGGGATTTTAGTGTGGGCAAAAGTTTTGAAGGGCATGTGAAGGCTTAAATCCCACATCCCACATCAGTTGGAAACACATTTCTAGATTTCACATCCCACATCGGATTGGAAACACATTGTACTAGTGGTGTTTCCCTATAAAAGGCCTACTCCACTTCAACTTTGAGGATCATCTGGGAGCAGATCCAGAAGGCTTTTAGGAGCAATCCAAAGGGCTTTTAGGAGGAATCTGGAGGACTTTTGGAGGGTAAGCTGGGGAATTTCCAAGGCTTTGCTACCAAGGGAGGATGCTCACGGAGAGATCAACTCTTTCCCTTGAGATTTTTGTTGTCCATTATATTTATGGGTAACTAAATTCTCAAGTGGGGCTAGGGATGAACTTGCACAGTTAATGGTATTTTTATTTATTTTTAATTTATGTATTTGAGTTTCAATTACTAAAACTCTTTTGTTTTATCATTTGCAATTCATTGGTGATGTTTTCTTCTCCGAATAATCTTAGAATTTATTCTGTTTATAGATTCAGTCATGCTTTTTCTATTGAATGGTTTAGCTCTTTGATTATGTTTGGATTAATTATTTATCTATATTTGATTTAGTTCTTTGCTGCAATATCACTTCCTCAGTATGTTATCATCGTTGGATTTTCTCAATAGTGATAATAATTTACGTATTTTAAAAGTGGTGAATGATTTTTCAAAGGGTTACATTTGGTTTAATCTTGCTTTATAAATTTACATCTTTCGATTGAGAATTGGGAAGCGAATTCCCAATTGAGTTATTCAATGAGTTAAAAATAATTAAAATACCAGATTTGTGCAAAGGATTCCTGACGATTTACTTTGCTTTAATTTACTTTTCTTTGCATTCAAAAATTAAACTTTGTTCTCCATCAATCATTCAATATTGTTCTTTAGTTTCTTTGTTCTTTCTACTATTCTTTTAATTTGTCTCCCTGTGGAATAGACACCCCAAAGCTGTGCTAAAACTACCGCACTATTCTTTGGGCGTAATCAAATTTTGGCGTCGTTGCCGGGGAGACGGTAGAAGAATTGCTAAATAGTTTTTCTTTTCAGCAGTTATAAAGGTAGTAACTTCGTTCCTTCTTTTAGCTTGCTGCATTATTTATTTATTTATTTATTATCTTTTTTTATAGTATTATTTATTTATTTATTATTATTATTATTTTATGACCTTGCATGCCCAAATATAGAGACACTTTAGGTAGATTTGCTTGTAAGCCTGTGCTAGAGCCAGAACCAAACTTTTTAGATCCTTTATTTGACAATCCATCTAGTCCTAAAGGAATGAGTGAACACGGAGATCAACCCACTAGGACCCTTCAGGATTACCTCCACCCTACACGCATAGCCACACTATCATGCATCATATTTCCAGCTAACACTCGCCAACTGGATCTTAAAACAGGGATGATACAGTTACTCCGTACGTTTCATGGCTTGAAAAATGAAAACCTATATGTGCACATTAGGGAGTTTGAGGAAGTAGTTGCGACTTTTCATAGTCAAAATGAAACTGATGACATTGTGAGACTTAAGTTCTTTCCTTTCTTTTTGAAGGATAGAGCTAAGAGTTGGCTATACTCATTAAGACCATGATCTATTGGGTCGTGGACTAAGATGACTCAGGTCTTCTTTAATAAATACTTTCCCTAACATAAGACCAATGCTTTAAAAAGTTCCATCTTTGCACAAAAGGACAGTGAGACTTTGTATCAGTCTTGGGAGAGATTTAAGGAGTTGTTGAGTATATAACCTCACCATGGGTATGAGAACTGGCGCTTAGTGAGCTATTTTTGTGAGGGGCTTACATATAGAGAGTGCCAATTTGTGGAGATGATGTGTAATGATGAGTTCTTACAAAAAGATCCTGATGAGGCCATAGAATACCTCAATGAGCTTGCTGAAAAAGCTCACACTTGGACTGGACCTAGTGCTACTGAAAGCACAAATAGGTCACAACCTATAGGAAACCCAAATGGTGGTGGAATTTACCATCTTAAGGAAGAAGATAACCTAAATGTTAAGGTTGAGATGCTCACTAGGGAACTAGATGTGTTAAAGACTAAGGGCTTAAAGCCAACACACGTAGCTAATCATGCAAAGTCTTTTGGACCATGTTTTATATGTGGCGGGGTAGATCATCTCGCCCAAGAGTGTCCCACATTTACTGAGATGAGAGGGATGTATGAGGGACAATGTAATGCCTTAGGTATGTACAAGAAGCCTTTTTTACCTTTCTCTGATACTTATAATCCGGAGTGACGCAATTACCCCAATTTTAGCTGGAAATCTGAAAACCAGCCGTCTGCACAACCTCCTAGATCATATCCTGCACCATATCATGCACCTGCATTTTCTAGGAGTCCTTTAGAAGAAACTTTGCATGCTTTTATTAAGGTGTAGGGTAAGACTAATCCAAGATTTGAATATTTGATTACACAGGTTGTTGAAGAAAATAAGGAGATAAAGAGCCAAGTGTCCGAATTGATGAGCTTCTTGAGTGTGATTGAATGAGGTAAATTCCCTTCTCAAGCTCAGTCCACACCCCATGGTCAACACATGGTGCAAGAGAATTTGAAGGAGGTGAATGCCATTGTGACACAAAGTGGTAAGTCATTACACATCCCAACAACGAACAAATCAGAGGATGTGAAAAAGGGTCAAAATAGTAATAATGATGAGAGCCACCATGCATACATGATTAACTTACTCTTGGATAGAAGAGTTTCTATAGCTCCAAAGCATCCAAGCACCAAATTGGGCATTGAAGCAGTTGTGGGTGCATTCAACTTATGTTTTTCTGGGTGGGAATAAGATCGTTTGGTTGAAGACGTAAAACTTAACGCTCATGGGAGGCACCCCACAGCTTATCCTTTTGTTTTTGTTATTTTTTATATTTCTTTTACTGTTTATTATTAGTATTTTGTTGTTTTCCAGTATTATCTTAGTATTTATTTTTCATGAACAATGTGCGCATCAGTTCAAGTTTGGGGGTATGCTATGAGCCATGCCTGCCCAGCTAGTTTTCCATCTCCCAGGTAAGCTCTTTCCATGTTATTTACACATTGAGGTCAATGTGTCATTTAAGTTTGCAGATATGTGAGACACATTTACGCACACATTATCCCAGTTTTTTTACTATTATTTATTATCGTTTAAAGAGAAGATAAATGCATGCTCATGTTATTTTGAAATTTTGGTTTATCTAAATGAATACTGTGATGTGATGTTATTGGTAAGCTTAAAATCTTGAACATATTATTTGATGATAAAGTTTTAAAATTTTGTTACTTACTTTAGTCATTTGAGAATTCACAAGTTTGATCTAATCTGACACGAGCACATTAGCACATAATTGTGTGGGGTAATGTGTAGGTTTCCATGACTTAATTGAAACCGGATGACTTGTTAGATGAACACTTGGGCATAGAAAATTAGAAAAATTATATAAAAAAAAGAGAGAAAAATGCTAATGATGATCATTGATAAACTTTCCACTAAGTAACCGGACCTCTTGCCTCAGTAAGCAATGAGTGTTCACGAAAAATGGTGGGAATTTTATTTATAATGATCATTGAAAATTTTTTGCTGAGTAACCGGACCTCTTGCCTCAGTAAGTAGTGAGTGTTAACGTCAAAAGGTGAGAATTTTGCTTGGTAGCATTAAGGCCAGTTTAGTTTCGTAGCCTTTTTTACTCGAATTAGTAAGTCCTTAGGGGTGTCTTTACACCTAATGCCCTAAAATCATCTGGTTTGGGAGTCATTGACTCAACACTCGCTACATGGGTCAATTAGAAAGCTTAAGGGAACTAAACATAGCATAGCTTTATAATAAAAGAGAGAATAAAATAAAACTATGCCATCGTTGTTCATTCTGATGAGAAATTCTGTGAATTTTGAGACATAGAGACATAACACATTGAAGTTATTTGGAAGCCTCGTCTTTATATGTTAATTCACTTTACACTGAGTCGGACTTATGATGCCTTAGCCGGTCTCTCGTAAGTAATTTGATTTTCAAATTCTTATTTATTGCGAAGATGGGTTTACATTTTAAGCTTGTTCATGACTGAATATCATGGTTTTGTGTGATGCTTAAATTTTAGGATATCATGAATGATGGATTTATCTTTATGTTCGTTGTTTTTCATTTAGTTTTTTTATTATTTTGTTTTACTAAGGGACTAGCAAAATGTAAATCTGGGGGTATTTGATGAGTGCCAAATATTGCATATTTTGTCCCCTTAATTTACATTTGTTAGCTTAGGAATTTGTTACTTTGTGTTGTTTTTCATTGGTTTACAGGTTCACAAGCACTTGGAAATGAGTTTCACTAAATTGCCAGAATTACCTGTACAGATCAGTCTTTTTTGCAGATTAAACTGTACTGATTTAGGAAGAACCAGGAGATGAGCCATATATGCTTAGAAAGATCCGGAAGTCTATTTTCTGGAGAATTTTACGGCTTGTAAAAATGATTTTTCTAGAGAAAGTTATGGCAGTTTAAGTAGACAAAGGTCAGGCTATGCGTGATTTCAGCATGTCAAAAGTGATTTTTACGGATTTAAAACTCTTTTCTTTTATCATGTGCAATTCATTGGTGATGTTTTCTTTTCCGAATAATCTTAGAATTTATTCTGTTTATAGATTTAGTTATGCTTTTTTTTTTTATTGAATGGTTTAGCTCTTTAATTATGTTTGGATTAATTATTTATCTATATTGATTTAGTTCTTTGTCGCAATATCGCTTCCTGAGTATATTGTTGTCGTTAGATTTTCTCAATAGTGATAATAATTTACATATTTTAAAAGTGGTGAATGATTTTTCAAAGGGTTACATTTGGTTTAATCTTGCTTTATAAATTTACGTCTTTCGATTAAGAATTGGGAAGTGAATTCCCAATTGAGTTATTCAATCAGTTAAGAATAATTAAAATACCAGATTTATGCAAGGGATTCCCGACGCTTTACTTTACTTTGCATTCAAAAATTAATCTTTGTTCTCCATCAATCATTCAATATTGTTATTTAGTTTCTTTGTTCTTTCTACTATTCTTTTAATTTGTCTCCCTGTGGAATCGACACCCCAAAACTGTGCTACAACTACCGCGTTATTCTTTGGGCGTAATTAATTAACGTTCATCCGCAAGGCTTCTTCGTTTTTGTCACTTTGAAAACTCTACACTTGTAGCGAGGGCACTCTAATTTTCAGGGGGATGACTGCTTCAGAACCGTAGGCGATGAAGAAGGGGGTTTCCCCAGTGGGTGTTCGAGCGGTGGTTCGATATACCCAAAACATGTTCGACAAGTGGTTGGTCCACTATCTGTCTGCTTTATCTAATCTCCTCTTGATGCTTTGCAGAAGCATTTTGTTAGTTACTTTGACCTATTCATTAGCCTATGGATACCCAATAGAGGAGAAGCGGTGTTCGATATGTAATTCTTCACAGAACACTTTGAATCAAGCACTATCAAATTGTTTCCCGTTGTCTGTCACCAGTATACAGAGAATGCCTAAATGACACACGATGGATTTTCAGATGAAGCTCCGAGCCTAGTGGTCGGTTATGCTGGCCAGTGGTTCAGCCTCTACCCACTTAGTGAAGTATTCTATCGTTACGATGAGGTACTTCCATTGGCCGAGCTCTCTAGTGAAGGGGCTGAGGAGGTCCATGCAAAGAGGAGTGGGCTAGTGATTGAGGTAAGAGGGTTCATTGGTTGGTGGGGTATTGAAGAGTACTGTTGACAACTCTTGCAATTTTTTACTAATTCCATGGCTTTTCCTTGCATACTGGGCTAGTAGTAGCCTTGTCGAAGAATTTTGAAGGCCAGGGCTCGGCCTTCGAGGTGGTTTCCATATACTCTTTTGTTAACTTTTTGAATAGTGTAGTTAGCTTCGGTTCGCCCTAGACACTTTAGATAGGGTGTCGTGAGGCATCTCTTGTATAATTGGTAATCTATGACCGTATACCGTGATGCTCGGGAGATAATCTTTCTGACTTCGTCTATTTGCTTGGAGAGCTGGCCATTCAGTAAATATCGGAGGATTGGATCAACCTAAGTTTCTCTTTCAGTCACAAATAGCACGAGGATCTCCTCGATGCTTGAGGCGATGAGTATTTTGAGGTAGACTGCCCGTATAGGCTTTGGTTGGAGGAATGAGGCGAGTTGAGCTACGGAATCAACCTTCAAATTTTTTTCCTGTGGGACCTATTTTATCCGAAATACTTTCAACTTAGTGGAGAGTTCTCTGGCCTTCTCTAAGTAACGGGTGGTCTTCTCTCTTCGGTCTTCAAATTCTCTGTTTATCTGGTGTATTACCAGTTGTGAGTCGCTGTATGCCTCCAAGGCATTGACGGACATTGCATTGGCTAACTTTATTCTGACAAACAATTCCTTATACGTTACTTCATTGTTAAAGGCACTGAACCCGAACCTTAAGGTGTACTCAATGATAAAACCATCCGGGCTGCACTGGACCAGCGCCACTTCCGGGCTGCAAAGGATCTATTTTTCCTTGAGGTGTTGTTTCCACGATAAAATTTGCAAGGGTCTAAGTCTTGATGGCTTTGTGGGGATGATATCAGATGTCGAACTCATCGAGCTCTATGGATAACTTAACCATCTTCCCTAAGACATCTGGTTTATGGAGTATTTGTCTCAGTGGTTGATCCATTAGGAGGACAATGGTGTGCGCTTGAAAGTACGACCAAAGTTTTTGGGCAATGATTAGGAGAGCATACGCCATTTTCTCTACAAGGAGATACTGTGTTTCCGCATCGTGGAGGATCTTGCTCATATAGTACATGGGTTTCTGGATACTTACTTTCTCTCATATTAGGACAGATGCCACTACTTCCTATCCAACCAATAGGTATAAGAAAATTTCTTCGTTGGTGACGGGTTAGTCACGAAAGGGGGTAAACCCAAATATTCTTTCAGCTCATCAAACGCCTTCTAAAAATCTTCGGTCCAAACGAAGTCTTTTACTTTTTTGATGGTTTTTAAAAAGGAAAAACACTTCTCTGCGGATTTTGACATGAATCGACTCAGAGCAGCTACCCATGCTATCAATAGTTGGACTTCTCTTATTGTCCGCAGAGGGTTCATACCGACGATGGCTTCGATTTTTCTGGGTTAGCTTCTATTCCCCTTTGGGTTACCACGAAGCAGAAAAACTTCCCCTTAGTGACTCCAAAGCGCACTTCATCAGTTTTAGTTGATGATGCCGGAGTACTTCGAATGCTTCCTCTAGATCGGCTTCGTGGTTTTTGGCCTTGACACTTTTTACCAACATGTCATCCACATAGATTTCCATGTTCCTCCCGATCTGGCCATGGAAGATCTTGTTTACCAATCTCTAATAAGTTACCCCAACATTTTTAAGGCCAAAAGGCATGACCTTGTAACAGTACAATCCTTGGCTGGTGATGAAGCCCATTTTCTCTTGGTCGGACCTTTGCATGAGGATCTAATTGTAACCTGAGTAGGCATCCATGAAGGCTAGAAGTTCGTGCCCCGACGTTGCATCGATGAGCTAGTCGATCCGTTACAGTGGAAAGCTATCATTCAGATAAGCTTTATTTTAGGTCTGTGAAATCAATGCAGATTTACCACTTACCATTGGCTTTCTTGACCATCACCACGTTAGACACCCAGTCTAGGTAGTCTGTTTCTTGGATGAAATTAGTCGCGAGTAGCTTGTCCACTTCAACTTTAATAGCGGCTTGTTGCTTGCGAGCAAACAACTTCTTCTTCTGAATGACCAGTTTGTGGCTCGAGTCCACGTTTAACAGGTGCACGATCACTAATAGGTTGATTTCGGGCATATCTGAGGCCGATCGGGGGAAGAGATCCTGATTCTTTCGAATGAGGGCGAGTAAGGATTTTTTAGGGTCTTTGGGGAGGTTGGAGCCGATCTGAATCATTCGGGAGGTATCTTCATCGAGGGGGACAACAATCAATTCTTCCATAGGCTGGCCCCTCAGAGTCTTCTCTTTGTCTCTGAAGTCTTCCACCTTGAGAGGGAGGGCCTCCATCCTTTTTTCTCCTCTCATGACATTTAGATAGCAGGATCTAGGGATTTGCTAGTTTCCCCTAACTTCACCTACCCTTTTTTTTAGTGGGGAACTTCATTTTTAAGTGGTACGTGGATACGACTGCTTTGGGTTTGTTGAGGGTGGGTTTGTCGATGATTATATTGTAGGATAACAGTTTCCTGACCACCTGGAAAGTAGTCTGTACAGTAGTCGTTTGCGTAGCCATTCCTACAGTGACTGGGAGAACTATGTTGCCTTCAGTAAACATCGGTCCCCCTGAAAAATTGTAGAGCAGGGTGGAGATTAGTTCCAGCTAAGCATATTCTAATTGCATCTGCTGGAATGCGTCGTAGAGCAGGATGTCAACTGAGCTCCCATTGTTGACTAGGATGCGCTTGACATCATGGTTGACCACGAGAAGGGAGACAACCACGGTATCGTCGTGTGGTGTCTGGACCCCCTCCAGATCTTTATCTGTGAAAGAAATTGCTTGGTCCATCTTCCTGCGTTTGTGGGGCTCACTGACCGAGGCTGCAGACCTAGTGTAGGTTTTTCTGTTGTGTCTTGAGGTGCCTCCAGTAACGGGACCCCCGCAGATAGTCTTGATGATCTTGGTCGCGATGGCCTCCAGACCTCTTTGGCTAAGCCCTCCCTAGTTTGGCCTTAGACTTCTCCGAGGGACTTGGTTCGTCCCGCTCCGACTGGGTGGATGCTAGGGACTTCTTCGGGGCCGTTCGAGCACTTTCTTTTGTTGTAGTTTGGTGAATTCTTTCAACTGCCCCCTATTGATAGGGGCTTCTATTTGGTGTTTCAGGGCCAGACAGTCCTCGGTGTCGTGCCCATGGTTTCTCTAGAACAGGCATCACTTGCTTTGATCCCCGTTGAGGCGCAATGGTTTCGGAGGCCACTGAAAGATTGACCTGTCATGGAGTTGTATCAAGACATTCGTTCTCGATGCGTTGAGGGGAGTAAAGCTTTCGAAGTGACCGGGGACTCTGTGCCTGCCTTCACGAGAAGGTCACTTGATTGGTTTATGATGAGGACTGGCAGGGCTTCTCCTCTTCTTCTCTGCGTCTTTTTCCCGCTCTCTTCGGAATGCCTGATCATCTTTCGCCAGCATGTATTTCTCAGCTCAGGCCAAGATCTTGGGTGGTTGCTTGGTGAGCTTGGAGATAAATATTTTGGACTTTAGCCTATTTTTGAATGCTAGCATCTAGTGCTTCGTTGATTATTTCCTTCATTTCCTTGATCCGTCTGTCGAGACCAAGGTTTCTTCTAGATGAGGGGCTTCCTTTGACTTTGACGGTGTGGGGTGGTGGGGACTCTGTCGTGGAACAATTATCGATGGGAAGTCCACGGCTAGCAGAGCTTGCGTGTCCGGGATTATGTTGAGGAGGTATGGGAGAGGGCTGACGAGTCCTTTTGCGGACCTCAGCGGCGAGGTCGGTCACCAGTCATGAGAGTTCCACGAACTGTGCTTGGAGCATAGGCATAGTGGGATGTGCTATGGGGGCCTCTTGAAGATTTTAGGGTGGCTCGATTTCTGTGTAGCGGGGCCGTTGGGTCATTGGAAGGGGCCGTGGGTTGTTGCCACAGGACCTTCTTTTGGAAACGACAGGGGTTCTTGACCCGGGCCGTTGGCTACGGGTGTTGTTTTGTGTATGTATGGTGCTACCCCCGGCAACTCCCTTGCCGATATTCCTCGTGGTGTTTTTAGGTGGCATGGAAACAAATGAATTCTTTAGATTTCTTCGCTTTTACTGTTAGCGAGAGATGGTGGTGTTCTTATGGATGATGTCAATCGTTGATGTTGAAAATGTGTTGCTCAGTTGGAGGTTGATATTTCAATAGCCTGCACAGAAATAAACGGATGAACTAGAGGGTTGCCCGAAGAGAGAGGGGTGATGCCTCTGAGGACACTCCGACGCTCTTATCAGTGTAGTGTTTCAGAAAAAATGAAGAGGATGAATGATGCCTAGTGTTTTTAGTGAATGAGTTAAAATTAGGGTCTGAATTGTGCTTGCATACCTTAGGCCTTTTATAGTGATTCAGACGTGAGGTTGTCCACATGGTAGGGATAGGGCAATCTTGGGGATGCCGCTTCTGCGCCGTAACACCTTATTATTTGTCTAGGGATGGCCATTATCCCTGTGATTACGCTTACAGGTCTGAGCAGGGGAGTCCGGGTATGGTGATGGGTTGCCAGCTATTCTGTCCGCGTGTCTTCTTGCTACTGGACATGGTCTGTCCATGTGTCGTCTTGTTATTGGACCTAGGGCTGTCTGTGTGTCGTCTTGTTTATTGGAACTAGGACTGTCTACATGTCATCTTGCTATTGGACAAGAGATGTCCATGTGTCATCTTGTTATTGGACCTAGGGCTGTCCGCGTGTCGTCTTGCTACTGAACTTAGGGATGTCCATGTGTCGTCTTGTTTATTGGACCTAGGGCAGTTAACGTGTCATATTGCTATTAGACACGGGATATCCATGTGTCGTCTAGTTATTGGACCTAAGGCTGTCCATGTTATGTCGTCTTATTATTGGGTGTATTTGTTGGCTGCATCAAAGTGCAATTTAAACCGTTAATGTAGAGTGATAACTTCGTTTGACTTAACACGTTTTACATTATGCGTCCTACAAATGCTTTAAATCGTAATAGCATGAAATCCACTACAAATCATGATGATTAAGTCAACGGTGTGTTTGCAGTGATATAGCTCCAATGCGAACTGCATGGACAAAACCAAATTTTAAACGAAGATTTCATGACTATGGAAAATTTGAGATATGATTTTTAGATTAGAATTTCATGGTTTGATTCTTATGATTATTTACCTCTACACTAGTAACAAAATAAAATTCAGTGTTTTTACAAATTAAACTTTAACAAGAGACCTTTTATGATGATCTTGAGCTTAGAAGTTGCTGTGTCCCCAATTTTTTATCTTAAAAAAAAAATTTCGCAAGAAAAGTTTGGCTAAAGAGAATTAATTTTCTTATGAAATAATGCATAAATGTGTGTTCTTGCTCACGTGCACAAACAGATATGATTGACATGTTTTAAAACATCCTAATAAATGAAAAGAAAAAAGAAATCCTAGTAGAACAAGGATTGAGGAGTAAGAAACTTTTTCTTGAAAAGTTGAGACTATAGATGCGCCCATGGGTATATATATATATACACACACACACACAGTTGTTTCATCTCTCTTGAGTTCAATTTCTTCGCTTTATCTCTAGCTGTTTCATCCCTCTTGAATCCTTTTTTCTCATAGGAATTTGTCTTTTGCTTTTCTATTCTCAAATGGGTAAAAGAAGAAAGATCCCAATCGAAAAACGGGAAACACCAGAACAGAGGGCTGTTACTTTCAGTAAGAGACGCCAGGGTTTGTTCAACAAGGCTGCACATCTCTGCCTGTTCTGTGATGCACAGGTTGCCCTGTTAGTGTCCAAACAGAACAACCTCTACTACTCCTTCGGTCACCCATCTGTCAATGCCGTGGTCGATGCCTTCCTCGATAATCGCGCTCCGGTAGCCGCCGACGACAATGAAGTTAAAGTTTCTGATGATAATACTAACAAGAAGAAGAAGATGAAGATATCACAGAGTAGTACAAATAAAGGGTTTTGGTGGGAACTTGAAGAAGAATTCGATAAGTATCAATCAGCAGAGGAATTGGGTGTGGTTATTGATAAGCTACAAAAATTGAAGGACAATGTGATGATCAGGTTGAATAACAACAATGAAGATGGTTCTAATAATCTTGAGTATCCTCAACTTCTGAATGAATCCCATTATCTTATTACAACTGATCTTGAAGAGTACGATACTGAGGAGAAGAAAGAGGATGATTTGATGGTTACTAAGTCTACTTGTAGACATGAATTTGGTTGTTTTGATGATGATGACGATGTTGTGCGTGGGGTTCATGGTAATGTCAAGGAAGACCATAACTACTTGGAAGAAACTGATTCTACCTCCAATTTCAGTTTCTTGGATTTCTTGGATGTGGGTAGTGAAGATCAGTTGTTGTTCTCTGCTAGAACAGATGCAATTGGCACCGTTGATTTGGCTACAAAGAGCGGTGATGTTAAAAGTTAGAACAATTCCCGTAGAAGTATTTGATTAATGAGTGGGAATGCTAACAATGATTTAGTTTTTGGGTTCTTTGGTTTCATTCGGAGCTTCTTTTCTTTTCAATCTGACATGTGAAAAGAGATAAATCAGAAGTAATTTTATTCGGCGAAATTTTTCATCATTGCCTCATGTTTCTTTTCTTTTTCCTCCTCTTTATTCGTCTGCAGTAATTCTGTTTGATCTGGGATAATGATTCTATTATTCACGAGTTATTTTTTTTCCTTTGTTTTATTTCTGTTATTCACAAAATAATGATTCTAAAGCATGGAAAAAAACCCCAAATTGTCAATCCCAGGGAAAGAATTTTGGTACAATTGGAACTTTCTGATTCTAAGTATCACGTATTATTTTTTTCTTTTTTAATGTTTAAATGGTTAGATATCTTGCTGATTTATGTCTTCTCAATCATTCCAGCTATGGAATTATTCCCCATAATCCTTGAAAACAAGTCTCTTATAAGTTCGGCTGACTTGGTGGTCAAGTTTGTGAATATTTTTTTTTGTTAGTTTGGGTGAAATATCAGTTAAAAACTTTATTGGTAAATTTTAAAATTTTTTATTGAAAACGTCAATATAGATGTATGATCCAAAAATTAATATTATTAATAAAGTTTTTAAGATTATCAGTGAAGTTTTCAACTGATCTAAACTATTGTGTTTAGACATGAGCTAACTAAGAAATCCTCTAAGTTGAGGCTTTGAAATTATAAAATTTCAGATTTGATTCCTCTTATGTATATGGTATTTGTTCGATTTATGTATCAATTACTATTTTTTTATATATATATTTTAAATGAATTGTAGTAATATGGTGAGTTGAGTTGGTTTATGATAGTACCGTGAGCTTATTAAAAACAAGATGGTATTGTGGTAATATTGTACTACTTGTATGTTAACACCGCTTGAATAAAAACAAATCTATTGAATGTTGGGTTTAATAGTTATATAAGCTATAATATATGAACTTTTTATTTTACTTTATTGTATTTATGTCTGGTCCCTGACATACACATAAGAGTATTACAAACATTTTTAAACAAGTTTAATACTTGAATACATACTCATATCTTCTGAAGTAACAGGTTACAAGGAGAGGAAATGAGATTGGCCCAGCTTTTTGAGTAGGCCTCTTTACTGGGGTATTTTGTAGCGAAGCTTAGCCCACACTAGAAAATTTGGCCCAGCTTTTGGAGTAGGCCTCTTTACTGGGGTATTTTGTAGTGAAGCTTAGCCCACAGTAGAAAATAAAATAAAGGCCCAACCTGATCCTTAAAGAGGAAGGTTACCAATTTTGAGGACTGAAATAGTCTCTGAAAGAGGTGCAGTGTCTTCTCTACTTCTCCTATCTACAAAGCATTCCATATAGATATGTATATCCTTTAAATCATCACACAAAATATCCCCAGAAGACCAACCTCATGTTGTATTCTTATCAGTTAGAGAAAGTGCCTTTTTTGGGGGTGTTTTATAACAACAGTTTTATTAAATGGAGGCAGGGAGGAATTTGCTGTCTTCACCTCCTTCATTTCCTATAAGAACCCACCTCAAAAATGGTCTCTCTTCCTCTTCTTCAGGTAACAGTACTTCCAATTTTGTTTACATTTTACTTTATATTCCTAAAATTTTCTGTTAATATTTCTTATTGTCTCTTTGCTGCCTCGTTTGGTTACTTAGTGGTCATTCTACTAGCTTTTAGCCTCTTTTAACGGTTTTTCGGCTTGAGCTGGTAAATATGCATGTTAATAGAATGCTTACACTGGGTTTCTACATGCTTGAGTATTTTCTTTGTTTTGCGTATGATGTTTTGTTGTTTAATGATGGAATATTAATTAATTAATTGCTTCAAGTGTCATGGCAGTTTATTGTGGATGTGCATTTGTTATTGTGCTCCTTGATTTGAGGGATTATTTTGGAGTTACCAGAAACACAAACTTGTTATCAATAGTGCTTAAGGGAGTTCTTGCGCAAAACCAACTCTGCTTGTCATCATTCTTGTGTATGAGTTTATTGGAGATGAAAACTGCTAATATCTGTTTGAGGTTATTTAACTTTCATGGATCTTGAAGAAGTTATTTCTTTTCCTTACAACTGCTAGTAGATGTTTATTGTTTCTTTTCTTTCAATTAATCAGTTCATTCATGTTTATGCTTATAAATTTGCAGTATTGATGCTTCATGATCAAGTAGCTCCAGCTGTTACTTCCATAGCTCGACATTTTCCTACTTCAGTTCTTTTACAAGAACAGCGGGATGAGTATAAGCCTTCCTTGCACATGTTTAAGGAAGATAAAACACCCCAGGTTGGACTCTTGTTGTAGATATGAACCACATAAATATTAGTAAAATGTTCATTTAGTAATGCATCCATGTAGTTTGGAAAATCATTCACAACATTCCCTTCTATTTGCTCTCTGTGTTTTTGTACTTGTGAAAAAAGAAAAAGAAAAGTCTGTGTGTGTTTGTCCCTCTCTCTGTGTGGCAACTCCTATTCAAGATATCATCATTTGTTGCCTTGTCTCTGCTGTATTACAGGCGACAATGGATAGGAGGCAGATGGAAACTGGAGCCTCATTACACGAAGATAAGAACTCTAGCAACTTTGATGAATTGCTCAAGGACTTTGAACAACAGTTGCTTCACTGGCCTGGTTTACTGAATTTGTAAGACAGACCGATTTCTCTTTTCTTTCTACTTGCATATATTTTCTATGATTGCAATTTTTTCTTGAAGTTTGTCCTTTTATGATACTCTTAACTTTCTCTTGCAGATTGCCTCCGTCACAAACAGGGGGAGATGAATTGCCATCCTCAACTTTTCAATCTGTTGGAAGTCATACCAACAAGCTTATGGAGGTTGAACCATGTAATGCGGTTGCCCTCGCTAAGAAGGCTTTGTCTGCATCAAAGCAAGCTGTGTTATTAGCTGAGGAACCTAAATTATATCAATCTGATCTTGATGATTCCCTTTCCACAAGGTTAGTTTCTTGATGGTTTTCTCCTTTCCCTGGTATGTCATTGTATTTCCAATTCAGTTTGCTCATGTGAAATTTTTTTCCAGTTTAGGGTCTGCTAGTTCATCTGATTGTCCGCTGGAGGAGGGAATCACAGTGAGGTCAACACGACTTTTAGAAAGGCGGTCTAAGAACAGGAGAGTGTCAAAATTAAATACCGTGGATGATAAGACTTATAGTTCTCAGCGGGCCAATGTACGAAAAAAATTAAGTGAAGGCTTTGATCCTGATGATCCCCTTCGAATGTTCTTGTGGGGTCCTGAAACAAGACAACTTTTGACTGCTAAAGAAGAGTCTGAATTGATTGTTCAAATACAGGTGTATTTCTGAATCCCATTATTCTGAGATGTAGGTAATGCTTGTTTTGTCAAATGACTTATTCTTACTTGACATGGATAACATGACAGGATTTGATAAGATTAGAGAAGGTGAAGAGCAAGTTTCAATCTCAGTTTGGCCGTGAACCAACCTTGGTTGAATGGGCTGATGTGATTGGGGTTACTTGTCAAGCCTTGCAGTCAGAACTTCACTTGGGTAACCGCAGTCGGAAAAAGCTGATTTATGCCAATTTACGTATGGTGGTTCACATTGCTAAACAACATCAGGGTCGGGGACTCAGCCTTCAGGACTTATTGCAGGTTGTATGAAAGACATCTAATTTAGAACACACCTCTCTTTTCCTCGTATATAGGTGATGAGAAAATGTGTAAAATTTAGTTCGTTGGATAGAATACTTAAGATGAACTTGCTTCAATTCAGCTTTTTTTTCTTCTTAAAATACTTCAATTCAGCTTTAAAAGGTGCTGAGAGCATCTAAAAGGAAAAAAAAAGTGGAGAAATTCTTAGGAGTGCCGGGCACACAAGAAAAATATATTCCACAAGCTCTCTCAACCATTTATAGGGGAGAGAGAAAGAGAATTTATTATTTTCTCTCTTAGCATTAATGTTTGAAACCTTGTGTGCCCGACACTCTTAAGAATTCCTCGAAAAATTGGGTTGGGGTGTGTTCGGTATGCCTTAAATGTACCTGGTTGGGGTTTGCTAGTGTTGAAGATTGAAAAGATCCAAGGGAGACTGCAGGTTTGGTTGACTGCTTCTTGCTAGCCAAAACTCATTTTATCAAACAACTCTTTCTGTGAAATGTTCATTTGGCACATTTGGATCCGCAGCTATTTCTCTTTGTTGGAGATTTCCTACAACAGGACTTAGCATAACCTCCCCCCATGTATCCAAGTTTTTCATCCTAGATGAGGAAGTGGTTCTCTTGAACTTGTGCCATTTGTACCACTGGGCTGTTATACATTCCTTCTCCGTAAAATCATTATATTCCTCTTTCACTAAACCTGATAACCATATTATCTATTATTATGGCCGGATAAGTGTGATAGTTTCATGCAACTATCACTGAAACTGAAAATGATGGTTTCATTCAACTAGGAGCTTACTTAAATGTTCTCCTCTGTTTTGCTTCTCTTTTAGGTGGGAAGCATTGGTCTTATGAAGAGTGTCGAAAAGTTCAAACCCCAAGCTGGTTGCCGATTTGCCACTTATGCTTTCTGGTGGATAAGGCAAACAATAAGGAAGGCTATATTTCAACATTCCAGGACAATCCGTTTGCCGGTAACGACAACTTTCTAATCTTTCTGATTTCTAGTTTCCACAAAACTATTTTATTTTATTTTTTTAATTTTTTAATGTAGCTATCTTTTGTGTTGATTTTCTAACATACAACATTGAAAAGGAACATATCCCTTTGAGCTTTTCAGCATATATAATTTTATTTTATGTATTGAAAGTGAGCAGCATTTTAATTCCTTTCACGGAACCAATTTATTATTTTCAGGAGAATGTATATAGCCTCCTGGGAAAGGTAATGGAAGCAAAGAGATCATACATTCGAGAAGGAAACCATTGTCCCAGTAAAGAAGAATTAGCAAGACGTGTTGGAATTACAGTTGACAAGTTGGAAAATTTGCAACGTACGACAAGAATGCCACTTTCTATCCAACAACTTGCTTGGGCAGACCAAGATACCACTTTTCAGGTAATGCTTCTCGTTATCCAGATTTTTTTTATATTAGAAGAAACTTTACAATATTTGGGGGAGGGGGGAATCGAACCCTGCTCATTGAGCAGGGGTAAGATGTCCTTCACCATTTTAATTATTAGTGTGGTGGCATGTGATATGTTTCAAAACTTGTTTCTTGCTAACGGCTATTCATGAATTCATTGCCCACTGATCTGAATGGTTATTTTAATGTCCTATGGTGAATGGAATATAAAGCAAAGACAGTTTTAGTTCCTGATATGCAATTAGCATTAGCCCTCCGCTTCTTTGTCTGGGCAATGAACATATGTTAAAATTGCTATGTAAAAACTGGAGAATATCATCATCTGTATTATGGTTGCAGGAGATAACTGCGGACACTGGGATTGAGATACCAGATGTAAGTGTGACAAAGCAGCTGATGAGGCAGCATGTGCGCAACCTTCTAAGCGTTCTCAGCCCGAAGGAGAGACGGATAATCAGATTAAGATATGGTATTGAGGATGGCAAACAGAAATCACTTTCTGAAATTGGCGACATGTTTGGGTTATCTAAGGAAAGGATTCGGCAGTTGGAAAACCGAGCATTGTACAGGCTGAAGCAGTGCCTTAGCAGCCATGGACTTGGTGCTTATGCAGATTTGCTCATTTAGGTGGACCGACACAAGGTTGTGCTCTTAGTTCACGAGTCTTAGGTTTTTGGTATCTTTCAGGTGCAATATGGAAATTATGCTTATGGTTTTTGAAGGTTAATTTACCCATAAGCTTTAAGTTGGTGTTCCATTTCCAGAGTGGCCTTAGGCTTGGAGGTGGTCATGTATATGAGCTACCTATATATATAGCTCACAACAATTTCTAAATGCTTCATAGTTGTAATTTGACGTTTTTCTTTTGAGGAAAGGTGAATTCATATAGTTTGTAATTGAATCTCTCTTCTATTCAGTAATCCATTGAACCAGTGACGCCTGGGTATGGCATCACAACTACAGAGTTATGTTCGTGCATCCAAATTTTCGAGAAATACAAGATATCAAAGCACAGTATCAAGTGTACCTTCACTTTACAAACAAATGAAAGCTTTGATGTCAACTACCACTAGTAAATTTCACCAGTTGGATTGACCAAAAGTGTTTCCTTAATCGGTTTTCTGGACAAAAAAGTGCATTTAAAACAATCCCCATATGATCATGAGATCGACTACTAGGTCATAACAGAACAATTAAATGCTTGCTTTTGCATGCATATTCGTTTCTCCTGAATCATATAATTTCTGAATAATCATATGAGCATGATAGAACCTTAGGAAAATTGCAAGAAAAAAAGATAAAAGAGAGAATTTGATCACTTCAAGGGGATCGACTTTCAATAGGCAAAGTTTCAATGAGGTATAATTCTTATTTGGTAGGATAAAATAGCCATAAGACATTACATATTTATAATAATACTAAACTATAGTCTCCTAGGAAAAGAATGATACTAAATAGGAAATTATAAATCAACTAGGAAAAGGAAATGAGCTAGTCTACAATTGTTTAATTAATATATCACTAAAAAAATGAAAAGTGAAAAAATATTTCGAAAAGTTTCAAGATATATCTCCAAGAATACTCAACCATTAAATCCCAAGAAGCACTTCTTAATTTTCCAATGATAATAAGAAATTAATGGTTATTTGTTGATTTTACATTGTGAATTTTACATTAGAGCATTTGTTTTCACATATTAAAACCTGTCTATATGCAAGCTTCACCTTAAACTTCTCACATGATTTCAAGAGGCAAACAAATCTTGTTGCAATTTTAAAATCCATAAAATTATTAGTTGTTACTCCGAATCAATAAAAACAATTACCATCTGACATTTAAGTAAAACATTCACCCACATAGTTTAAAGGTTTGAATAAACAATTAAAACATGAAACGAAACATTGATATTACCTGATTTGATATTCTCTTGGTCAAACTCTTCATTTTTAACACTTTCTTCTTCTCGAGCACGTTCAATTATAAGCAATTGTGCCCGCTTGCGATGATGTGTCTTGTTTCTTTTCTTTTTTTTTTTTTTAAATCACAATGCCAACACAACACTTTGCGGTTCTATCCTTAAGTTCTTGTGTGAGGTGTTTGGTTGGCACGTTATGGGTCCAGTAGGAAAATAGCCACTACCTTAGGTGAATTGGTTGGTTGCTTGCCTCCTTATAAATGCTATGGCTTTCCTCATTTAGTCTTTTCTCTTGTAACTCAAAAGAAACATCAGCTATCATGGTACCTGGTTTATATGTCTTGACTTCTCGACGAATATCTACTTTAAGAAAAGTTTCTACCAATTATTTCTCTAATCAATCACGAGCCCTATTAGATAGTTGTTCAAAACGATCTTGATATTTTAACACTATTGTTGTTTGTCAAATTTTAACAAGCTCGCCATTGACATTCTTGTATTATGAAAGACCAAATCTAATAAGAAAGCCTTTAACAAATTCCTTTCATTTGGGCACTCCACGACACGATTCAATTCAATTATATCATTGGATAGCATATCTTTCAAGATTGATGACAACCACCTCTACTTTGGAAACCTATAGTGTTCGGTAGAAGTAAACAAACTTTTATGTTTGTGAAACCCATCCGGTTGGATCTTTTTCATCCTATCATGGAAACTCTACCTTCATGCATGAGAAACTATTAAAACGTCCTCCATGAGACACTTGAATCGAATCTTTGTTCTGAATCTCAAACTACTCCTTTTGATTAACATCAGACCTCAAGGTAGCATAATTTTTTTTTTAATTATTTTTTTATTACATGTCAAAGTTATGCAAAAAAAAACCAATCAAGCATTGATACCAATTGATAAAAACCCTATTGTTCTATCAAAGAAAATTGCAAGAAAAAAATAAATGAGAAAAAAGAGAGAATTTGATCACTTTGAAAGGATTGACCTCCGATAAACAAAGCTTCAATGAGTTTGCTTGAATAAGACATTGCATATTTATAATACTAAGCTATAGTCTATTAAGAAAAAAAAAACTACTAAATAGAAAATCATAAATCAACTGGAGAAAAAAAACTAATTTAGAATTGCCTAATTTATCACGGGGAAAAAAGAAAAGTGAGAATGTATCTTACTATTAGTCGAATTAACAGAAACCATCAAATTGCTCATTCAAAAAAAAATCTGTCACTCCATCAGTAAGTAAGATATCTTCTCCAATCACTGGGAAGATAGGACCAGGCCCTGAAGCTTCAATGGTTTCTTTCATTTGGGTGAATAAAAATCATGATACTAGTACATGGACTAAATTTTTTGGACCTGGAAATATTTGGCCCAAGCAAATGTCGAACCTGCGACCTTTGCGTTACTAGCACCACTGAGCTAATAGGCCATCATCAATAGTTAAATTATCAAGTATTATGACATAAAAAAAATTGAACATTAATCCTAACTTCAACTTCAGAACTCTCGCAAACATAGTACTGAGAGAAGAGAGAAAGCATCATCCAATTCCTCCGAACGATGAATGAGTCATGTGATCATTAGGAATACCCCAAAACCTCTCAATTTTCCTTTTCCAGTCCTCAACCGGAGATGTTTCCCTCACTCACATTAACTTCCTTGTTGGAGGACTTCACCAAAATGCTGAATTTTGGTTCCCTGACAAGGGTTTGACAGCAAGACCAACAAGCACAAGTTGTTGGAAATCGAATGATCCGATGGGACGATGATTCACCAAGTCCTCATTATTGAACAAGAGAGTTTGCTTTATCACATCCACGTCCAAACGGGCTTCAATTCTCTCTTTCAAGTCAAGGATGTTTGCCAATGTTGGCATTTCGATTTCAGGTGTTACCTTTCCTGCCGTGAACGTGAACAACATCGTGGCCATGATAGAAAATCACAAGAATTCAACAAATCGATCAATTTCTGCTTAAATATTAATTCCTTGCAAGTGCGCTATTTCTTAAAGCGTCGAATTGTTGGAAAAGGAGAGCTCTAATTTAGACATGTATAGGAAAAGTTGATGAAGAAATGAATTGTATGTTGTATTCATTCTAAATACATTTATGGGAAGGTGAATTATTTCTCATTCCTTATGATTGATGTTTTTTGTGCTGTAATTTGACACAGCAAGAGAAATTAGAAGCAGCACAAAATTTCCATTGTTGTACTGTCTCCTTGTAATTTGTATTGCAATGTTTGATGTTATCTCTACCGATGGGAAAGCCAACCATTTACCCTTCCGAATCTCAAGCAAAACATGTTGCCAGTTTCTCTCTTCAACAGAGAAGCTCTCGACATAGCGCAGAGAGGAAACAAAGCTTCCATTGGTAAAGAGCAGTGTCTTTCTTGGCTTGATTCCAGGGAACCCAACTCAGTGCTCTACGTTTGCTTTGAGAGTCTGTGAATTCGCTGAGTCACAACTTTTGGAGATAGGATTAGGCCTTGAAGCTTCAAAGGTATCTTTCATTTGGGTTATCAAACAGAATCAAAATCATGATACTAATGAAGGTGGATAGGGGATTTTGAAGAGAGGGTTAAAGACAGAGGGCTTATCATAAGGGGATGGGCTCCTCAGGTTCTTATACTGAGTCACCCGGCTGTGGTGGGTTCATGACTCATTGTGGAGTTTAAAACGAAAACAGAAGGAAAGATTTGGATTTTTTTAGGGTGAAAAGCGAGAACGGAAAAAATAAAACTTGGCCCATGCAGGTCTCGAACCTGCAGCTTTAACGTTATTAGCACGACGCTCTAACCAACTGAGCTAATAAGCCATTGTTGGTTGCTTAATATTACAATTTATATGAAATCGATGCATTGAGAAAATATTTATCTGGGAAAAAACAGTTATTCAATACTAAACTTTTGATCAAACTTATACTCTATTTAAACGAGCTACACGATCCAAAGATAATTTATTCTAATAATATTAAAGTAGTTCATTTAAAGCTAGAATTCATTCAATGATGAAGGGGGTGGAACATTAACCCTGATCTCAATTTCAGAGCCCTCGCAAACATAATAGTGAGAGAGAGCGAAAAAATCATTCATTTCCACCGAAAGACGAATGAGAGTCATCTGCTCACTAGGAATACCCAAAACGCTCTCAATTTTCCTCTTCAACTCACCAACCAGATATGATTCCCTCACCCTCACACTAGCTTCCTTGTCGGCGGACTTGACCAAAATGCTGAATTTTGGTCGCCCCAAGGCTCTGACACCAAGCATAACCAGGGAAGGTTCTTGGAAATTGTATGATTGGATGGAGCGTTGACTCACCAACCTAACACCGTTGTACCACAGAGCTTGCCTTGCCACCTCCACGCCCAAACGCTCTTTAATTCTCTCCTTCAAGTCATGGATGGTGTCCGATGGTGCCATCTCGATTTCAGGTCTTACCTGTCCTCCAATGATCCTGAGCAACACCATGACATTCAAAAAGTCGATCAATTCCTCCTTTAAATATTAATTCTCTGTATAGTGCTTAATTTTCAAGTGTCAAATTGTTTGTAAAATGAGAGCTCTAATTTAGGTATGTGTACATAGGAAAAGTTCATGCAAAAATAAACTGTATGTTGTATTCACTCTAAATGCATTTCTGGGAAGGTGAATATTATTTCTCCTTCCTTATGATCATATACCTCAGTTTATGTGTTGTAATTTGACATTGCTAGTATACTGAAGCACAAAATTTGCCTGGTTGTACTATCTTCTTGTGATTTAGTCTGCATTCACCATGTTTTCTTCTATATGCAAGTTAGCTAAACACCTAATCATTATTAAAAATAATTGAATTCTTAATCAGATTTGCATAGAGAGAATGATAAACTTGGCCACTCTTTGCTGAACACTTTTACAATGAGAATTTCGTGTTGAATCGGGGTTGGAATCGTCGTGGCGAGAGGAGGAGAACATTGGTGATTTGGTTGAGAGAGACCGAGTTGAGGAGGTGGTTACTCGTTTTATAAATGGCGGCGAGGAGATTGAGGGAATGTAGAAGCGAGTGAGTCAATTCAATGAGTCGGAGTGGGTGAAAAGAAAAGATTTGGATATTTATAGGGTGAAAAGTGAAAACAAGAAAAAAAAAAAAAGAGAAAAATTTGGCCCATTCTAACTAGCTCAGGTAATAGGCCATTTGTTATGTTAGGCTATGTGTGGAGCCTGGTGGGCTTTTTTTTTGTCTAATCTGATGTTTTCAGCACTGTTTGGTATCTATTTTATTTTAACAAGGAAATGTAAGGGTTTCATTTTATTCTTTTGTGTAAGTGAGTGAGCCATCTTAAGTGTGTGAATACTGTGAGGAGTGTCTAGGGGTGAGACCTCCTTGTATTGTTCTTCAAGACATAGTGAAATCGCTGCAACTTCGTGGACGTAACCCGAGTTTGGTTGAACCACGTAAATCTGTGTGCTGAGTGTTTGTCTTTGATTTATTTCTATTTTCTTCTCTATATTCGCATCTCAAGATCCATAGGAATATGGTAGTTTAACCCTAACAACTGGTATCAGAGCTATCGGTTTTTGAGTGGGAGTGATGGCCGGAGAAGAAGGAAAGACGACATGAATCGAGAAATTCGATGGCACAGATTTTAGGTATTGGAGGATGCAAATCAAAGATTATCTTTATGGGAAGAAATTACATTTGCCTCTGTTAGGAGCAAAGCCAGACAGTATGAAAGAAGACGAATGGAATCTTCTTGATAGATAGGTATTGAGAGTTATTCGATTAACTCTATCAAGATCAGTTGCGCACAATGTTATGAAGGACAAGACCACCAAGGATATGATGACGGCTTTGTCCAGTATGTATGAAAAGCCGTCGGCTAACAACAAAGTGCATTTGATGAAAAAGTTGTTCAATTTGAAGATGACGGAAAGTACCTCTGTTGCGCAGCATCTGAATGAGTTCAATACAATTGTTAATCAATTGTCCTCTGTTCAGATTGATTTTGATGATGAGATCCGTGCTTTAATTGTTTTGGCTTCTTTGCCAAACAGTTGGGAAGGTATGAGAATGGCGGTGAGTAATTCTGCAGGGAAGAATAAACTCAAATATGAAGATATTTGGGATTTGATTTTAAGCGAAGAGGTTCGCAAGAGAGATGCGGGTGAAACCTCGGGTTCTGGTTCTGCTTTAAATCTTGAGACAAGAGGTAGAGCACATGATAGAAATTCCAATTGGAGTAGATCAAAATCCAAAAGAGGAGGTAGGAGTAAATCCATATCTGGATGACAACTGAAATCGCTGCAACTCTGTGGATGTAACCCGAGTTTGGGTGAACCACGTAAATCTATGTGCTGTGTATTTGTCTTTGATTTATTTCTATTTTCTTCTCTAGATTCACATCTCAAGATCCGTAGGGATAGGGTAGTTTAACCCTAACAACTTTTGCATCAACCACTGAAATAGTATCTCTCACACTTGAGGTCATGTACAGAGTACCCGTTTTTGTTCCACGAGCCACTACCATGGCTCCCTTTGTAATTTTCCAAGTACTAGCCCCAAATGTCACCGTGTGATCTTCAGCATCAAGCTGTCCTACAGAGATCAAGCTCCTCATCAATTTTGGAACATGTCGCACTTTCTGTATCAACCACACAGACCTATTCAGCAATTTAATGCGAACGTTTCCCATACCCACAATATCCAAGGCTTCTCCAACAGCCAAATATACCTTTCCAAAATCACCTGTCACATAGTGCTCCATGATTTCTCGGTGTGCAGTGGTATGGAAAGAAGCTCCTGAGTCCAAAACCCAAGAGTCAACGGGACTGTCAACAGAAGGTAATAAGGCATCTTGTAGTTCTTCTGTCACAGCATTTGCAGCATCGTTCTCATTCCTTTTCTTCTGCGGTTCTCTACAATTTTTCTTAAAGTGGCCAGTCTTGCCACAATTCCAGCATTCCAGTTGAGATATCACTTTATTCGCTCTCTTCTCGACAATGAACAGTTGGTACTGGAGAAGATTCGTGGAACTGAGAATCCAGCAGATATGTTGACTAAGGGTGTCACTATTGAGAAATTGAAGCTGTGCTCAGCTTCAGTTGGTTTTCAAGCTTGAGGACAGGTGAATGAATTGCGGTGATGGTTGCTTTGTTTGAAGGCATGTGGTGCTTGGTGTTGGTAATTGGACCATTCTCCAAGTGGGAGATTGTTAGGCTATGTGTGGAGCCTGGTGGGCTTTTTTTGTCCAATCTAGTGTTTTCAGCACTGTTTGGTATCTGTTTTACTTTAACCCGGAAATATAAGGGTTTCATCTTATTCTTTTGTGTAAGTGAGTGAGCCATCTTAAGTGTGTGAATACTATGAGGGGTGTTTAGAGGTGAGACCTCCTTGTATTGTTTTTCAAGACATAGTGAAATCACTGCAACTCCGTGGACGTAACCCGAGTTTGGGTGAACTACGTAAATCTGTGTGCTGTGTGTTTGACTTTGATTTATTTCTATTTTCTTCTTTATATTCGCATCTCAAGATCCGTAGAGATAGAGTAGTTTAACCCTAACAGATTATTCAGGTCAATCTCATCCATGATGGTTGTTTTTAGTTTGAGTTTGTCATTGACTTCATTTTTTTTATTTTTATATTAGGGGTTGCAATTATGGCATAAATTTGTTTAAGTTTAGAAAAATTGAAGAATTACACACTCTCACCATAATTTTCATGTAAACTATTCAAATTTTTTTTTTTTCATTTCCTCCAAATCATAAAAATCTTCATCGATTATTCATTTTTTTTAAATGAAATTTGTTATTAAATCTTCAAATGACTTGAAAAAGTAGTTTCGATTTCCTAGGAGTGAAACAGAAAATTTTGTTGAAATTAATCTTAATTATAGATGTACACTTTATTTTCAAATCAAAGAATAAAATGAGGAATTAATCCTAGCATGTCTCTATATTGCTCCTGTCACTTGAGACCAATTTGTACTTTCAGAGATATACACCCTTTGATGATAATTTCATATCTGAAGGACCTTTTTCTTTTACCAAATATTTATACTCATTAACAAGTTCACTAATTCTATTCAATTCTCATTCGCTTTATTTTTAAATCAAAGAATAAAATGAAGAATTAATCCTAACATGTCACTTCTATCCCATAGTTCTGCTTGTGTCACTCAGAGAGATATACCATTTTGATTATAATTTCATAAGAAATTCATGCGCAGAGGCTTTTTCTATACCCCAATATCTACACGTTCATTAATTCTCTTAATTTCTCACTTTTTAATATAATTCAATCTAAAAAGAAAATATCATTTTCTATTTGTTTGGGAACAAACAATTATTCAGTACTAAATTCCTAATAAAACTTATACTATATTTAAACTAACTACATAATCCAAAGATCATTTATTCTAATAATTTTAAAGGAGTTCATTTAAAACTAGATAGTACTTGAATTCCTAAAATAATAATAAACGAGGTTGAAAATGAACCCTGACCTCAACTTCAGAGCCCTCACAAACATAGCAGTCTGAGAGAAAGAAAGAATCATCCATTTCCTCAGAAAGGCGAATGAGTGTCATCTGCTCACTAGGAATACCCAAAACCCTCTCAATTTTCCTCTTTAACTCTCCAAACAGATATGTTTCCCTCACCCTCACACTAGCTTCCTTGTTGGCGAACTTGACCAAAATGCTGAATTTTGGCTGCACTGGCAGGGGTTTGACAACAAGACTAACAAAGGCAAGTTGTTGGAAAAGATATGATTGGATGGGGCGTTGATGCCTAAACGCTCTTCAATTCTCTCCCTCAAGTCAAGGATGGTTGTCTTATCTGTCTTCCAATGATCTTGAGCAACACCATGACATTCAACAAGTCGAACAATTCCTCCTTAAATATTAATTCTCTTTATTTTCAAGTGTCAAATTGTTAGTAAAATGAGAGCTCTAATTTAGGCAAGCATACGTAGGAAAAGATCATTCAGAAATGAATTTGTATGTTGTATTCACTCTAAATGCATTTATGGGAAGGTGAATTATTTCTCATTCCTTTTGTTATACCTCAATTTATGTGCTGTAATTTGACATTGCTAGTATATGAAGGAATTGCAAAATGAAACACAAAATTTGCATGGTTGTGCTATCTCCTTGTGATTTAGTCTGCAATCCCCATGTTTTCTTTTATATACAAGTTAGATAAACAACTAACCATGATTTAAAAAAAAAATTGAATTCTTAATCAAATTTGCATAGAGCACTCTAATAAAGGTGCTGATAATGTTTTTTTTTTCTTTTTTATAACCGCAAATTAAAACGCATAAATTTTATTAATTTCTCAAATAAGTAAGTTGATACAAGCACACCAGCATTGCTCAAAACCTATAACAAGGGTATAAACCAGTTATACCACAGGCAACATTGAAGTGCCGCAACTTTTTGAGTCAAAACACCTGAAAAAACAGCTTCTTTTAGCTCTTGAATCTGTAATATGCTCTAACAGCTGTCTAACCTCCAACCAAACACCCAATATCCGCAGATGAAGCTCCTTGAATCTGTAATATGCTCTAACAGCTGTCTAACCTCCAACCAAACACCCAATATCCGCAGATGAAGCTCCTATAAACAGTACCACCCCTGCCAGAATATAACTGAAAATTGTCCCCAAAACAATGCAACAAATAGAGCAGACAAACATCCCTTTAAAGGAACAGCAAAATGAAGAAATAAATCACAAGAACCATGCCTCAAGATCAGTTGTCCTATTTACTCTTGCTTTTGCAAGACTATCTGCAATAGAATTAATGTCCCTGGGGATTTTCACAATGGTTATCTGTTTCAGTAGCTTAATAGTGTGTTGTATTTCATAGATAATATCATAGTACCTCCAAGGTTTATCCCCTTCTTCTTTTATCCAAGCAATGGCAACCTTGAAGTCAGTCTCTATAATGAGAGAAGCAGAACCATTCCAAGCTAAATTTCTAAACATCACCAAAGCTTCCCTTATTGCAATCAATTCTGCCTCGTTCAAGTCTGCAACACCGATATTTTTGAGAAGACAGCAATAAAATGGCCTCTATAACCATTGAGAACTCCACCAACACCTGCAAACCCCTGGTTTTTCAAGTGAGGAACCATCTGTTGGGTTAAAGAGGAAAAGGGTATAAGAAAAATAAAGACAAACAAAATTTATGGACTCTTGCAGATGGAATAAATAAGAAACAAGACAAAAATATTTTGGTGGAAGAGAACTCAATGGAAATAACCTAATTGCTGCTTTGATTTCTTATTCTCAGAACACAAGAGGCCTATATATAGGTTTACAATTTAACTGAAATCCTAAAAGTTCCCATATGAGAACTATCTGCAACTAAAAAACAATTTGTTAGAAGATCATGTGATTAAATCAAATTATTTGAAACAGATAACAAACTAGATTTTTCTCAACAAGTTAACATAAATGACAAAGTCAACAATAGGATTGATATTTTTAAATCATATTTTAAAACTCTCCCTTGATTCAAAATTGCAAACACCAAGCTTGGATATGAAGTATACATGCTTCTCATGAGGGAGTGATTTGGCGAGAATGTCTACCACTTGCTTATCTGTGTTGTAGTATTTCAATGCTTTTTATCTCTCTTGCTATTAGGTCTCAAATAAAATGAAGCCAAATGTCGATATGCTTAGTTTTTCCATGAAACGCTGGAGTTTTTGTCATTGTAATTGCAGCTTTGTTACCACAAAGTATCTTTTTAATCATAATGCTTGATATGCTAAAGAAGTTGTAGTGACATACCAAGCCTCTAATGATGATAAAACTATTGTTGCTTGCTTTTTCAACTCCATGAAATAGCTCCCGATCCAAGACTAAAAATACTTCCCGAAGTATTTTTCTAATCATCCATAGAACCTGCCTAATCACTATCTGTAAATTCAATTAATTTAAAGTCAAACACTTGAGAATACCATATCCCAAAGTCCACTGTTCTAGTAATCTAACGCAAGATTCGTTTAGTTGCTCCAAGATGATGCTTTATGAGATAGAATAAATAAGAAATAAGACAAAAATATTTTGGTGGAAGAGAACTCAATCGCTGCTTTGATTGCTTATTCACAGAACACAAGAGGCCTATATATAGGCTTACAACTTAACTGAAATACTAAAAGTTCTATATATAGGCTTACAACTTAATTGAAATCCTAAAAGTTCTCATTGTGGATGAGAACTATCTGCAACTAAAAAACAATCTGGTAGAAAATCATGAGATTACATCAAATCATTTAATAGATAAGACTGAATTAACATACCAGATATTTCTCAACAACGACAAAGACAACAATAGGGCTAATATTTTTGATTCACATTTTAACATCATCCACATTAAATTTGATTGCATCAAGATGCACATCAAGAGGGTTCTACAAGGAAGAGGTTTTGGTCATTTGATAACATTTAGGATAAGAAAAACTCACAATGCATGAGATGTTTTGTGTAAAGTCAGATATAGATAAATTTTCAAAGTTTTCATCCCATTTGGCCCTTACCCACTAGCCCAAATGCACCTTTATGAGATCAAGAATGATTGTTCGATCAAAAACCTTTCTGCTAAAGACCACATTATTCCTTCCCAACCATATTGACCATATGACAACATAATAAAAGCATTCCCTATATCTTTAGGTACTCCTTTTTTGGACATAAGACGATCCATTGGCAGGAAGACCCAATAGATATTCCACCAAGATAAGATTGAACACCATGACAACCAAATACTTCTACATTGAAGAAATAAGTGGGTGGTTAACTGACCCTAAATTGTCTAAAAAAATAACACAACAGAGCTCATTGAATTGATTGGGAGTTGAAACTTTCTCGATAAAACTTCCTTAACAAGAATTTTCTCTTGCAATAGTTGTCAGATGAAAACTTCAACTTTTGGGAGAGTGATACCTTGCCATGCTAAGGATTCTTCCTTTCTCTTGTCTGAGATAGGTGCTTCACAACATCGACAAAAAGACTTGACCTTATAAATTCCTTTAAAATCCCACTTCCAAATAATTATGTCTTCTATATCCTGTAAAAACACATTTTCATAAGGTGCTGATAATGTTGGGTGATGAATAAGAACGTACCTATCGTTAAAGGAGCTTCAAATTGACACATCATCAGTTTAAAGTCCACAGTATTGATGAACTAAGAAAAAAAAATCCCAACAAACACTAACCCTTTGTCAGTCTCCAATCTCCATTTTATTGCTAAAAAAAAAAATTATTTTGGTTCCCAAAGTATCACATTAATTCGATTTTAATCTCCAAACCATAACATTGTTTGTACAATCAAGTCTTGAAATATTTATATCCTCGATTGTTTAAACTGAAAGGTATGATTGATGATCAACTTAGTGATTAACAAAGACTAATAAAATCAAATTGATACAACTGAAAATTTAGAGACTAAAATGAAATTAATGTGACAGTTTAGGGATCAAAATTGAGTTTGTTAAAGTTTTAATTTTATACCAATACCTACCACTTTTTTTGGGATACTTTATCACGAGTCACATGAACTATGGGTTCGATTTGACTCTTTGACCGTCACATAGTATGTACATGCAACCACTCAAATTAAAATATGTTGATAGCTCTTAAGGTCATTCTTTATCAATTTAGGTTTCGTCACATACCCTTAATCATTGATTATGATCGAGGATGAATTAAGACAATATTTAAAAACTAATTTAATGCTTAAATTATTAAATTTAAACAATTTTTTCTTTGAACTTACTGATTTAAGCATGCGTTAATCAATTCTCAAACATCACTTAAGAATTGCATAGTCTGTCTCAAGGCACACTTTAGGCCTAAAGCAACTGATTAGGTCGCTCACCATGTAAACATAGAATTGAACTCGAGGATCACGAACCAAGGGCCGTCCAAGCTGTCCCCTTTTAAGGATATGTTGGACTTTAGTCGCATGCCCTTGAAGCCTTCCGTGTTAGGATTTTGGCTCAATTCCCCACAAAGAAGACTTCTAATTAGTTTAGAAAAAGTTGTTTCCTATTTTGTAGTTGCTTGTTCTAGTAGGAATAGTAATAATTTCCTATTAGATTGTTGATTATACAAGTAGTAGTAATCTACTATGTTGTTGTTGTTTTTTTTCCTAATAGTATTAGGAAAATATCCTCTATATGAAGGAGGTCCCAGAGAAAGTTTGAGGTACACTCATAATTCTATATACATTGTAAACTAGAGGGATTTACTACTAGAGCTAGGATGATAACTTTGGGTGTATTGGGTTTTGTGTTGTTAAGTAGAGAGGGCACTTACAACTTGTAACGACCCATCCCGGGTTGGCCACCCCCGAGATGGTGTTATCACATTTTGAAATCCCAACACGACACATATATGCAACAATATAAAAATGTACATCAACTGAATGTATGTATACCTGATAGACATCAATCCTCAACCCTCAATAGGAGAGTTACATTATTAAAATATCAACTGAAATAATATATAAAACATATGATGCATGAATATTTACAAATATATATATTTTTTTCCATTAGTCTGAGGATGTGGACCACGTGGCTTACAGATAATGACTCAGTCTGAATCTCAGGTCACCAATTTATCTGTCCTGTCCACTTCCTGAAATTATTTAACAATGAGGAGTGAGCTTCACAAGCTCAGTGAATTAAATTTACTAGAAGTACTCAATTATATACTTTTAATCACATCTTATAATTTAATCGTTTCTAATAATCTTCCAATATTCAATTATCTATTTTCTCATATAATGCAATAACAACATTCTGTTATCACTACTCATATCATAATTCCAACCATTATACAATCTCTTCTTAAATTAATCATCAAACATATCAATCTTTTAATCGTATATTTAATCATCTTGAGATTATCAATTTAACATCATTATTTACCTTGTTATGAGGTTCGTAGCATATAATCAATTAAGCAAATCAATTTTTATCATATCTTACTGCTATATTTCATTCTCATCATATCTATCTCTTTGTGAGACTAATTTGTCTATCAATCATATCACAATCAAGACTGATGCTTTATCATCTCAATCAATAAAAATCAATAATTAAAACCAATGTAATGCATGAATTTAAATTATATTTCTTTATTTCTCATCATATCATTTCAGATTATCATTTAGGAACGTCTTCCCACATGTCAACATGTTTCAGCTAGACTAGCTGTCTTCTCGGTTATTTTATTCTCAACTAGACTGGCTGCCTTCTTGGTATTTTATTTTATGCATATGAGCAATAATATGAAAACAAATATATATTCAAGCATTCAATTTAGCTATCTAGTTCTTTATCAAAATTATTATTTTTATCATATTCATTTAATTATCTCATCATATATCGTATCCGCTTTTTAATTATAGTTTTAAGAAATTTCTTAAAACTTCTCAGCATATTTTTCATTCATTCATCCTATTTAAAATATAAATTCTTATATAATTAATATTCAACACACTTTCCAATTCCTAATAAATAAATTAATCAATTTCCATATATAACAAAAAATACATCATCAAATCATTGTAATTCACCAATTTGCCCAAATATCATAATTTCATATTTTTATTGGTTTCGATTACTAAAAGTAAATCTAACTCACCACGTAGCACTTAAAGCTACCAGTGGATCATCTCCTTTCCTTTCCTACTCCTTTCAGTAATTTCACCCGATTTCTAATAGTCAACACCTGACATAATATTCATATTAAAATTTCTAATTTATTTTTCAATTCTTCCATAATTCATACCTTTTAAATTTCTACATCAAATTTCGGGTAATTTCATGTATGCATAATTTCAAAAATAAAATTCACATTTTTATCTTTTGTTTTTCTTAAAACTTCCCTCGAATCTCTTCAAAATTCTCCAGTAAACATCTTCAAAATTTCAATCTTTCAACCTTTTTGAGTCCTTAGGTGTTTAAAGAAAAAGAGTAATTTGAAATGAAGAAATAAGGAAACCAAACGGGATTTGGTAAGAAAATGTTAAAAAAAAAAAACAGTTTTTATATTCAAATCATCTGCACCATTTTCCTTTGCTGTCCAACATGCATAATTGCATGTTGGGCGGTTTACACCTGGGCTCCAAGTATTTGCACCTTTTTTTTAACTTTCAAAAACTAGACACCTGGACGTTTAGATATCTTTTTTTTTTCTTCTTTTTTTCCTCCTTGTAACAGTAACCGTCCAACCTTTTTTTTTCCAAAAGAATTATTTCATTCAATAGTAAATCTTTCTCGTGTATATATATATTATTTTAATTTCATGTAATATCTATCAAATTACTTCTTTATCTTTACTTTAAGAACACAGGTATGACACAAGTAGAGCTAAGTTAAAAGCTTTTGTTGTAATGTGACTTTAGGGTGAGAGCTTGACAACTTTGTTTTCCCTAAAGTTGTAGTTAAAGATTAATAAAATAGTGGAGTTGTTGGTGGATGTAAGCAAAGAGGTTGCTGAACCACATTAATTATTGATGTTCTTACTCTTTGTTTGTTTTGCATATTTAATTGTTGTGTTTTTCGCCTAAATTTTGAGTAAGTGGATATTAGAGGTAAAATCCCAACAAGTGGTATCAGAGCTATGGTTCCGATGGAAAAAATACAAAAAGTAGGCATAATTAATATCGAACTATTTGATAAATTGAAGATAGAAGAAGGTATGATGAATATTAGCTTTTTTAAATTCATTATCACTAATTTGTTGAGTAGTATGTTGACAGCGATGAAATACTTGTAACCACAAGGAGATGACATAGTTGTGATGTTAATGGTGGGCAAGGAAGTTTGGATGAATGGGGAGGTTCCCGAAGTACCTCCAGATAGAGATAAGTTGAAGAAGCCAAGTATGTTCGAAATTAAAGAATTGTTTGTGATTATATCAAGAGAAGAGCCAGACAAAATGAGCGAGTAGAGCACTTCAAGGAAGGTGGAGGAAAGATTAAGATCCAAGTCTATAGATTTTTCAAATAAGGAGTACATCTAAAATAAGGAAGAGGAACATATACAATTGCAAAGCAAGGCCACGATGAAGGACTTGGAGAAGTTAAGTAGAACAAAGGGGAATAATAATGGAAAGGCTAATGAGGATGATGAGATGGAAGTTCTTGATGCTTCAAAAGTAGTGACGACAGATACCATGAACAAAGATAGCTTGTACGTGTAATCGGATGAGATGGGGAGACCAAAATGAATGATCACACCAACCAAAGAAAAAAACCAAATTTGATGATAAGGTGGAGAATTTGAGCCAAGGTGGAGATTTGTTAGGATTTTGGCTCAATTTCCCACTAATAAGACTTCTAATTAGTTTGAGAAAAGTTGTTTCCTATTTTGTAGTTGCTTGTTCTAGTAGGAATAGTAGTAATTTCCTATTAGATTGTTGATTGTACAAATAGTAGTAATCTACTATGTTGTTATTGTTTCTTTCCTAATAGTATTAGGAAAATATCCTCGATATAAAGGGGGTCCCAGAGAAAGTTTGAGGTGCACTCATAATTCCATATACATTGTAAATTAGAGGTGTTTACTACTTGAGTTAGGATAAGAGCTTTGGGTGTATTGGGTTTTTAGGTTGTCAAGTAGAGAGGGCACTTACAACTAGAGTTAGGTTAAGAGCTTTTATTGTTTTGTGACTTTGGGGTGAGAGTTTGACAGCTTTGCTTTTCCTAAATTTGTAGTTGAAGATTAATAAAATAGTGGAGTTGTTGGTGGATGTAAGCAAAGAGGTTGTCGAACCACATTAATTATTGGTGTTCTTACTCTTTATTTGATTTGTCTATTTAATTATTATGATTGTGTGTTTTGCCTAAATTTTGAATAGGTGTGATACGGCCAATAATTCACCCTCCAATAGCCTGATGACACATTGACAGCTCCCTTCCAATAGCCTGATGACACGTGGACAACTCACCTCCAATAGACTGATGACACATGGACGATTCCCCTCCAATAGCTTGATGAGACTTGGATGGCTCCTCCCTAATAGCCTGATAACGGCTCCCCTCCAATAGTCTGATGACACTTGGACGACTCCCCTCCAATAGCCTGATAGCACGTGGACAGCTCCACTACAATAGCCTGATGACACGGTACGACTCCTCCCCAATAACCTAATGACATGTGGACAAGCAGTTGGTGACACCGTCATTATTCACGAGCTCCCCTGTGGAGAACTGTAAGTGTGATTATAGGGATTGGGCCATCCCAAGACACATGACTAGATCCCCCACAGCAAGAACAAGATCTGTGGGATTGCCCCATCCCCAGCACGTGCCCAACCTCGTCTCTAAGTACTATAAAAGGCCCAACTTATGTGAATCCAAACTATCTTCAGTTTTTTACAAACTCATTACTAAAGCACTGATCATAATTCTTTCTCTTTCCTCAAGACCTTGTACTGATAAGAGCGTTGGAGTGTCCCCAAAGGTATCCCCCATTTTTCTTCCTCCGATGACACTTTAGTTCACCCATACTTCTTTGTGCAAACCGTTGACGTACTAACCTCGAGCACATCTACAGATTTTAGGCATCAACAGATTGGCGCCGTCTGTGGTAAATCATTATCTCTCGTCAATAATAAAAGTGAAGAAGTCTAAAAGAACTTATCTGTTGCCAAGCCACCCAAAAGCACCACTAGGAACACCAATAGGGGAGCCTCCGGGACCAGCGCTGCACCTACACAAAACAATGCCCCTAGCCAGCGGTCTGGGTCAAGGCTCCCTACTATATCCGAATGTAGGTCTTCAAGCTGCGACCCACAACCCTTTTCCGAAGTACAACACCCTCACTATATGGAGATTGACCCGCCATAAAATCTCCAGGGGGCCGCCTCAACACATCCCATCGTTCCCGTGCTCCAAGTGCAGTTTTTAGAACTCTCGCACCTAGTGACCGGCCTCGCCGCCAAGGTCCGGAAGGGGGCTCGCCAGCCCTCGCTCACACCTCATCGACACGTCCCTGGATGCACAAGCCTCATTAGTCATGAGCTTCTCATCGACAATTGCTTAGCCGCCCACTATTAAGTTCAAAGGAAGCCCCTCTTCTAGGAGCAATCCCAGCCTCGATAGACGGATTGAGGAAATGGAGGAAAGAATCAACGAAGCCCTCAAATGCCGAAACCACAATATCCTGGACGAACTCAGTGTTCAGGACCCGCCATTTACTCAAGAGATCCTCGAAGTCCCTTTCCCGCGAAACTTTCGAATGCCCTAAATCAAGGCCTACGTCGGCTCAGTAGACCCCTTAGATCATCTCCAACATTATAAAACTACCATGACGTTACATCAGCATTCCGACCCGGTTATGTGCTGACTATTCCCCCTGACACTTGAGAAAGCAGCCGAAACTTGGTACTCCCGATTGAAACCAGGGAGCATTAGCACATTCAAAGAGCTCCCTTCCAATAGCCTGATGACACATGGATGGCTCCCTTCCAATAGCTTGATGACACGTGGATGACTCACCTCCAATAGACTGATGACACATGGATGATTCCCCTCCAATAGCTTGATGACACTTGGATGGCTCCCCTCCAATAGCCTGATGACATGTGGACGGCTCCCCTCTAGTAGTTTGATGACACTTGGATGGCTCCCCTCCAATAGCCTGATAACACATGGACAGCTCCACTCCAATAGCATGATGACATGTGTACGACTCTTCCCCAATAACTTAACGACACGTGGACAAGCAGTTGCTGACACTGTCGTCATTCACGAGCTCCTATGCGAAGAACTATAAGCGTGATTATAGGGATTGGGCCATCCCAAGACACACGACTAGATCCCACGCAATAAGAACAGGATCTTCGAGATTGCCCAATCCCTAGCACGTGCCCAACCTCGTCTCTAAGTACTATAAAAGGCCCAAGGTATGTGAATCCAAACCCTCTTTAGTTTTTTACAAACTCATTACTAAATCATTGATTATAATTCTAACTATTTCCTTAAAACCTTGTACTGATAAGAGTGTTGGAGTGTCCCTAAAGGCATCCCCTATTTTTCTTCCTCCGGTGACACTCTAGTTCACCTATACTTCTTTGTGCAGACCGTTGACATACTGACCTCGAGAACATCTATAGATTTTAGGCATCAACAGATTGGCGCCGTTTGTGGTAAACCATTATCTCTCGCTAACAGTAAAAGTGAAGAAGTCTAAAAGAACTCATCTGTTGCCATGCCACCTAAAAAAACCACTAGGAACACCAATAGGGGAGAGATTTCAAGCCTACATATCAAGATTTAACACTGCCACTTGGGAGATCCCTGACATCGACCCCAACGTTCAGATGTTGGCATTCAAGAACGGACTAAGATCCGGGATCTTTAGTTCCAAACTCACTAGGCGACGGCCTAATGATATGAATGAGATCCTGGCTCAACCCGAAAAGAACATGCTAGCGGAATATGACCAAGCTTTTCAGAGAGAAAGAGAATGGGACACAGAAAAAAAAGAGGAAGGATGCCCTCGACCCTCATCGCAAACCAACCAAGTGACCTATTCACGAAGGTAGGTACAAAGCCCCTGGCCTCTTTAAGAGTTTTACTCCACTCAACCCGTCTAGAATGAATGTCCTGATGCAGCTCTAAGATAAAACAATCCTCTAGTGGCCCCCGAGGCTACTTTGCCTTAGCGAAGATCTAAACAAGTGGTGTCGGTTTCATAGAAACCATGGACACGATACCAAAGAGTGCCTCGCCCTAAAAGAATAAATCGAGGCCCTCATCAAAAGGGGCCAATTGAAAAAGTTTACATGACTACGACATAGAAGAATACTCGAACGACCTATGAAAAGTCCCGAGCTCCCACTCAGTCAAAGCTAAGCATGGCAAGCCCCCCGAAGGAGTTCGAGGTTGAACCGAGGAAAGCCCAACCAGAAAGGCCCGAAAGCCAACACCACCAAAATCATCAAGACAATCTACGAAAGCCCCGTCACTGGGGGCAACTTAGGATACATCGGAAAGACTTACACTAGGTCAGTGGCATCCGTCAACAGGCTCCATAAGCGCAGAAAGATGGACCAGAAGATCTCGTTTATAAATGAAGATCTAGATTGAGTAGAAACCCCACATAACGATGCTGTGGTGGTCTATTTTTTTGTGGCCAACCACGACATCAGGCGCATCCTGGTCGATAACGGGAGCTTGACTGATTTCCTATTTTTCGTCGGTTCTAAAAAATACAATTATAAAATGCTCAACTGGAACCAATCTCCACTCCGCTATACGGTTTCTCAAGGGGCTCGGTGTTCGTCGAAAGTAGCATAGTTCTCCCAGTCACCGCGTTGATGGTCCCACATAATTACTGTACATACTACTTTCTTGGTAGTCAAGTAATCGTTGTCCTACAAGGTGATCCTTGGAAGGCCCACCCTCAACAAACTAAAAGCAATCGTTTCCACCTACAATTTGAAGATGAAGTTCCCCACCGATGAGACGTAGGTGAAGTTAAAGGGAACCAACAAATCTCTAGATCTTGTTACCTAAACGCTGTGAGAGAGGGGAAGAGGATAAAGACCCTTCCCCTCGAAGTAGAAGACTTCAAAGATAAGGAAAGAGCCCTTAAAGGTCAATCCCTAGAAGAACTAACCGTATTCCCTCTTGGTGAAGACCTCTCAGAAGGTCTAAATTGGCTTTAACCTCATCGAGGGCCCTAGGGGAGCTCTATTTTCCCTCATCCGAAAGAATCAGGATCTATTTGCATGATCGGACTTGGACATGCCCGAAATTAGCCCAAAAGTCATTGTGCACTGATTAAACGTTGACCCGAGCCACAAATCGGTCATCCAAAAGAAGAGATCATTCACCCCCGAATAGTAGGTCGCTATGAAAGCCGAAGTAGACAAGTTGCTAGCAGCCAACTTTATTCGAGAGACATACTATCCTGATTGCATTTCCAATGTGGTTATGGCAAAAAAAACCAACAGTAATGAGAGAATCTGCATCAATTTCTTGGACCTGAACAAAGCCTGCCCAAATGATAGCTTTCCACTGTTGCGGATCAATCAACTTGTCGATGCAACCTCAGGACACGAGCTTCTAACCATCATGGACACCTATTCTGGCTACAACCAGATCCTCATGCACGAGCTCGACCCAGAGAAAATAGCATTCGTTATAGGCCAAAGATTATACTGTTACAAGGTCATGCCCTTTAGACTTAAAAATACTGGGGAGACATACTAGAGGTTAGTAAACAAGATCTTCCACGGACAGATTAGGAGAAACATGGAAGTATATATAGAAGGTATGTTAGTCAAGATGGTTGAGGCCAAAGATCATGAAGCGGAATTAGAGGAAGTATTCGAGGTACTTCGGCGCCACCAGATGAAGCTAAACCCCGCGAAGTACGCTATCGGAGCCACTACGGGAAAGTTTCTCGACTTTATAGCAACCCAAAAGGGAATAGAATTCAACCCAAAAAAGAAGTACAACGATTGACAGGGCGGGTAACCTGTAACGACCCATCCCAGGTTGGCCACCCTGAAACAGTGTCATCACATTTTGAGAATCCCAGCACGACACATATATGCAACAATACAAATAAATATCACCAAAAGAACTTTACATCAATCCATACAATGCATGAAGATTTACAAATAAATTTTTCATTTTATTTTCTCATCAGTCTAAGGATGCTGACATATACGCAACCTATAGAAAATGATTTATTCTGATCCTCAACTCACCAAACTATTCGCCAAGCCTGCTACCTGAAAATCATTGTACAATGAGGGGTGAGCTTCACAAGCTCAGTGAATTAAATTTACTAGAAGTATTCCAAATTTCATAAATAATCCTTTAATATTTAATCTTTTATTTTTCACATAACCTGATGAAAACTTTCTACTATCATTTCATATATCATAAGATTATCATTTCATATATCATAAGATTTATTCTCTATCAAGCTCTTCTTCTCAATCATTGGTTAACCTTAAGACCATCAATTATCTCATAATTACCTCGTAATGAGGTTTTCATCATAAAATCCATCATTTAGATGGTTCTTATCATTCTCTGCTTCTTGCTTACCATAATTGTCTCTCTCTGTGAGACCAAATCATCTTTCAACAATTTCAAAATAACATACCACACATCAGCATTTTTATAATACTATCATCATAACTGTTTTTTTTTTATGAGACTCAACCATCTATGATTAAATTCACAACAATATACCACATCCCAGCTTTTTAAAAATCTCATCATCACAACTGTCTCTTTTTATGAGACTCAACCATCTATAATTAAATTCACAACAATATACCACATCTCAACTTTTCAGAAATCCCATCATCACAATTGTCTCTTTTTATGAGACTTAACCATCTATAATTAAATTCACAACAATATACTACATCTCAGCTTTTCAGGAAATCTCATCATCACAATTGTCTTTTTTTATGAGACTCGACCATCTATAATTAAATTCACAATTTATACATCACACATCAGTATTTCAATAATGCAAGCAATAATTAAAACAGATGCAATGCAATGAATGCATATGATGGGAACGTCTTCCCACTTGTCGACAGGTTGTTATTATCTTAGACTAGCTACCCTCCCGGTTCTTTTATTCTCATCAAACCGGCTGCCTTCCCGGTTCATTCCGGCATATACTGGCTGTCACGGTTTTTACTTTTCATCCCAGCATATACCGGCTGTCACGGTTTTCACTTTTCGTTCCAGCTTATACCGGCTGTCACGGTTTTTACTTTTCATCCCAGCATATACCGGCTGTCACGGTTATTTCATTAGACCGGCTGCCTTCCCAGTTCTTTCGATTATATTATTAAATGCATATGCGCATGAACAATGATATGAAACAGTAATATAAACAGTAATAAAAATTTAAACCACTTAAATTGACTATCCTGATTATCCACAAATTTATATAACAAAGTTTCTTTAAAATTTCCTCACATCCAATCATCCTAATTTTTATCAAATTATATAAAAATTCCACTAAATTCTTCTCTTCCCAAATCACATCAAATAATCCATTAAAGTCTGTCAAGATCCACTAAATTTCATCCTAAATCATCTATCAAAATTTGCCAAGATCTACTAAAATTCATCTCAAATCATCCATCAAAATTTGTCAAGATCCACTAAAATTTGTCTCAAATCACATAAACTTATCTATCAAAACTTATTAATATCCACTAAAATTCATCAATAAATCACATCAATAATTTATTTATTGCTTTTATTCTCAAATAAACTTAAAATTTCCAAAAAAAAATACCATTTCTCACCGAGAAATATTTCTACATGTCCAAATTTCTTATCATACCTATAAATCAATTTTTCATCTATCACCCAAGCATACTTTAACAATTAAATTTAATATTATCACCAAATAATTTATTTTTTTATTTAGACTACTTAAAGTAAATCCTACTCACCCTGTAGCATTTAAAGCTACCCGTGGGTTACTTTCTTGCCTTTCCCGATTTTTTCTCAGAAATTTCTCCCGTTGTAGATAGTCAACACCTGACATAATATTTGTATTAAATTTCTAATTATTTCTTAAATTCATCGTAAACCACTCTTTATGTAAATTCCCACTTTGAGTTTCGAAAATTTTATATATGCTAAAAATTCAAAAATAAATACTACGCTATTACCTCATAATACTGATAACTTCTCATGATCCTCTATGAAATTCCACAGAAAATTCCTTTAAAATTTTTCTCTTCCAGTATTTCTTTAAGTCCCCGAATATTTTGAGAAAAACAAGAGAAATGGAAAGAAAACCGAACGAAATCGTTCAGTTATACAAACACACACACACACACACACACACACACACACACACATATATATATATATATATATATATATATATATATATATATGAGGACAGAGCTGTCACCTAACTTTCAACTTTGATTTAAAAAAAAAACTCCACGTTTTTTTTTTTTCTGTAGTCTTCAGTAGCTTCCCCCACCTAACTCTCTCATTTTTTTTAAAAAAAAAACAAAAGCCTCCACTAAAAGATAATGGTGGAAACATGATTTCCACTACCCATTTTTTTAACAAAACTCTTTTTTTTTTCTTCTTTTCATTCTTTTCATTTTTCTAGACCTGGATGTTTAATGTCTAGTTTTTTTTTTTTTACTATTCATAATTTACTATTCACATTTTTTTTGAATTATTTCATTCAATACTAATCCTTCGCATAAACATATATTTAAATTTCATGATATATTTATCAAATTACTTCTTTACCTTAAATTTACGAATATGGGTATTATAATTCTACCCATCTTACGAAAATTTCGTCCTCGAAATTTCTTTTCTTTACTAACTAATCCCTATTCATACTTTTCTTACGCTTTCACGAAATCTCTTCAACATCCTTATTCCGCCACCGAACTTTTCACTAGTGAAATTATTCTTTTACCTAAGATTTACTCTCTTTGTCCAAAATTCTCACTGGTACTTGTATATAAGTCTAATCTTTCAGAATTTATATAACTTAGCTCAAAATATCATGTAAACACTTTCCCAAAAGTGAAACATGAAATACATTATATAAATGTTTTAATTCTGGAGGCAAATTCAGGTTACTCGCAACTAATTCAACTTTCTCAATGACCTCATAGGGTCCCACATACTTTGGATTCAACTTTTCTTTTCTGTTTAAATCTCAATATGCCTTTTCATTGAGATATTTTTCACTACACCCAATCACCTACTTGAGACTCAAAAGATCTACTTTAGGCTGCTTTTCGATTCTCTTTAACAAATTTAATCCTTTAAGCTGTTAACTCATTGATTGATGGAACAGATATATTTTTCTCTCTCATTTTTTCCCAACATATAAGAGTTCTACACCTCCTATCATACAATGTCTCAATAGGTGTCATCCCAATACAAATTTGGTACCGATTATTATAAAAAACTTCAATCAATGGCATGTAAGAATCTCAATTTACTGAGAAATTCATCACATTTGTCCTTAGCATATCTTCTAGTATATAAAAAATAATCCAATATGAGCATAAAAATATATTAAATTGCCACTGTGTACCCATGGCTTTCTGAAATCCTTTCCCAATATAGCATCTCTATTTGACACTATAACCAATGGTATTTCATACAACCTCACAATCTCAGCTACATCCCTCTTTTATCTTAACCATCAGAATTTCGGTCTCAAACCTGAGTACATCTTATTGTTACTTAGTTGCATCGAATCTACATCATCATGTACCTTTCTCATTATCCTTTCTCTTAACTTTGCATTATTTGGAACACAATTTCCAAGTTCCAATACTAAAATACTCTCACTTCAATTTTTAAACTCATTTTACTTTCTAATAAGCACTCAATGCTTAATCTTTTTCTATCTCTTTATCTCTACCTCGCATCTCTAAAACATTTTATTATGGATGACTGTACAACCATATTTATTAACCAGGATTCTCTATCACTATTATTCAACTTAATAATTTCATATAAGGACTCCCTAATAGTAGTTAACTTTCTTGTAGACTTTCTACTCAATGTATCAATTATCATCTTCGCATTTTCTATATGATAGTGAGTTGTACAATCATCGTTACTAATCAACTTCATCTACCATCTTTGCCTCCAATTCAACTCCCTATGGTTAGGTAAGTATGTCCAACTTTTATAACGTATGACTATCTCATAAGTGGCTCCATACAGATGATATCTCCACTATTTAAAGTAAACACTATAGTAGCAAACTCTAAGTCATGAGTAAGGTAATTTCTATCATGAATCTTCAATTGCCTAGAAGTATAGCCCATAACTTTTCTATGTTACATATATCCCAATCATTGATATGACTTATCATTATACACCACAAATTCTTCATCACCAGAACGAAACACCAATACCGGAGCTGTAGTCAATTTCTCCTTTAGTAATTGAAAATTTTTCTCACACTTCCTTCACCATACAAATCTCACATCTTTACTGGTCAATCTATTCAACAGCAATTCAATAATAGATAAATTCTGAAAGAATCTTCTATAATAATCAGCTAATCCCAAGAAGATTCTAATATCAGTTATATTAGTTGGTTTCTCCCAACTTAACATTATCTCTACCTTTTGTGGATCAACTGTTATGCCGTTTCCGAATATTATATGTTCCAAAAAAAAGTTATTTCCTTCAACTAGCATTCACACTTAGAAACTTTGCGTATAATTTCTCTCTCCTCAGAATCTCCGGCACACTGTTTACTGGTCCATATGTTGTTTTTCCTTCTCAGAATATATCAGAATGTTATTACTGAACACAACCATAAGATTATTAAAAAACAGTTTAAATATTTTATTCATCAAGTCCATAAATATTTTCGGAACATTAGTTAATCCAAATGACATCACGAAAGCTTATGAGCATAACGTGTCCTAAAAGTAGTCTTAGGCACGTCTCCCTTCTCTATCCTCTATTGGTGATAACCTAATTTCAGGTTTATCTTAGAAAACATTCTCACTCCTTGTAACTGCTTAAACAATTCATTTATCCTGGGAAAAACATATTTATTCTTATTTAACTATCTGTAGTTTATACACATCCTTATCGTTCCATGTTCCTTCTTCACTAACAACACCTGACTCCCCAAATACATTAGGTCAGATAATTTTTTTATCCACAAATTCTTAAACGGTACTTTCAACTTTCTCAATTCAGCTGACATCATTCTGTAGGGTGCTATTAAATATATGTGATAATCCTGGTATCACATCAATAGAGAATTTAATCTCCCTACTTGGAGGCAACCTAAACAACTCATCAAAAAATTAATTTAGAATATTCTTTCATCACTATCTCTTTTTTATAACTCATGATATATGCCCAATACTCCTTAAAACCCTCATTCAATCATCTCATTTTTGCTAGAGCAAAAATAAGATAGTTAAAAGTATCTCACATCTATATCTTGAACCTTCTTTCTGGAATAATCAACCCAGACATAAAACATCGATAACTAATTATTTCCCAAAATAAATTATATTCGAAGATAATAAATCAACTTCAGATTTTCTATCACTGGTACGAATCACACAATCCCTCATGAATATTCATGATTATCACTCTATCTCAAGTGAGAACTTTAACAATGATATTTTGCAATCCAAGGACTAATAAATTCTTTAATAGATTTTATATGAATACTGGATACAAAAGAATGGGTTGCATCAAAGTCAACCAACACTGACATGTCCACCTTCTCCACACATAAAGTATTTCAAATTTTGAAAATTCTGGGATAAATATCTTATCTGAATATAATTATAATAAAATTTTATATCCCAATCATACGTCAGATTGCCACTTCCACTTGGTGGCATACTTGCTTCCTCTACCATGACTTCCAGTTCTCATAATTTGTCTCCCAAATCTAAGGGTCTCACCAATAGTATTCTGAGCTACAGAAGTAATAGATCATGTTTTTCTTCTGTCTCTGTACTTTGGTTTCCTGGGACAAGGAACTCCTCCTTTGAGTGGTCTCCCACCCTGCACATTTATATTGCCACTACCTCCATAATTTTCATGTTTAAGCCTCTTTAACCACTATTTCTCTTTCCCTTAAACTCTATCACATCTCTCTCAATCTAAAATAATATATCCACCAATCTGACATAATTTATATGCCTTATGTAAGATAGTTTTGATCAAACCTTAAAACATAGTTCATCTTTGAACCTCTTACATTTCTTCGCCTCTAGGTCTACCTTTTTTTTTTTTTTTTGTACAACCATTGGCAAAACCATAAATCTGCTTTCATACCGAGCCACAGTTAACATATTTAAATAATATCTCTATCTTGTTTAGCTCTAGAGACATAAGGAAAACATCTATCAAGAAAAACTTCCTTAAACCTATTTTAGATTAAGGGTCTATCAATATTTGTACTTACCTTGGGAAGAATATCTTTTCACCATTCACAAAAAATGTCTCTTCCTAACTCCAACGAAGTAAAGGCAATCATCTGTCGTAAAATACTAAATAATGTCTCCACATATTTCTCCGAAACTTAAGCGTAAAAGGATTCATAGATCCTTTAAACAACAAGCATTTAGCTTAATTATATTTCTCTGTATCTTATGCATAAATCCATTTTTCCCCGTTTTAAGTGTCTATCATTACTAAATTAACAACGTCAGGCATTACTCTAGCCTGCTTATCAAGTCTATGCTATAAGTTATCCACTTGATCATCTGATACATTCATTTTCTCAAAAGCATGAGTAAGAGCTTATCTTAGCTCATCTCTTTCAACTTCAGATTCTCTCGCACCTCAATTATATTACTAATATCAATCATATTATCAACACGTTCCCTTCTAGGAACCACAGATTTAGACTCAACCTCGACTTATCAAAAATATTGTGGGCCTACCACGCCTTCTTAAATCAATAATTTTAATTCTAGTTCTAGCGCGTCCAAGTGTTATCCTCAGACAGTTCATTATAATTTACTTTAATCTTCCACGTTCTTACTTTTTTTTTATGCAGTCTACAGAATCATACAACCTAATGCTCTGATACCAAAATTGTAATGACCTATCCCAGGTTGGCCATCCCGAAACGGTGTCATCACATTTTGAGAATCCCAGCACGACACATATATGCAACAATACAAATAAATATCACCAAAAGAACTTTACATCAATCCATACAATGCATGAAGATTTACAAATAAATTTTTCATTTTATTTTCTCATCAGTCTGAGGATGCTGACACGTACGCAACCTACAGAAAATGATTTATTCTGATCCACAACTCACCAAACTATTCGCCAAGCCTGCTACCTGAAAATCATTGTACGATGAGGGGTAAGCTTCACAAACTCAGTGAATTAAATTTACTAGAAGTATTCCAAATTTCATAAATAATCCTTTAATATTTAATCTTTTATTTTTCACATAACCTGATGAAAACTTTCTACTATCATTTCATATATCATAAGATTTATTCTCTATCAAGCTCTTCTTCTCAATCATTGGTTAACCTTAAGACCATCAATTATCTCATAATTACCTCGTAATGAGGTTCTCATCATAAAATCCATCATTTAGATGGTTCTTATCATTCTCTACTTCTTGCTTACCATAATTGTCTCTCTCTGTGAGACCAAATCATCTTTCAACAATTTCAAAATAAGATACCACACATCAGCATTTTTATAATACTATCATCATAACTGTCTATTTTTTTTATGAGACTCAACCATCTATGATTAAATTCACAACAATATACCACATCCCAGCTTTTCAAAAATCTCATCATCACAACTGTCTCTTTTTATGAGACTCAACCATCTATAATTAAATTCACAACAATATACCACATCTCAGCTTTTCAAAAATCTCATCATCACAATTGTCTCTTTTTATGAGACTCAACCATCTATAATTAAATTCACAACAATATACTACATCTCAGCTTTTCAGAAATCTCAGCATCACAATTGTCTCTTTTTATGAGACTCGACCATCTATAATTAAATTCACAATTTATACATCACACATCAGTATTTCAATAATGCGAGCAATAATTAAAACAGATGCAATGCAATGAATGCATATGATGGGAACATCTTCCCACTTGTCGACAGGTTGTTATTATCTTAGACTGACTGCCCTCCCGGTTCTTTTATTCTCATCAAACCGGCTGCCTTCCCGGTTAATTCCAGTATATACCGGCTGTCACAGTTTTCACTTTTCGTTTCAGCATATACCGGCTGTCACGGTTTTCACTTTTCGTTCCAGCATATACCGGCTGTCATAGTTTTTATTTTTCATCCCACCATATACCGGCTGTCACGGTTATTTCATTAGACCGACTGCCTTCCCGGTTATTTCGGTTATATTATTAAATGCATATGCGCATGAACAATGATATGAAACAGTAATATAAACAGTAATAAAAATTTAAACCACTTAAATTGACTATCCTGATTATCCACAAATTTATATAACAAAGTTTCTTTAAAATTTCCTCACATCCAATCATCCTGATTTTTATTAAATTATATAAAAATTTCACTAAATTCTTCTCTTCCCAAATCACATCAAATAATCCATTAAAGTCTGTCAAGATCCACTAAATTTCATCCTAAATCATCTATCAAAATTTGCCAAGATCTACTAAAATTCATCTCAAATCATCCATCAAAATTTGTCAAGATCCACTATAATTTGTCTCAAATCACATAAACTCATCTATCAAAACTTATTAATATCCACTAAAATTCATCAATATATCACATCAATAATTTATTTATTGCTTTTATTCTCAAATAAACTTAAAATTTCCAAAAAAAATATTATTTCTCACCGAGAAATATTTTTACATGTCCAAATTTCTTATCATACCAATAAATCAATTTTTCATCTATCACCCAAGCATACTTTAATAATTAAATTTAATATTATCACCAAATAATTTATTTTTTTATTTAGACTACTTAAAGTAAATCCAACTCACTCTTTAGCATTTAAAGCTACCCGTGGGTCACTTTCTTGCCTTTCCCGGTTTTTTCTCAGAAATTTCTCCCGTTGTAGGTAGTCAACACCTGACATAATATTTGTATTAAATTTCTAATTATTTCTTAAATTCATCGTAAACCACTCTCTATGAAAATTCTCACTTTGAGTTTCGGGAATTTTATATATGCTAAAAATTCAAAAATAAATACTACACTATTACCTCATAATACTGATAACTTCTCATGATCCTCTATGAAATTCCACAGAAAATTCCTTCAAAATTTTGCTCTTCCAGCATTTCTTTAAGTCCCCGAATATTTTGAGAAAAACAAGAGAAATGGAAAGAAAACCGAACGAAATCGTTCAGTTATACAAACATATATATATATATATATATATATATATATATATATATATATATATATATATATAAGGACAGAGCTGTCACCTAACTTTCAACTTTGATTTAAAAAAAAAAACTCCACGTTTTTTTTGTAGTCTTCAGTAGCTTCCCCCACCTAACTCTCTCATTTTTTTTTAAAAAAAAAAACAAAAGCCTCCACTAAAAGATAATGGTGGAAGCATGATTTCCATTACCCATTTTTTTAACAAAACTCTTTTTTTTTTCTTTTTTTTGTTCTTTTCATTTTTCTGGACCTAGATGTTTAATGTCTAGTTTTTTTTTTTACTATTCATTTTTTTTTGAATTATTTCATTCAATACTAATCTTTCGCATAAATATATATTTAAATTTCATGACATATTTATCAAATTACTTCTTTACCCTAAATTTACGAATACGGGTATTACATAACCGCACTCAGCTGTTTTATGTCGAACTTCGCGGAGAGGTGCCTCCCTTTTTTCAAAGCCATTAGAAAAGCGAAAGACTTTATCTGAACCGAAGACTGTCAGAAAGCATTCGAAGAGCTGAAAGAAGATTTGAGCTTACCCCCACTTTTGATAAAGCCCGTCACCGGTGAAGAGCCTTTTTTTGTATCAATCGATTGGGCAGGATGTTGTGGCCTCCATCTTGATCCGAGAGGAAGCAGTCGTCTAGAGGCCCGTGTACTATGTGAACAAAATCCTTCATGATGTAGAAACATGGCATCTTTTGATAGAAAAGATGGCATACGCCCTCTTGATCACCGCACGGAAGCTCCGACCGTATTTTCAAGTGCACACCATCATCCTCCTAACGAACTAACCGTTGAGACAAGTGCTCTACAAGCTGGACGTCTTTGGGAGGATGGTCAAGTGGTCTATAGAGTTTGGTGAGTTCGTCATCTGATATCATCCTTGGAAGGCCATCAAGGCTTAGGCTCTAGTAGACTTCATCGTAGAGACAACACTCTAAGGGAGACCAGACCCAACCCCGAACCCTGAGGTGGCCGAGCAAGTTTCACAATGGACCCTTCATATCGATGGATCCTCCAACAGCATCGAAAATGGGGTTGGGCTTATCCTGTACAACACAGATGGTTTCACCATCAAGTACACCTTGAGGTTCGGCTTATCCTGTGCAGTACAGATGGTTTCACCATCAAGTACGCCTTAATGCCGATTACCAAGGAAGAAACTTGGTTTGATTCGATCCTTTGATATTTACGTAATGGCCACCTCCTTGAGCAGAAAAGCGAAGCTAGGAAAATCATCTCCTGGGCATCATGATATACGATCATAGATGGTTAGTTATATAAGAGAGGCCTCACGACACCTTACCTAAGGTGTTTGGGCTGTATCGAAGCCAACTACGCCTTTCGGGAGGTTTACAAAAGAGTGTGCGAGAATCACCTGAGAGGCCGAGGCCTAACCTTTAAAGTACTCCGATAAGGGTACTATTGGCCTAAAATGCAAAAGGATGCCATGGAATTGGTTATGAAGTGCTAGAGCTGTCAGTAGTACTCTCAGGTACCCCACCGATTAGCGAACCCTCTTACTTCGATCGTAAGCTCACTTCTCTTTGTTATGTGGGGAATGGAACTCCTCGGTCCCTTCACCGAGGAGCCTGACCAATGGAAACATCTCATCGGACAATAGATTACTTCACCAAGGAGTAATTCCTTCATATAGATTACTTCATACTGGCCAGTATAACTGATCACCAGGCTCGAAGTTTCGTCTAGAAGTCCATAGTATGCCGTTTTGGAGTGCTCCGAGTTCTGGTCAATAACAACGGCAAAAAGTTTGACAGTACTCAATTCAAGATGTTCTGCGAAGAACTGCGCATTGAGCACTGATTCTCCTCCATCGGGTACCCATAGGCTAACAAGTAGGTCGAAGTAACTAACAGGATGCTTTTGCAAGGCATCAAGAGAAGGTTAGATGGAGTAGAAAAGTAATGGACCAACCACCTTCCAAACGTACTTTGGGCATATCAAACCACCACCCGAACACCCACGGGAGAAACCTCATTCTTTATGGCTTACTGCTCCGAAGCAGTCATTCCTTTAGAGATCGGGGTGTACTCGCTACGAGTACAAAACTTCGAACAAAGCAATAACGAAGAAGCCCTATAGGTGAACATCGATCTTATCGATGAGCCTCAGGACGAAGTACAGATTCGATTGGCCGTCTATCAACAGAGGACCGCCAGATATTACAATAGTGAAGTGTCTCGTCCACGAGAAATAGGAAAGCTCATCCTAAATTGGGAAGGCTCATATCACATCAGAAGTGTATATCATACATAGCACTTTTGAACTCGAGGAGCTAGGTGATAAATTGTTCCCCACACTTCGAATTCTGATAACCTTTATAAGTTCTACCAGTAATATTTACCCCAAGTATAGCTTACGAAACGGCTCGGTCATTAACACGATTGTAATATCAAATCCCAAGTGCAGTTGTAGCAGAAAAACAGCAAGCGAAAAAAGAAAACTTGGAATTTCATTAAACATTAAGTTAAATTTACACAAAGGCGCTATCGGCCTTGAATTACAAAAATAAAAAGAAAAAAACTGAAAAGAAAGATAAAGTCCTTAGGGGGTAGCCTCTCCTTCAGACGTAGCCCTGACCTCACCCTTTGGTAGAATGACCGCCTCCTCCTCGTCATCCCCATCGGTCACAGCTAACTCCTCCTCTGTAGAGCTAATCAAGTCCAATGCCATGAAGCCAGCCTCTGGATAGAAGGCCTCAACCTTTTTCTTGGCCTTCGAAAAGCCTTCGAAGTATTGCTGATCGACCTCTTTCTGAACGGCCTCTCAATAGGAGGCCGAATCCTTAAAGACGGTTAAAACCTCCTCCACAGTGTTCTCAATAGCCTCCCAATAGGATGTTGAATCCTTAAAGGTAGCTAGGGCATCCTCTACAGCCTTTTAGGTAGTCTCCTCGACCTAGTCTCTCAGCTGCTGCTCTGAGGATACCACTACGTGCCTCTCTAAGTGAAGGACGTCTTTATCTCGTATGGCCTCAATCTTGGCCCAATTGGCCATTTCTAGGGATGTCTGTAGTTAGCGAATAAGGTCACCGCTCTTATCCAACTTCTGTTGAGATCTGGCCAACTTTTAGACCGTGTTTAAGCATTAGTGCGAAAGCACCGCAAGCAGCATGCCTGACTAAAACGAAGAAAAAGTCATTACTTGGGAGGTCAAGGCCTCGATAGCTGAGTAGAGCCCTTTGATCGGCCTTCTTAAAAGCTCGATCAGGTCATGAGGTGAGACCCCCATGATGAGGTGCTCCCAAGCTACCCGGGGATGGATGAAAATGGAATCATTGATCTTCAAGCCCTAGTTAGGCATGTAGACCACGGACCCTAAAGAAGCACTCTGGAACGAAGACAGAGCTTATATCAACTCCAGCTGAGGTACAGCAGAGACAACCCTCAGCTTGGTAGGGCTGTCCACATCAACAGGAACATGAGAGGGGGCCCGTGGCCTCTTTCTAGTGCCTTGGGCTTGTGCAGACTGTTTCCCTGCCTAGGTAACCATCTTATTCTCTAGGGTAATCCTCCTGGCCCACTCCCTAGTCCTCACGGTAGCCTCTATCTTTGTCCAAGAATGGAAAGAAAAATGTATAAGTATACAGTGAACGTATGAGAAAGTAAAGTAAAACATAAAAAGTATATAAGCAGAAAAAGGGGGCATAAACACAAAGATTATCGTTCTCTATGGTTTCCTTTAGGCATCGAGGGCAGAGGTCGTGCCTCGCCAACTCTTCATTATCGTATAAAACATCCACATCTAGAGGTGCAATCACCATAGAGTTCAACATCTCCTGCTCGCAGAACAAGAGGTGCGAGTTCTTGCACTTGCCAGTGCGATCCAAACTCCAGGAGAACAGGACTTCAAAACTCATTTCACTCTGGACGAAGAATGACCTCTAAACAAACTCTGAAAACTCTCTAACTTGTATAGACTCTGAGCACTCTCAAACTTTTGACCGAGTCTGAAGGCTATCAAAATATTTCTCTGATTGCAAATGAGATGTGAAAATAAATAAGAAGGAACAACTTTTATATAGGAGTAGAAGCGTAGAAAACGAGGAGAATTAACTCCGCTATAGTTAGGAAGACATGATGCTTGAGATAACCGAGGTAACATTTATGTTTTTCAAAGGCCTTCTCAGTCGCAATGACGCTATGTTTTACCTGTTCAAGGTGTCGTTTCATTCACCAAGACTCATTCAATGGTGAAAGAGTGGCCTTTGGCATAACCAAGGCACCGTTTCGCTCCCCAAAAGAACAGATCAATGATGAGCATTGCCATTGTCATGCAGGACAGCTGCTCACACTAAATGACCTTGTATTCCACGTGTAAGAAGTAGCTTAAATGCTCTTGCATTAAAAACCCTCACAGAAGACTTTAGACATGATCCAAAGATTTTTCTCCTTAGGCCTAAAGATCAAAAAGCCTAAAACCAAAGATTTTTCTTTTTGGGCCTAAGGGTCAAAAAGAATAATCTAAAGCCCAAAACCAAAGAAAAAAGCCCAAGAGTCCACTAAGAATGCAATAAAGGGAAGAAGCCGAAAAGTCCACTAAAGACTCCAAGAGAAGAAGCCTAAAAAAATCCACTAAGGACTCCGAAAGCAGAACGCCCAGATCAAACAGTGAGTCTCCAAGGCCGAGCATATTGACTACTGCACATATGCTCGAACCAACGTCTCCAAGGTCGAGCATATTGACTACTGCTCATATGCTAGGACTAATGTCTCAAAAGCCGAGCATATTGACTGTTGTTCATATTCTTGGACCAATGTCTCTATGGCTGAGCATGTTGGCTACTGCTTATATACTTGGACCAATGTCTCTAAGACCGAGCATATTGACTGCTGCTCATATGCTCGGACCAACGTCTCCGAGGTTGAGCATGTTGACTACTGCTCATATGCTCGAACCAACGTCTCTAAGGCTAAGTATATTGAGTGCTGCTCATATGCTCGGGCCAACGTCTTAAAGGCCAAGCATATTGACTGTTGCTCATATGCTTAGACCAACATCTCCAAGGCTAAGCATATTGACTGTTTTTCATATGCTCGGACCAACACCTCCAAGACTCCGAGCATATTAACTGATTCTCAAATGCTCGGACCATTGTTGATAAGTACTTAAATATTCATATTTAAGCCCCTTAATTTACATGTGTTAAGCTCTTTGTCTATACATTTTAGTCTGTTTTACTTCATTTTGTGTGTTTCACATGTTTTTATAGGTCTTGGTGAAAAAGAAAGCAATTTTGGCACTTAAGGGAAGAAGCTTGGAAATCCTGGAATAGCTTCTAGTCAAAGTGCGATCGATCGCACTACTGCATGAGATCGAGCGCACATGTGATCGTTTGCACACATGAAGGATCGAGTGCAACAATACGATCGAGCGCGCGCAAGACACATGCGATCGAGTGCACATGTACCAGGGTGAACAGTAAACTGCAGAACCCTATATTGGAAATAACCCTATTTTGGAAATAAAGGAGTTTTGTGTTTTAGGAAAGTTTAGGAACTCATGAGCCTTTTAGGACTACTCAAGCCCTATAAATACACCTATAAAGCACACACAAATCATGACTTCTTTTATCCCTTCTTTTATCTTTTGCTTTAGCTTGGAGAAAGAGACTGTGGAGAGGAATTGACGACTCTTCTCTCGGGTTTCTTCTTTCTTTTTTATTTTATTATGTGTAATTAAATTCTTAGTAGGGCTTGGTTGAAGCCCTAATTATGTTTATTCAATAATTCAATATTGGCACCTTTGCGATATTTATGTTATGTTGCTTAACTTGATTAATACCTGCTTTTATTTAAATTCCTCATATGTATATGTCTGATCAATATGTGCATGTGGTATGGACTTGTTAGTTAGATCAATTTGGATGACCGAGTCCTGGGTCTGACATTGGCAACAAAAGATATCCACAATGGATTCTTGGGTTAATCAAAATGGGAAACCGGGAGTAGATACCATGCCCTAGGTCCCGTGTGGTTGTCGATTTCCACAGATCCTATGCTCTCTTAAGGAACAACTCAGCATACACCATGTTGAATCCCTTGAGAGAGAAAAGAGTTAGAGTAGATACCATGCCTAACTCGTTACTTAGGGAGATCAATAGCTTAAGGAGTAGATACCATGCCCTTAAGTTGACAAACATTAGGTATTCATGACATGAGTAAAGCATTGACATACTGTTTTGTTGTGGTAACATAATTAGTGGTGGATATCAAGTCCCTACGCCTTTATCTTTATTAAATTCCAACTCAATATTTATTTCTCTTATTTTTATTTTATTATTTCGAAACTAATTCTAAAACGGAATTCACCAATCCCTATGGAGATGATCTTGCTTTCGCACACTATACTACTAAGTTGACCTTGTGCACTTGCAAGTAAAACTAGTCCGATTATCTACTCTTTAATTTAGGTATATAATCGCGCAACAAGTTTTTAGCACAGTTGCCAGGGATTGTGCTAAATTTCTTTTTCGAATTATTTTCGTTAATTTTTATTTTATTTTATTCTGTTCTGTTTTATTTCTAGTTTTATCAAAAATCAAATTTATTCGTTTTTTTCGTTTTCTTTTGTTTAGGTATACAGCAGAGGAGTTTCTGTCCTCATTACGATCGATCGCAGTGCTTTGTGCGATCGAGCGCACATCTGCGATCGAGTACAGTTCAATGTACGCTCGAGCGCAAAAGCTCCAGAAAGTACCCGAGCAGCAGTACTGAAACTGCTGACCTGAAGCTTTTCAACTAATTCATTTGAGGGAGAAGCACCAATGGCGGAAGCTCGATATGCTTGTCTAGATGCTTTGGAGAGGAAGCTAGATATGAGGCTAGATATGATTGTAAAAGCCATGTCTACTCAAAACATCTCTCATCGACCACAAGCTACACAAGGCCAGGTATGTGCTATATGTTCTCGTTTTGATCACACTTCTGAAACTTGCCATTTATATTTATCTACAGATCAAGAGTAAGCAGACTATGTGGAACAGAAAAACTATAATATATATGCACCTACCTACAATCTCGGATGGTAGCACCACCCCAACTTCTCATGGAGCAACAATCGAAACACCTTGAACCTTCAAGGGCAACAAAGGAACTTCCATGAAGCAGCCCAACCAATTCCAGAACCCAAGAAGGATGATCTAGAAGATCTTGTAAAGCAATTAACCACTCAACAACAGCAACTAATGACAACATTGATGACTTCATTAGATCATAAAAAACAAACCACTCAAAAGCTAGAAGAACAAATGGGGAAATTGGCTAAGGAGCTACGTGAAAGAAAGTTAGGTGAACTTCCAGTCCAACCACTACCTACTCTAAGAGGACATCAACAACTAAATGCCGTAAATGGTAAGATCATCAGAGCTGATGAGCCTGCACAAGCATCCATACCCAAGGTAAGTGAGATGGAGAAGGTAAATGGTGAAAAGATTGAAATTAAAAGATATAATGCATTAAAATTACCCCCAGATAATATAAAATATTTTAATGTATGCATGATGCAAAGTGTTATTGAGGAAGCTTTTCAAGTCCATCACATTGATCCAGTCGAAACCGCTCTTACTTATAGTGTCCCAAGATCGGATATTGAGCCCAAATGCAAGGATGTTACTGATGACATCATTGATACTATGCACCTCCTTGAGGCCTATCTAAAGTATCTAAGTAAGTACATCGATCCATTTGACCCTCATGTGCCTAATAATACTATTTTCTTCATTTTTATCATCCAGGCACCAAATTTGGAGTTCAAGCAGTTGCCAGAGCACTTACCTTATGCTTATATGGGAGATAATAAGACACTCCTATGTGAATTGCTGCCGCTCTTACTTTTGGGAAAAAATAAGGCTTGGTCCGGCTGAAGACGTTAAACTTAGCGCTAATGGGAGGCACCCCAGACTTATCCTTTTCATTTTAGTATTTTTTTTATTTACATGTATATTTACATATCTAGTATTTATATATCTTGTTTTCCGGAACAACATTTATTTTTCTTTGTCCGGTACTTAGTGCGTGCATCTAGTTCAAGTTTAGGGGCATATTACAAGCAAAGCAAGCAACCTAGTTCTCCATCTCCCAGGTCAGATCTTTCTATGCCACACACATTGGGGACAATGCGTATTTTAAGTTTGGGGGTAGTGGGAGATACTAGATACTATCACACACGCACTTGAAACACATGCACACACTAAGTCCCAGTTTTTTTAAGGAAAATAAATGCATGTTCCTTTGGTAAACAAAAATTTTGGTTGATTTAAAAATTTGATAACACTTCATTAGTAAGCTTAAAAGCTAGAACACATAGTCTTGTTTTAGGAATTTTACAAAGTTTAGTTACCTACCTCAAGGCACCTAAGAATTCACGAGTTTGATTAAAAATGGCACGAGCACATTTAGCACGCATTTGTGTGAGGTATGACATATAATTCTTTGTATATGTTTCCATTACCTAAACTGTAGTCGGATAACTTGTTGAAAGGAACCTTTTGGCATAGGAATATATATATATATATATATATATATATATATATATATATATATATATATATATATATATATATCCATCATGCGAAAAGAAAATCAAAAAGCTTCCAAAAATCAACTTTCCACTGAGTAACTAGGCATCTTGCCTCAGTAAACATTGAGTGTTCACGCAAAAGGTGGGAGTTTCATTAAGAAGCATTAAAAACCTGTTAAAGTTCCGTAGCCTTTTTGACTCGAGCTAGTAAGTCCTTAGGGGTGTCTTTACACCTAATGCCCTAAAACCATATGGTTTGGGAGATATTGGCCAAACACTCGTTACAAGGGTCAAATAGAAAGCTAGATGGAACTCAACATGGCAAAGATCGCATGATAAAAGGAAAAGAAAAAAAGAGCAAGTATTATGTCATTTTGTTCTCTTTGATAAGAAATTTGATAAAAGTTTGGGCATCGAAACACTATCCACTAAAATTATGTGAAAACCCCATCTTATATGTGCTAATTCATCACACACAAATCAAACTTGCGATGCCTTAAGCCAGCCTTAGGTAAGTAACATAAAGCTTTTGAAAGTCCTTTGGCAATCCAAAAATGTGTTTTTATTATAAGCTTACTCATGAACGGTTATCATGGTTTTATGCACAACCCAAATCTTTGAGTATCATAGAAATGAATTTATCTTTAATTTTGTTCTTCATTTAGTTTTTAGTTTTGTATTGCTAAGGGACTAGCAATATGTAAGTTTGGGGGTTATAAGTGCTTAAATATTCAGATTTAAGCCCCTTAATTTACATGTGTTAAGCTCTTTGTCTATATGTTTTAGTCTATTTTACTTCATTTTGTGTGTTTCACATGTTTTTATAGGTCTTGGAGAAAAAGGAAGCAGTTTTGGCACTTAAGAGATGAAGCCTGGAAATCCTGAAGCAGCTTCTGGTCAAAGTGCGATTGATCGCACTACTGCATGCGATCGAGCGCACATGCGATCGTTCGCACACATGAAGGATCGAGCGCAGCAATGCGATCGTTCGCACACATAAAGGATCGAGCGCAGCAATGCGATCGAGCGCAATACGCATGCGATCGAGCGTATATGTACGGGGGTGAACAATAAATTGCAGAACCCTATTTTGGAAATAACTCTATTTTGGAAATAAAGGAGTTTTGTGTTTTAGGAAAGTTTAGAAACTCATGAGCCTTTTAGGACTACTCAAGCCCTATAAATACACCTGTAAAGCACACACAAATCATGACTTCTTTTATCCCTTCTTTTATCTTTTGCTTTAGCTTCGAGAAGGAGATTGTGGAGAGGAATTGACGACTCTTCTCTCGGGTTTCTTCTTTTATTTTTATTTTATTATGTGTAATTAAATTCTTAGTAGGGCTTGGTTGAAGCCCTAATTATGTTTATTCAATAATTCAGTATTGGTACCTTTGCGACATTTATGTTATGTTGCTTAACTTGATTAATACCTGCTTTTATTTAAATTCCTCATATGTATATGTCTGATCAATATGTGCATGTGGTACGGACTTGTTAGTTAGATCAGTTTGGATGACCGAGTCCTGGGTCTGACATTAGTAATAAAAGATATCCACACCAGATTCTTTGGTTAATCAACATGGAAAACTAGGAGTAGATACCATACCCTAGGTCCCGTGTGGTTGTCGATTTCCACAGATCCTATGCTCTCTTAAGGAACAACTCAGCATACACCATGTTGAATCCCTTGAGAGAGAAAAGAGTTAGAGTAGATACCATGCCTAACTCGTTGTTTAGGGAGATCAATAGCTTAAGGAGTAGACACCATGCCCTTAGGTTGACAAACATTAGGTATTCATGACATGAGTAAAGCATTGGCATACTGTTTTGTTGTGGTAGCATAATTAATGGTGGATATCAAGTCCCTACGCCTTTATCTTTATTAAATTCCAACTCAATATTTATTTATCTTGTTTTTATTTTATTATTTCGAAACTAATTCTAAAACGGAATTCACCAATCCCTATGGAGATGATCTTGCTTTCGCACACTATACTACTAAGTTGACTTTGTGCACTTGCAAGTAAAACTAGTCCGATTATCTACTCATTAATTTAGGTATATAATCGCGCAACAATTGTTTTCGAGGCTGAAGTCCCATCATACTTCCTTAGAGCACATAAATGTACTTAAGGAAGTGGAGGGCTTTTGATACGACCAATAATTCACCCTCCAATAGCCTGATGACACATGGACTGCTCCCCTCCAATAGCCTAATGACATGTGGACTACTCCCCTACAATAGCCTAATGACACGTGGACGACTCCCCTCCAGTAGCCTGATGACACTTGGATGGCTCCCCTCCAATAGCCTGATAACACGTGGACAACTCATTTCCAATAGCCGGATGACACATGGATGATTCTTCCCTAATAACCTAACGACACATGGACAAGAAGTTGGTGACATTGTCGTCACTCACAAGCTCCCCTGCACAGAATTGTAAGTGTGATTACAGGGAATGGGCCATCTCAGGACACATGACTAGATCCCCCGCCGGAAGAACGAGATCTCCGAGATTGCCCCATGCCCAGCACGTGGCCAACCTCGCCTTTGAGTCTTATAAAAGGCCCAAGGTATGTGAATCCAAACCATCTTCAGTTTTTTACAAACTCATTACTAAAGCACTGATCATAATTCTCCCCATTTCCTCAAGACCTTGTACTGACAAGAGTGTCGGAGTGTCCCAGGAGGCATCCCCATTTTTTTCTTCCTCCGGTGACCCTCTAGTTCACCCATACTTCTTTGTGCAGACCGTTGATGTACTGAGCTCCAGCTCATCTGCAGATTTTAAGCATCAACAAGGTAGATTTTAGAGGTAAAATCCCAACAAGTAGGCTTCATTGTCGTGATCCTCAAATCGGGGGAAAGGCTCAATAATTTATCAAGGGCCGACTAAGTTGTTTCCAAAGGAATCTCCAGACCTAGTCGCACATTCTCTATACCCTGGCAGCTCACTTGTTTTTGTTTTTTGCTAATGGAGATCCGCTTGATCCACCTAATTGCTATCATTCAAATTAAAAATTAATGTAAATTTGATACTTAGCAGATAAACAGATCATGAAGATGAAAACTAAATTGAAATAAAAATGACTCTTGGGTGTGATTTGCTAGAAACGGTATAAAGAAACATGTTTAAGATCTCTTAGGACACATTAAAGGGTAAGCAGAGAAATATGAAAATGTTTTGGTCTTTATCAAATTGGCAAGCCAAATAAAAGAGACAAAAAGAAAGTATTTATGAAGAAATCAAATGGTTGATTTGACTTGGTAGTAGACCAACAGAGGAAATGAATTCATGTTCTATTACTGAGATATATTGCATACCCATCATAGAAAGAGCCAATAAAAGATCAGACCCTCTAATAAAGTAAAACCAAGGGTATTATGTCAGAAGGAAAAGCTAATTGCTGTGTACTACGTATTTCTTTCCCAGCAATTGTTAAGAGAAAAAGTAAAAAATTTTACCACTTGGAACCAATAATTCTTTTCAAGCGCTTGTCAGCTTCTTTTTGTCATTCTCAATGTCATTAACCATCCAAAAAAGGCAAAAAGGAAGGTGTAATATTATGAAAGTTTGATTGATAAATTATTGTTTTGTTTTCAAAAACTCACTGTTTAGTATTTTTGATAGTGAGAAAGATGATTTTCATTGGTTGATCTAAATGATCAAAATGAAGGCTTAAATTTTTACCAAGCGACATATCCACATCCAAAGTGGTGTTGCTTCAACATCGATCAACGTTTTGGAATATCCAATAATGAAATTTAATTATCATTATTCATTCATCTAAGAAAAGAGGAACTCTTAAATCTTAACGACCACCTAATATCAATGAAACAACTCTCAAGATAAATATAAAGCTCTTTCCTCTCTATTCCTATCTATAAGCTTGCTTGAGTTAATTAACTTATATGTTAACATTATGTCTGATAGTAACACAGCAACAGAGACTGAACCAGGAAGCTCTATGCATGGAGTTTCAGCCAAAGAACAGAATTTTGCCTTCTCAGTCACCTCCCCCACAATCCCAACAGACCCAACAGCAAAATTTACACTCCCCGTCGATTCTGAGCACAAAGCAAAAGTGTTCGATCTTTTATCCTTAGCCAAACTTCACATGGTCACATTTTATCTCTCTTAGCTCTCATTCTTCACTCGCCTCATCTCAACTGTTAATGTATTATATGGGCTTAGTCCCACATTGGTTGTGTATAGCTTTTCCTCTCCAATTGGCTTGTATAAATAGGATAGTCCCACATTGGTTGTGTATAGCTTTGCCTCTCCTATTGGCTTGTATGAATAAGATAGCTCCCTTGTAAGTAAATTACACCATTCAATACAATTCTTCTCTTTGTATTGTCTCACTTTCTCTCTTAAATTCAACATGGTATCAGAGCCTTAACGGTTCTCGGTATATTAAGAGTTGAGTATGCTCTGTGATTGCCACTATTAGTGGATCCTTCACATCAGAAAAACTTCTAGTATATCATTTTCATACCTGTCGGGTTATCACTATAGTCGGAGTCTCATTCTCCATCGATGTCGTCTCCACCACTGCTCCTGTTTCAGACACACTGCTGCCACATCAGCCCCACGTCACCTGTTGACCCCCACGTTACCAGTTTCTTGGAGGTTCACCTTCCTCTTTGCTCCTATGGCTGAATTGGACTTAAGCTGGTTAATTACTACTATTCTGGATGAATCTAATTATGTTGTGTGGGCTCAAGAAATGTCTGGTTTCCTCTGTGGATGAAAATTGTGGCGTTACGTGACTGGAGATATCATTTAACCAAAGAAGAAGAACAACGAAGATGCTGACAAATATGTTGACCGTCTAGAGGACTGGGATAGTAAAAATCACCAGATTCTCACATGGTTTCGTGCCACTATTATCCCAGAAATCAAACTTCAATTTGGTACACTCTATACAGCTAAAGAAGCTTGGGATCTTCTCCAACACCGCTACACTAGGGCAGATATCTCAAATAAGTATCGTATTCTTTCCACCCTTCATAACATGTGCCAAGAACCTAGACAAACTGTCAACAGTTTTTTTATCTCAGATGATTGCCGTGTGGAACCAGTTAGCTCGCACTGAGCTAACTTGGAAATGCACAAAAGATGCTGATGTTCATGGAAACTACCAAACTGAGACACGCATTATGCAATTCCTGATGGACTTGAGAGAGGAATTTGAATCTGTACGAGCTTCAATCCTACACCGGGGCGCAATACCTCCCCTAAACGACGTCCTCTCTGATTTACTCTGTGAGGAAACACGTCTTGCCACATTACAAGGATCTCATACAGATGTTGCCCTTACAGCACTCGTTGCTCTTGCCACACCAGCTGCCAAGGCAAACCCATACCAAAAGCCCTTATATTGCAAGTATTGTCATTCACAAGGGCATGAATTGCTCAAATGTCTTTCTCGCCTATGTAAAGTCTGCAGAGAACTGGGTCACTATCTTATAGACTGTTGTAAACTTCCATTAGGAAATTAGTTAAATGGGAACCAATATTGCTCTCGAGGATCATATAATTGGTTTTATTCTAAGCTAAAGAATACTGCTGCTGTAGCCACTGATGCTACACCAACTTCATCCAGTTCTCCACCTGATTGGAGTGGTTTTTGCACCGTTCTTACCGATGCTCTAAATAAAATTGGTAACAATATAGCTATGTCAGCTACGCCAGGTGAATCCTGATGGTATTTTGATTCTGCCTGTTACAATCACGTTACTTCTGATGCCTCTATATTTTCCTCTAAAACCCGTGATGAGCATGTACTTACTATTCACACTGCCAATGGATCAAATATGTTGGTCAGCCATACTGGACATGTTGATAATTCTCATTTGTCTCTCCCTGACATATATTTGGTTCCTAATCTTACCCTTAACCTTATATCTGTTGGACAACTAAGTGACATTGGACTTGATTTGCATTTTTCTTTTACTGGTTGTCGTGTGCAGGACCCTCAGACAGGAAAACTCCTTGGAACCGACCATAATGTTGGACATCTCTTTGAGCTCACTCACCTCCAAGTCCCATCCTTACCATCACCAAACCAATCAGCCGAATCCATCCCAGCACTCTCACCCATGAAATTATGGCACTCTCGGTTAGGTCACGCTTCATCCAGCCCTCTACGTTCTCTTAATTCTAGTGGTAAGTTAGGTTCACTTCAGCATGAGTCTTTTCATTGTATTCATTGTCAACTTTCAAAACAATCAGCTTTACCTTTTAATGAGAGTTAGTCTGTTTCCCTTGCACATTTTGATTTAGTACATTCTGACATTTGGGGGCCTTCTCCTCATGCATCAATGGGTGGTGCTCATTATTTTTTTATATTTATGGATGACTATTCTCGTTATACTTGGTTGTTTCTTATGAAAAGCAGATTTGAACTCTTTCAAATATATTCTGATTTTTCTTCTATGGTTCAAACTCAATTATCTCGGAATATCAAAATTTTTCGTTCAGATAATGCAATTGAATATAAAGACCGTGCTTTTCTAAACCTACTTCACAAAAATGGCACACTCCCCCACCGCTCATGCCTTGGAACCTCCCAACAAAATGGATGAGCTGAACGCAAACATCGACATATTCTTAACACCGTTCGTGCTCTACTCATTTTGTCATCATGTCTTGAACTTTTCTGGGGTGATGCTGCCTTAACCGCAGTGTACACAATCAATCGTGTCCCTTCTGCTACAATCCAAAATCAGTCTCCATTCAAACGCTTTTGCGCTTGTTTTGTTCTTCTTAAACCACATGAACACAATAAATTACAACCAAGGGCTCAACTGTGTTGTTTCATTGGATATGGTATTGAACATAAGGGGTATTGATGTTGTGATTTTATTTCTAAAACTCTTTGTATCTCTCGTCATGTCATTTTTTGGGAATATCAAATGTTCTCTTCCTTATGGTCATTTGACATGTCAACCATCACTAACACTAGATTCTTTAGTGATCCATCTATTGAGTTATTTCCTGAGAATCCAGTTTCAGGTATTGTTGAGTCCACCTCCGAATCACCAGTTGATATCACCCCTTCCGTTCCGGAACCATTAGCTGATCCTACCTTTCCAGACCCAGCTCTAGCTCTAGAACCATCAGTTGACCTCACCTCTCCGACTTAATCGGTCGTGCCCGAGGATATTCCTATGTCTGATGAGTCTGCACCGACTCCCTTTGAGAGCCATCCTCTAGATCACCCCCGCAGATCTACCAAGGTAACTCATCCCTTTTCTCATCTTGCTGATTACCATTGCGATTATCATTGTTTTTCCACTATACTTCATCCACATAAGCCTCAATCCTATAAGAAGGCTAGTACTAATCTTCTTTAGCAGAAAGCAATGGATGAAGAACTTCAGGCCCTAGCTAAAACTCATACCTGGGATATTGTTGATATACTCCCTAGAAAAACTCCTATTGGGTGCAAATGGGTGTTTAAGATCAAGGCACTTTCTGATCGCTCTATTGAACGATATAAAGCTTAACTTGTTGCCAAGGGATGTGCTCAGGAATATGGCATTGACTATGAAGAGACATTTGCTCCAGTGGTGAGGCTCACATCTGTCCGTACACTCCTTGGTGTCGCGCCATTCGAAGATGGACTCTGTTTCAAATGGATGTCAAAAATGCATTTCTCAATGGGGATCTTCTTGAGGAAGTCTATATGCATACACCTCCTGGCTTAGATGCCCCTCGAAACAAAGTTTTTCGCCTTCGTCGTGCCCTATATGGTTTGAAACAAGCTCCATGTGCCTGGTTTGCTAAATTCAGCACTGTCATTCATCAGTTTGGGTTCACACCAAGTGCTCATGATTCAACTCTGTTTATGCCATACTACCAATGGTATTATCCTTCTTTTACTATACGTGGATGATATGGTTATTACTAGAGATGATCTACATGCTATTTCGAAACTCAAAAAGTTTCTCAGTGGCTAATTCAAGATGAAAGATCTTAGCGTGCTCACCTATTTTCTTGGCCTCGAAGTTTCATCTAATTCTAATGGATTTGTTCTCTTTCAGGCCAAATATGCCTCAGATCTCATTTCCAAGGCTGGGATCACTGACTCAACCACTGCCACTACTCCTCTCGAGCTGAACATCAGACTTACCCCACTCGATGGTTCACCTCTTCAGGATGCCACTCTATATCGTCAACTAGTTGGAAGTCTTATATATCTTACTATCACTCACCCTGACATTGCTTATGTCGTTCATCAGGTCAGTCGGTTCTTGTCCGCTCCTCGGACCACCCATTACTCGGTTGTTCTTCGCATTCTTCGGTATGTCAAGGGTACTTTATTTCATGGGCTTCATTTCTTAGAACAGTCTGCCCCCGTCTTACAAGCCTATTCTGATGCCGATTAGGCCGGATACTCTACTGATAGACGTTCAACCACTGATTACTATTTCTTTTTGGGCAATTCTCTCATTTCTTGGCGTAGTAAGAAACAAACTGTGGTTGCTCACTCCAGTACTGAAGCTGAATATCGTGCCATGGCTGATGCAACTCAAAAACTTCTTTGGCTTCGATGGCTACTCACTGACATGGGTATCTCTTCTCCTGCTGCCACTATCCTACACTGTGAGAACATGAGTGCTATTCAGATCGCTCACAATGATATCTTCCATGAGTGTACAAAACACATCGGAATGATTACCACTTCATCCGTGATCACATTCTCCAAAATAAGGTTTGTCTACAATCTGTCAGTTCAACCGATCAGCCAGCTGACATTTTCACTAAGATTTATCCACCCGGACACTTTCACTCAATGGTTTCCAAACTCAAGTTCACCTCCCACTTACCACCTTGAGTTTGAGGGGGGATGTTAATGTTTTATATGGGCTATTCCCACATTGATTGTGTATAGCTTTGCCACTCCTATTAGCTTGTATAAATAGGATAGTCCCACATTGGTTGTGTATAGCTTTACCTCTCCTATTGGCTTGTATAAATAGGATAGCTCCCTTGTAAGTAAATTACACCATTCAATATAATTTTTCTCTTTGTATTTTCTCACTTTCTCTCTTAATTCAACATTAACTTTTGCGGCCACCCCATTGATTCACATCATCAGAGATAACCTAAACCTCACAAGGGTGATATTGGAAGTGCAGGGATCGCTTCTGTCTCAGGTAGTGTTAAATATTGACTTAAATTCTTTGGATGTATTGAGGATTAATGTTTCGAAGAATTCTATCTCTCAGTAATTTTATACTCTATTATAATAAAAATCTCTCTTATAATCGTCAGTGGACGTAAGAGTTTTATCTCCTAACCATATAAGTTCGTTATGTTTTAATTGTTTAATTTTCTGCACTTTTATTAATAGTTAGCATCTTCTCTAGGCTCGTAATGGGTGCAGTATGTGACCTACTAGGCCTGCGCTACGGCTACACTTTCCTCATCATGTTATCAGCACCAACTGTGTTTTGTATGTCCTTTGTTTCATCGGCCAGAGGGTATATAGCGGTGCGATTCATGATCGGATGCTCTCTCGCCACGTTTGTATCTTGCCAGTATTGGATGAGTAGTATGTTCAATGGAAAGATTATTGGTGTTTTTAATGGTACTGCTACTGGTTGGGGGAATATGGGAGGTGGTGTGACTCAACTTCTTATGCCCACCATTTGTGAGATAATTAGGCGAGCCGGAGCAACATCGTTTATGGCTTGGAGGATTGCCTTTTTCATTCCTGGATGGCTACATGTGATTATGGGGATTCTAGTTTTGACCTTAGGCCAAGATTTGCCTAATAGGAACCTTAGTGCTTTGCAGAAGAAAGGTGATGTTGCAAAGGATAAGTTCTCCAAGGCAAGTACTACAACTAATAAACCAAATAAGAATAATGGACATTTTTCTTTTTCTTTTGAGTGACTATAAATCTTTACTGCTTAACGATTTAATAACCTTTTCAGGTACTTTGGTATGCCATCACAAACTATAGGACATAGATCTTTGTTCTTCTCTATGGCATGTCACTAGGTGTAGAATTAACCACCGATAACGTCATCGTCGAATACTTCTACGACAGGTTTAATTCTTTTCTATTAAAAAATAATTGAGTTACCAATCATCTTAAAATTTTGCGCTGATTGGAAAGAGTCAAATTATTTTTGTACAAGTACTTATATATCAACAATTAGTTTTGATACTCGAGATAGTGCACTAGTAATTAGTATTGCTATACTTATAGAAGCTTCATTAGTAATTGACTATTTTACCTTCTAAAAATCATTATAACTAGTCATTTTTTGCACTTTTATGCCTATCTTAGATGTTTTTTATGAGTTAAAAAATCATATACTAACACGTCCTCATATGAAAGCTGATTAAAAGATGAAAGTTTTGATCTTGAAAACAGGATAAATCAATGGCTAAAGTATTATAACGAAAAATGACATAATTACCAAGACTCAAAAGTCGAAACCATAATCGTAAAAAAAATTAAGTTAACAATTATCTTAAAAGTTTAAGTTATATATATATATATATATATGAAAAAAGGTCCAACTTTTTTTTTTTATTATTTTTATTTTATACTTTACACTCTTCTAACTAAATAATAACCAAATTAAAATTAATTTAAATTTAATAAACAATTTAGTTACAACTTTCTCTTTTTGGTCATTAAATAGATTTAATCTCAAGCTCCACACGGCCGGCACCATAGTTGCAACCTTTGGTATGGCAAACATCTTCACCCACCCCATTGGTGGCCTAATCTCCGACGTAGCAACGCGACATTACGGCATGCGTGGCCGCCTATGGAACCTTTACTTCCTCCAAACCCTAGGGGGCATCTTTTGTATCTGTCTCGGCCGAGCAAACTCTCTCTTTCTCTTTATCCTCTCCATGATCCTCTCCTCTATCGATGCTCAAGCAGCGTGCGACGCCACTTTTGGGATCATCCCCTTCATCTCTTGGTGATCACTAGGTGTCATCTCGGGCTTCATGGGAGCCAGAGGGAACTTGGAGTCTGGGTTAACCCAGTTTTTGTTCTTCACGAGCTCAAAGTTTTCGACTGCAACAGTGATTTCCTTGATGGGGATAGTACTTTGCCTGTGACGTTGGTGCATTTTCCTCAATGGGGGAACATGTTCTTGTCGACGACAAAGGATGGTGAGAAGGGTAGTGAAGAGTACTATTATGGTTCAGAGTGGAATGAGAAGGAGAAGGAGAAAGGTTTGCACAATAGGAGCCTCAAGTTTGCAGAGAATAGTAAGTTAGAGAGAGGAAGCAGGGTTGTGTCTGTAACAACACCACCAAGTTCTATTCCACCTAATATTGTTTAATGTAGAGAGTGGATAAGAGAATTATTTGTGTGAATGGGTTAGTTAAGATATGATCAATTAATAGATTAGTATTTGATACTGCCAAAAAATACCCCTCCAATAAGAAGACGACACGTGGATCCTTTTAACAGCAGGTCACAAGAAGACACGTGGATGATCCAGGACTGGGTAGCTCAGCCTCTAGGTCATAACCGCCCTTTAGGGCTCCGTCGCCCCCAGTTGGACCTCCATGTCACCACTGCCTTCCTGGCCATCATTGCCCAACCAAGTTGGGGCGTCAGGTCGGCAGACTACCCCAGACACATAAACGGCTCGTGATCAAGCCATCAAGGCCAAGGCCTAACTGATGGCCCCTAGCCACCTAGCTGTGTCTCTTAGGAATAATTTCAAAACCAAGTTAGGGTGTCAGGTGATCAACTGCCCTTATAACTAGATGGCTCCTGATCAAGCCAGCAAGGCAAAGCCCTAACGAACAGCCTCCAGCCACCTAACTGGGCCTTTTAGGCATCATTACTCAACTCAATTGGGGCATCATATCGCTGCCGCCCTAGGCCAAATACTGCCTCCAAAGTCCTATAAAAAGGGTCAGGTATGTATTCCAAAGGATCTAAAAGGGGAACGCTCGTCCTCTGCATACACCTTATTTTGCCCTAACTTAAGCTTCGGAGCATCCCCGGAGACACCCTCTCTGGCGACCCCACAGCTCTCTCTCTTTCCCTATGAAGGTACATCCAAGGCTCGACCTCCAGCTCAGCAACACACATTTTTGGCATCAATAGATTGGCGCCGTCCGTGGGAAACCACCATCTCTCGCTGGTAGTAATAGCAAAGAAGTTCAAAGAACTCATTTGTTGTCATGCCACGCAAAACCCTTGCTAGGGACCTTGGTAAAGGAGTAATGAGGTATGGACCAAGTTCCTCGGCTGAATTCGAGGCCCGTCCCAACGTGGCTACTCTCAAGGCGCAATTCGTGGAACTTTCACAGCTAGTGGCTCACCCAGCCACTGAAGTCCATGAAGTAGCTCGTCGCGCATCACCACCACCTTTGCTGCTGGACCCAAGTCACCATAGTTCGGCCAGCCGCCGACCGCTATGCAATGACTATTTGACAATCAAATCATCTCCACCTCACGTGGTCAGGTCCAGAGAAAGTCCCTCATCTAAAAGTAGTGAAGGCCTTGGCAAATGGATCGAAGACATAGAGGGACGAATTAATGAAGCGTTCAGAGGCCGTAGGTACAATATTATAGACGAACTCGATGTGCAGGACCCACCTTTCGCTCAAGAGGTCCTCGAGGCCCCCTTCCACCGAACATTCCAATGCCACAAATTAAACCTTACGATGGATCTACTGACCCTCTGGATCATTTCCAGCACTACCGAACCACAATGACACTCCACAGACATTCATACCCTGTGATATGTCGAGTATTTCCTCTAACCCTTGAAAAGGCAGCTGGGACGTGGTATTCCCGTTTGAAACCAAGAGGTTTCCAAACGTTTAAAGAGCTGAGTTATGCTTTTGCCTTTCATTTTATTAGTAGCAAAGGACCAAAAAAGACCTCAGAGTCTCTGTTCAACATCGTCCTGCTAAAAGGAGAAAAACTCTGGGCCTATATTTTGAGGTTCAACTTCACCACTTAAGAGATCCCAGACCTTGATCCCAGTGTTCAGCTACTGGCATTAAAAAATGGACTAAGATCGGGAGTCTTCAGTTCAAAACTTACCAGACGCCCACCCATTGACATGAGTGAAGTCTTAGCTCGAGCCGAAAAATACATGCTGGCGAAAAACGGCTAGGCGTTTTGCAGAGAGTGAGAATGAGACACGGAGTGAAGGAAGAGAGGCCCTACTAGCCCATGCTATGAGCCTACTAAACGACCATTTTGCGACGAGAGACCTAGAGCCCCCAGGCCTTTCGAAAGTGGACCTCGAACTCCTAGGACCTTCATAACCGAACCCAAGACCTTTGGGCCATCGGACAACTACACTCCGCTGAATGCATCTAGGACCAACGTTCTAATGTAGATCCATGATAAGGGTCTCCTACAGTGGCCCCCGAGGCCACCAAACCTCAATCCAAATCGAAGAACTTGGTGTAGGTTCCACAAAAACTACGACCACAACATAGAAGAATGTAAGGCGCTAAAGAACCAGATCGAGACTCTCATTAACAGAGGACATCTAAAGGAGTTTACTGGACCATGAATGAAAAAATTTGCAGAGCGACCTCAAAGAAGCCCTAAACGCCCACTCGAGCGAAACAGGCTTGTGCAACCTATCCGGAAGAGCCCGGGGCCGAACTATAGGGAGCCCAATCAGAAGAAACCAAAGGTTCCCATAAAAAAAATCATCTAGACCATTTGCGGGGGGCCCACAGCTAGGGGAGGGTCTAATAACTGCGGGAAGTCTTATGCCAGGTCAATAACTTCCATCGCTGGACCCCATAAACGACATAAGATAAGGGGAACCATTTTCTTTCTGGATGAAGACTTACAAGGAGTTCAGACTCCACACGATGATGCTGTCGTTATTTCCCTCCTCGTAGCTAATCACGAAATCAAGTGAGTCCTAGTCGATAACGGGAGCTCAGCCGATATTCTGTTCTATGATTCTTTTCAACAAATGCAACTAGGAGATTCCCAATTAGTGTCCATCTCCACCCCACTCTATGGCTTCTCAGGAGGACCAGTCTTTACAGAAGGCAGCATAACCCTCCCAGTAACTGCAGGGACGGCCCCTCAGGAGATAACTGTGCAGACTATCTTTCTGATCGTCCGGTAACCCTCATCCTACAATATGATACTTGGGTGACCAACACTGAATAAAATTCGAGCGGTTGTCTCCACCCATCACCTTAAAATTAAATTCCCCAACGAGGAAAGAGTAGGCAAAATCAAAAGAGATCAACAAACCTCAAGGTCCTGCTATCTCAGTTCACTGAGAAAAGGCAAGAAGGCGAAAGCCCTCCCGCTTGAGCTGGACGATCTTAGAGACGAAGAGGCTAACCAATAGAAGAATTAACCACTGTCCCCCTCGGTGAAGATAGCATCCGAACTATTCAAATTGGTTCGAACCTACCGGAAGCCCTCAAGCAGTCTTTGCTCGCCCTCTTTCGGGCAAAACAAGATCTATTTGCTTGGACAGCCGTAGATATGCCCAGAATCAGCCCAGAGGTTATAGTGCACTAACTAAGTGTGGATCCAAACCATAAGCCGGTTATCCAAAAGAATAGGTCATTTGCCCTCGAACGACAAGAAGTTGTCCGAGCAGAAGTTGGCAAATTTCTCTCGGCCCAATTCATCCGGGAGGTAAGCTATCCAGATTGGGTGTCTAATGTAGTAATGGTAAAAAAAGCGAATGGCAAGTGGTGGATATGCATTGATTTCTCCGATCTAAATAAAGCTTGTCCAAAAGACAACTTTCTACTTCGATTAACTTGTCGACGCAACATCAGGACATGAGTTACTGACGTTCATGGATGCCTATTCAGGGTATAACTAGATCCTTATGCACTGACAGGACAGAGAGAAAACAACATTTATTACAGAGCAAGGACTCTACTGCTACAAGGTCATGCCATTCGGCTTGAAGAATGCTAGGGCCACTTACCAGAGGTTAGTAAATAAAATTTTCCAGGGATAGATAGGCTAGAATATGGAAATATATGTCGATGACATATTGGTTAAAAGTGTCAAAGCCAATGACCACCTGGTTGATTTAAAAGAAGCCTTTGACGTCCTTCGCCACCATCGAATGAAGTTAAACCCCACTAAGTGTGCTTTTGGAGTCACTGGGGGCAAATTCCTTGGGTTCATAGTAACCCACAGAGGCATAGAAGCAAATTTTGAAAAGATAGGTGTCGTTCTTAGCATGAACCCACCACGGACTGTAAGGGAAGTCCAACGACTCACGAAAAGGATAGCCGCTTTCAGTCGATTCATGTCAAAATTTACCGAGAAGTGTCTCCTCTTCTTTAAAGCCATATGGAAAGCCAAAGATTTTGTTTGGTCCGAAGATTGTCAAAAAGCATTCAGGGAACAGAAGAGATATTTGGGTACACCCCCCTTACTCACCAAGCCTGTAGCTAGCAAAGAATTCTTCTTATACCTCTCGGCTGGACTCGGAGTAGTGGCTTCCGTCCTAGTTTGGGAGGAGGAAAGCGCGCAGAAGCCCGTGTATTATGTAAGCAAGGTACTCTACGATGCCGAAACAAGGTATCTTCCTGTGGAAAAAATGGCGTATGCTCTCTTAGTCTCGGCCTGAAAACTCCGACCATACTTTCAAGCCCACACAATCACTCTCTTCACCAACCAGCCCCTTCAGCAAGTACTCCACAAGCCTGATGTTTCTGGTAGAATGGTGAAATGGTTAATCGAGTTGGGTGAGTTCAACATTCACTATCGACCTCGGGCCGCTATTAAAGCCTAGGTTTTAGCATATTTTGTCATGGAAACCACTTTACCAAGACCAGAAGAATCGCCTCAGACGAGTGATGAAATAAGCCTGTTCTCGCAGTGGAGCCTTCATGTCGATGGGTCCTGATAAGAGTCATAAAATACATCTTTAGAGTACTTAATTGTTAGAATTTTAAGGTTGATCTAGGTTTGAATTGCACTTTTATACCTTAACAATTCTGAAGTGTCATTCTTGGATCATTGATTTGTTTTGATGCATTTTCAGGTGTTTGGAGTCTAAAAGAGAGGGAAATGCTACCATTGAATAAAGTACAAAGATCCCATGCATATCGGAGTGAAGGAGTGCTTTCGGAAGGACAAAATGAAGGGAAGAGAGTGTGTGTGCCGCGACTTGGAAATGAGTTTCACTAAATTGCCAGAATTGCCCATATAGATCAATCACATTTGCAAATTAAACTGTATTGATGCAAGAAGAACCAGGAGATGAGCCATATATTCTTAGAAAGATCAAGAAGTCTATTTTTCGGAGAATTTATGGCTCATCAAAATTATTTTTCTAGAGAAAGTTATGGCAGTTTTAGTAGACAAAGGTCAGTCCAGAACAGCACCAGTCAGCACCCAGAAACTCCACATCATGAACCACCAGCCAGCACCATGGTGCTCCTTAACAGCACCACGGTGCCTAGAAGCTCGCCCAATCTAGAACATGCCTAGCACCGCGGTGCTCCCCAGCAGCACCGTAGCGTACACACGGATTTGCATCTCCGAGTTAGACTTTAATTAGGGTTTTTAAACATTAGAATAAACCCAAAAACACCATTGGACTCTTGTACTATAAATAGGACACTTAGGGTTTGATATTAGGATTATTCAAGAGATTGATTAGAGGCTGGAGGCCGGGGAAACCATCATGAAGGCTGCCACACTCTCCCCCATGGCCAACTAATCCCTAGGTGTAGTTGTTCTTATTTTCTAGTCTTGATTCATAGTAGTTTGGATTTATTATCATTAAACATTGTTATGATTTACTTTTTTTATCTAGTTAGAAGATTTCCCCTTAATCCAATGATTGCATCTTTCTCCCTTATATATGTTTAGTCATGCTCTTCTTATGTGATGTTGTTGAGGTGTGATTGAGTTCAGTAGATTTCTCTTATCGATGTCCATTACTGCGGTATTGTAATTATGATATATCATTGTTTCTTGATAATCTATAAGTTAGGTCATGTGTGCTTGAAAGCAAAGAGTATTTCATAACAATTACATTAGGGTTTATATATGTGCTTTAATTGAATATTTGCCGATTGCTTGTTTGGGATGTGAAACTTGCAATCGAGATAAAAACAACTGAATCAAGAATAGAATAAGGCAAAGAACCTAGGGAGGATTCCCGGACCCTTGTTGTTCTCTATTATATTTACACAATTATTTGACACTACTTCAAACTAAGATTTTCTCGTTTAACTTTTATCGTTCGTTTTAAGGTTTGCACTTTCTCTTATAGTTAGTTTGTCTCCCTGTGGAATCGATACCCCAAAGCCGTGCTACAACTACCATGTTATGTTTTTGGCGTAATCAGGTCCTCTATCGACACTGGAAGTGGCACTAGGTTCATCATAAGCGGTCCGGACAATTTCACCATTGAATACGCCTTGAGGTTTGAATTTAAGGCATCCAACAATGAGGCCGAGTACGAGGCTTTGCTCATAGGAATGAAACTAGCTGAGGTACTTTCCGTAAAGGTTCTGGAAGCATATAGTGACTCTCAGCTAGTGGTGAACCAGATTAACAGTGAGTTCGAGGCCCGAAGGGGAAAAGATCACTCGTTATCTTACAAAAGCCAAAACACTGGCTGCAAAGTTCGAAGTATTTTGCATCAGTTAGATTCTGTAGGCTGAAAATTCAAAGACTGACTCTTTAGTCCGGCTCGCATCTTCCTACCCACTCAAACCAAGGTGGGCAGTTTATCTCGAAACGCTAACCGTACCCAGCATCGATGAAACTATGGTATTACCCGTGGTTGGTGAAAAAACATGGATGAATCCTATTCTTGAGTACCTACGTGATGGTCGCCTTCCAGACAACAAACACGAAGCTTGGAAGGTTATGTCTCGGGCAGCACGGTACGTTATCTTGGATGATTGATTGTATAAAAGAGGCCTCACAATGCCCTACTTAAAATGCCTTAATCCAATCGAAGCTAATTACGCCACTCCGAGAGGTCCACGAAGGAATATGCGGAAATCTTGGCATTCAAGATCCTTCACCAAGGTTATTATTGGCCTAAAATGAGGGAAGAAGCCGTGGAGCTGGTTAAAAAGTGTAAAGGCTGCCAACAGTATGCCATTGAACCACATAAACCAGTAAATCTCTTAACTTCAATCACTAGTCCGCTTCCCTTCGCTATGTGGGAATGAACCTTCTCGGACCTTTTCCAAGAGCAACCGGCTAGCGGAAGTACCTCATAGTGGTAATAGACTACTTTACAAAGTGGGTAGAAGCTGAACCCTTGGCCAGCATCATCGACCTTCAGGCCCGAGGTTTCATTTGAAAATCAATAGTATGTCGGTTCGGAGTACCCCGAGTATTAGTAACAGGTAACGGCAAACAGTTCGACAGTGCTCGGTTCAAAACATTCTGTGATGAATTGCACATCGATCATCGTTTCTCCTCGGTTGGATACCCATAAGCTAACGAGCAAGCTGAGGTAACCAACCGAACGCTCCTCTAAGGCATCAAGAGGCGAATAGACAAAGCATATAAACAATGGAGAAGCCTTTTACCCAATATACTTTGGGCATATCGCACCACGGCTCGAGCACCCACAGGGGAAACCCTTTTCTTCATGACTTATGGGTCAGAGGCCGTGATCCTCTTGGAAATAAGAGTACCCTCCTTTCGGATACAAAACTTCAAGGAACGGAGCAACGAAGAAGCCCTCTGTATGAATGCCGATCTCCTCGATGAGGCCCAGGATAAGGCCCAAATCCGACTAGCAGCTTATCAACAGCGCACCGCTAGGTATTACAACTCAAGAGTAAAAAGAAGGCACTTTTTGCTCAATGACCTCATCCTACAGAAGAACGAAGTATCTCATCCTCGAGAATCAGGAAAGCTGATCTCTAGCTGAGAAGGACCATATCGAATCAAAATGGTATGCCGCCCTAGAACTTTTGAGCTCGAGGAGTTGAATGGGAAGCCCATCCCTCGAACTTGGAATGCCGAACATCTTCGACGTTTTTACTAATAAAAACTCACAACCCGTGCTCGAGGTTCGAGAAGAAAGGTTATCCTAAAAATGACAAAGTGTAAAAGCATGGAACTATTATATAACAGACAAAGTTTGACAAAAAAAACCTTCATTAAACTTTTCACAAAGGTTACATCTAACAACCTCGAAGTACATAACAAAAACCAAAAATTATGGCCAGGCTAGATTAGGATAAGCACCGCTGCAGCCTCATTTTCTGCTTACCTCAGCCTCTTTGGCCCCTATGGCAGGCTGCTCTCATCCTGAGCCTGGATGTTCTTCTCCGGGGGCAGGAGGCTCTATGCCTGGATGTTCTTCTTGCCCTCCCGGCTGCTCTTACCCCTCTGTCTGCTCCTCCTCTGAAGCTAACAGCTCCTCGTCCTCCTTATCAGGCCCTAGTAGGTCCAAACCAGAGAAATCTAGGTCCGGGTACATGGCCTTGGCTTTCCTCTTTGCCTTCATAAACCCAGTAAGGTACTGCTGACCCCCCTTAGAGATCACAGCCAGCCGGTAAGCTTTCGAGCCCTAAAAAGCAGCAATGACCTCTTCTACAGCCACCTGAGTGTGAGCCTCAGCCTCCTCAGCAACGACCCAAGTGCGAGCCTCAGCTTCAGCCCTAGTCTGGTTGGCTGAATCCAACAAAGCCTGCAACTGGTGAGTGGCTTTCGTCTTTTCCTCCAGCTGGCGCTGGGTACGTCCAAGAAGCTTAGTCGTTTCTATGTAACAACGGGTGGCTACGCCCACAATGATGGCTATCTAAAATCAAACGAAGAATGTTAGACAAAAACAGAGAAAGATTGAGGAAATAAAAACAACACTAAAAGAAAAAACTTACCTGGGACGCCATCGTCTCAGCTACTGCGCAGAGGGAATCTGTAGTCTTTCTGCCTAGCTCAACAACGTCCCGTGGAGAAGTCCCATTGGCTAGATGCTCCCTCGCCACCCAAGGGTGTGCAAAGACAGAGTCATCCATCCTCAGAGCCCAGTTGGGCATAAAGATCGGGGCCTCAGAAGCAGCCCTCTGGCTAGCATTAGGAGCAGTGGAGGGTCTAGATGTGATAGATATCGATGGGGCAGTGCTGGAAACGAGAGTGGTCTCCGACTGGGAAGGATGCCTCGGGGGAGTCTCTAGGTCAATCAGAGTAGGAGACTAGGCCCGAGGCCTCTTCTTGGTCCTTGAGCCTGAGGCCTACTACTTCTCGGACCGTGCCGACCTCCTCTTCTCCAAAGCTAGTTTTTGGCATGCTCTCTAGCAAGGGCAATGGCCTCCATCTCTGCCTAAAAAATACAACTAAGGGAAATTACATAAATACAAATCACAAGAAGAAAATGCAAGTAAAAAAGGAAAACAGAGAAAAATAAAGGTAAAACTAAAGCTTTTACCACTCTTGAGCGAAGGCTCGGGGCACGAGGGGCAGAGACCTCACCTGGTCAGTTCTTCATTGTTGTAGAGGACTCCAACATCTAGGGGCAAGGCCACCATGACATCCACTATCTCTTGTTCGTATAGAAGAAGGCCCACCTTTTTGGACTTCCCAATCCGATCCATACTCCAGGAATGAGGAAGGATGAAGTCCTCGGCGGATTGAACAAAGAAGAAGTTCTTCTTCAACCTCTTGATCGATGAAGGCGTATTCTTCAACAATCTTCTCCAGTCTGGCCATGCCTGCTGATCAGGAAGTGGGCTTTAAAGATATCTAGGTTCATCGACCTGCCCACCTCCGAACAGACATAGATAAAGGCCATGATCAACCGTATCGAGTTTGGTACCAGCTGGCATAACGCAATATCGAAGTACCGAAGGATGGTACAAAAGAATGGGTGAAGGGGAAACCGCAGCCTGGCCTGCATATGGTGCTCATATATGCAAAGCTCGAAAGGGGCTCGGTCAGGGAGGGCATCACAGGCCCTCTCCCCTACCCTGGCCAACCAGAGGGCGTACTCGTTTGGATACGGTATGTCTTCCGGATTACCTCCAGATCCTCCTCCCTCAGTTGACTAGGGATCTCATTGGCCATGTAATTCCATTCCTCTCTCGCCTTTCCAGTCGAGGTCTCCCAAATGTCGGTCAACACCTTAATTATCTCATCCCTAGAGAGGAGTCCTCTTTATACTCCTTCTCCAAAGGGACATACGACACCATTGCCCGGGGACCTGCCCTCGGCATAGCCCCTACAGGAGTCTTTCCCATCGACGAGGATGAAAACGAAGACATCTCTACCTCCTCGAAACTATCACCACTAGTTTCATCTACGCTACTCCTACTATAATCACTATTGTTAGGCCTATCATGATATGCATCAAATGAAGACATGATTAAAAAAAAGGACAAACGAACTCACTAAAATTCGAAGGGTTTGGACTTAACCTCCTCCTAAACGTCCAAGTTTGTCAAAAGCACTCCCTCTTCACGACTTCGAAACGCCACGGTCACCAAAACTCTAGCACCAAACAAATCCGAGCTCCCATGAAAATCAGGCACCGAAACTCCACACAAAAATCGGAACGAGGACGAAGACTCATAGGGTGAACACTCTCGAACAGCAAAGGGATGAAGGCAATAAACTCTCTTTTATGACGGATGGGGACGAGGACTCTCAAGGTTAAAAGAGATGAGGCCGAAGGCTCTCAAGAACTTTCTTTCTTGCAAACAAACTCAGATTTAAAGTGATGTGAAAAGAAAATGAATGAAATGTCCCCTTATATAAGAAAAGGAACACGACAAACGAGGACCATTTAATGCGAGTGCGGAAGCAGAGGGGACTCTTTAGAGTCCCAAAGCAACCCTCAAGTTTCCCCAGAGGATGTTCCATTCCCGAGGTGGCCATCGTTTTCCCAAAACGGCTTCTCAAAACCCAAGAGAATTCATCATTTCCCATGCACCACTATTTGCGAAAAAAGAGCCACATGTCACCTCCGCCGCCGCTTTTACAGGGATCACACTCCTATAGCTCAACTGGTCCTCAACCCATTCTCTTCAAGGTCTGAGGAGATTGATTGCTCTACTGGTCCTCGGACTCAAGTTCTTCTTGGCCGAGCAGATGGATTGCTCAACTGGTCCCCGGTCTATCTTCTTCAAGGTCCGAGGAGATGGATTGCTCTACTGGTCCTTGGACTTAAGTTCTTCATGGACAAGCATATAGATTGCTCCACTGGTCCTCGACCCATTCTCTTCAAGGTCAAGGGAGATGGATTGCTCCACCGGTCTTTAGACTCAAGTTTTTCATAGCTGAGCAGATGGATTGCTCTACTGATCCTCGGCCAATTCTCTTCAAGGTCTGAGGAGATAGATTGCTCCACTGCTCCTCAGACTCATGTTCTTCATAGCCGAGTAGATGGATTGCTACACTGGTCCTCGACCCATTCTCTTCAAGGTACAAGGAGATGGATTGCTCCAATGGTCCTCAAACTCAAGTTCTTCATGGCCGAGCAGATGGATTGCTCCACTGGTCCTCGGTCCATTCTCTTCAAGGTTCAAAGAGATGGATTGCTCCACTGGTCCTCGGACTCAAGTTCTTTATAGCCGAGTAGATGGATTGCTCCACTGGTCCTCGACCCATTCTCTTCAAGGTCTGATGAGATAGACTGCTCCACTGGTCTCTGGACTCAAGTTCTTCATGGTCAAGCATATGGATTGCTCTACTGGTCCTCAGCCTATTTTTTTCAAGGTCTGAGGAGATGGATTGCTCTACTGGTCTTTGGGCTCAAGTTCTTCATCACTGAGTAGATGAATTGCTCCACTAGTCCTCAACCCATTCTCTTTAATGTCCGAGGAGATGGATTGCTCCACTGGTCCTTGGACTCAAGTTCTTTATGGCCGAGCAGATGGATTGCTCCACCGATCCTCGGCCCATTCTCTTCAAGGTCCGAGGAGATGAATTGCTCCACTGGTCCTCGAACTCAAGTTCTTCATAGCCAAGCTGATGGATTGCTCCTCTGGTCCTCGACCCATTATCTTCAAGGTCTGAGGAGATGGATTGCTCCATTGGTCTCCGGACTCAAGTTCTTCATGGCCGAGCAGATGGATTCTTCCACTGGTCATTGGCCCATTCTCTTCAAGGTCCAAGGAGATGGATGGATCCACTGGTCCTCGGCCCATCCCCTTCAAGATCCAAAGAGATTGATTGCTCTGCTGGTCCTCGGACTCAAGTTCTTCATGGCCGAGTAGATGGATTGCTCTACTAGTCCTCAACCCATTATCTTCAAGGTCCGAGGAGATTGATTGCTCTACTGGTCCTTGGACTCAAGTTTTTCATGGCCGAGCAGATGGATTGCTCCACTGGTCCTCGGCCTATTCTCTTCAAGGTCCGAGGAGATGGATTGCTCCGCTGGTATTCGGACTCAAGTTCTTCATAGTCGAGTAGATGGATTGCTCCACTAGTCCTTGGCCTCTTCTCTTCACGGTCCGAAGAGATGGATTGCTCCACTGGTCCTCGGACTGAAGCTCTTCATGGCCGTGCAGATGGATTGCTCTACTAGTCCTTAGCCCATTCTCTTCAAAGTCTGAGGAGATGGATTGCTCCACTTGTCCTCGGACTCAAGTTCTTCATGGTCGAGCAGATGGATTACTCCATTCGTCCTCGTCCCATTCTCTTCAAGGTCCGAGGAGATGGATTGCTCCACTGGTCTTTGGACTCAAGTTCTTTATGGTCGAGCAGATGGATTGCTCCATTGGTCTTAGGCCCATTCTCTTCAAGGTCCGAGGAGATTGATTGCTCCATTGGTTTTCGGACTCAAGTTCTTCATGGCCGAGCTGATGGATTGCTCCACTGGTCCTCGACCTATTCTCTTCAAGATCTGAGGAGATTGATTGCTCCACTGGTCCCCGGACTCAAGTTCTTCATGGCCGAGCAGATGGATTGCTCCACTGGTCCTTCACCCATTCTCTTCAAGGTTCGAGGAGATGGATTGCTCCATGGTCTTCAGACTCAAGTTCTTCATGGCCGAGCAGATGGATTACTCCACTGGTCCTCGACCCATTCTCTTCAAAGTCCGAGGAGATGAAATGATCCACTAGTCTCCGGACTCAAGTTCTTTATGGCCAAGCAGATGGATTGCTCCAATGATCCTCTGCCCATTCTTTTCAAGGTCTGAGGAGATAGATTACTCCACTAGTCTTCGGACTCAAGTTCTTCATGACCGAGCAGATAAATTGCTCCACTGGTTCTCGGCCCATTCTCTTCAAGGTCTGAGTAGATGGATTGCTCCGCTGGTCCTCGGACTCAAGTTCTTCATGGCCGAGCAGATGGATTGCTCCACTGATCCTTAGCCCATTCTCTTCAAGGTCCGAAGAGATGGATTGCTCCACTGGTCCTCAGACTCATGTTGTTCATGGCTGAGCAGATGGATTGCTCCACTGGTCCTCGACCTATTCTCTTCAAGGTCTGAGGAGATAGATTGCTCCACTGGTCTCCGGACTTAAGTTATTCATGGCCGAGCAGATAGATTGCTCCACTGGTCCTCGCCCCATTCTCTTCAAGGTCCAAGGAGATGGATTGCTCAACTGTTCCTCGTCCCATCCTCTACAAGATCTGAGGAGATAGATTGCTCCACTGGTCATCGAACTCAAGTTCTTCATGGCCAAGTAGATGGATTGCTCTACTGGTCCTCAGCTCATTCTCTTCAAGGTCCGAGGAAATGGATTGATCCACTGGTCCTCAGACTCATGTTCTTCATAGCTGAGCAGATGGATTGCTCCACTGGTCCTCGACCCATTCTCTTCAAGTTCCGAAAGAGATGGATTGCTCCACTAGTCTTCGGACTCATGTTCTTCATGGCTGAGCAGATGGATTACTCCACTAGTCCTCGGCCCATTCTTTTCAAGGTCCGAGGAGATGGATTGCTCCGCTGGTCCTTGGACTCAAGCTCTTCATGGCCGAGCAGATGGATTGCTCCACTAGTCCTTAGCCCATTCTCTTTAAGGTCTGAGGAGATGGATTGCTCCACTGGTCCTCAGACTCAAGTTCTTCATGGTTGAGCCAATGGATTGCTCCACTGGTCTTCGGCCCATTCTCTTCAAGGTCCGAGGAGATGGATTGCTCAATTGGTCTTTGGACTCAAGTTCTTTCAGGTTGAGTAGATAGATTGCTCCACTAGTCCTTGGCCCATTCTCTTTAAGGTCCGAGGAGATGGATTACTCCACTGGTCCTCGGACTCAAGTTCTTCATGGCGAGTAGATGGATTGCCCCACTAGTCTTCGGCCTATTCTCTTAAAGGTATGAGGAGATGGATTGCTCCACTGGTCTTCGAACTCAAGTTCTTCATGGCCGAGCAGATGGATTGCTCCACTAGTCCTCAGCCCATTCTCTTCAAGGTCCGAGGAGATGGATTGCTCCACTGGTCCTCGGACTCAAGTTCTTCATGGTCGAGTAGATGGATTAGTCCATTGGTCCTCGACCCATTCTCTTCAAGGTCCGAGGAGATGGATTGCTTCACTGGTCCTCAGACTCAAGTTCTTCTTGGCCGAGCAGATGGCTTGCTCCACTGGTCCTCGACCCATTCTCTTCAAGGTCCGAGGAGATGGATTGCTCCGCTGGTCCTCGGACTCAAGTTCTTCATGATAGAGCAAATGGATTTCTCTACTGGTCCTCGGCCTATTCTCTTCAAGGTCCTAAGAGATGGATTGCTCCACTGGTCCTCGGACACAAGGTTTTCATGGTCAAACAGATGGGCTGCTCCACTGGTCCTCGGCCCAATATCTCCGAGGATGAACAAATGAATGAATCCAGTGGTCCTCGACCCACTACCCCAAAGACTTAAAGAAGCTAATCAATGCTTCTGGATGCAGAATAAGCCATATAATACTTCCTTAAGCACATAACTGTACTCAAGGAAGTAGGGGGCTTGTGATACTGCCAAAAAATACCCCTCTAATAGAAAGATGATAGACGCTTAAATATACATATTTAAGCCCCCTTATTTACACTTGTTAGATCCTTTATTACGTTAATTTGGTATCTTTTACTCCATTTGTGTGTTTTACATGTTTTTATAGGGACTTGGAGAAAAAGAAGCAGTTTTGGCACTTTAAGGAAGAAATCTAGAAGCCCTGGAGCACTTTCTGGACAAAGTGCGATCGAGCGCACATGCAATGCGATCGAGCGCACACTTGTAGGATCGAGCGCACATTGCGATCGAGCACAAGGACACATGCGATCGAGCGCACACATACGGGCGTGAACAGTAAACTGCAGAACCCTGTTTTGGAAATAACCCTATTTTGGAAATAAAGGAGTTTTGCGTTTTAGGAAAGTTTAGGAACTCATGAGCCGATTAGGACTTCTCAAAGACCTATAAATACACTTGTAAATCACACACAAAAGGCATCACCTTGGGGGGATCACTTCTTAGATCCGTTCTTTTATCTTTTGCTTTAGCTTGGAGAAGGAGACCGTGAAGCAGAATTGACGACTCTTCTCTCGGGTTTCTTCTTTCCTTTTTATTTTATTATGTGTAATTAAATTCTTAGTAGGGCTTGGTTGAAGCCCTAATTATGTTTACTCAATAAATTTAGTATTGGCGCCTTGCGATATTTATGTTGTGTTGCTTAAACTTGATTAATACCTGCTTTTATTTAAATTCCTCATATGTATATGTCTGATCAATATGTGCATGTGGTATGGACTTGTTAGTTAGATCAATTTGGATGACCGAGTCCTAGGTCTAACATTAGTAACAAGGGATATCTTATCCGGATACCCGGGTTAATCAACATGGGAAACCGGGAGTAGATACCATGCCCTAGGTCTCATGTGGTTGTCGATTTCCATAGTACTTATGTTTTCTTAAGGAACAACTCAAGCAGATACCATGCTGAATCCCTTAAGGAAGAAAAGAGTTAGAGTAGATACCATGCCTAACTCGTTGCTTAGGAAATCAATAGCTTAAGGAGTAGATACCATGCCCTTAGGTTGGAAACCAGTAGGTATACATGGCATGAATAAAGCATTGGCATACTATTATATTGTGGTAGCATAATTAGTGGTGGATATCAAGTCCCTACGCCTTTATCCTTATTATTTTATCTTTATCTAAATCAACTCTTTTATTATTTCTATCTTTTTATATATTACGGATATAATTCTAAAACAAAATTCACCAATCCCTGTGGAGATGATCTTGCTTTCGCACACTATGCTACATTGTTGACCTTATGCACTTGCAAGTAAAACAAAGTATGATTATTTACCCATTTATTTAGGTAGATTTTCGCACAACAAGTTTTTGGCGCCGTTGCCGGGGATTGTGCTAAATCTCTTTTTGGAATTATTTTTGTTAGTTTTTTTTATTATCATTTTAATTTATTCTATTTGATTTTATTCTGTTTTATTTTTTATTTTTATCAAAAATCAGATTTATTCCTTCTTTTTCTGTTTTTGTTTAGGTGTGCAGAGGAGGAGTTTCTGTCCTCATTGCGATCGAGCGCACTACTTGGTGCGATCGATCGCAAGCCCAGTGCGATCGAGCGCAGTTCAGGGTGCGCTCGAGCGCAAAAGGTCCAGAGAGTACCCGAGCAGCAGTACTAAAACTGCTGCACTGAAGCTTTTCAACTAATTCATTCAAAGGGAGAAGCACCAATGACAGAAGCTTAATATACTTGTCTAGATGCTATGGAGAGGAAGCTAGATATGCTCATATATGCCATGACTAGTCAAAACATATCACCTAGTCCGCGAGGCAAACCACTCCAGGTATGTGCTATATGTTCTCGTTTTGATCACACTACTAACACTTGCCCTTTGTATTCATATGCAGATCAAGAGCAAGCAAATTATGAGGGACCGCACAATGCATATACAAATACCTACAATCCTGGATGGAAGCACCACCCCAACCTCTCATGGAGCAACAATCACAATGCTTTAAATGTTCAAGGACAACACCAATACTTCCAACCAGCAGCCCAACCAGTGCCGGAATCAGAAAATAGTAACCTAGAGAGTCTTATGAGGCAACTGATGAATTCACAAGAACAGTTCATGATTGAGCAACGAAAAATCAATACCAAGCATGAGCAAGCTATTCATATATTGGAAGTACAAATGGGGGAATTGGTTAAGGAGCTAAGTGAACAAAAGCAAGGTGTTGTTAAACAAGTCTTTCATGACCATCATATTGATCCCTTGGAGACCACCTTCACCCATTATTTCAAAGGATCAGATATTGAGCCAAAATCAGAAGATGTTACTAAAGACCTCATTGAAACTATGCACCTTCTAGAGGCCTTTCCAAAGCATCCAAGTAAGTACACCGATCCATTTGACCATCATGTGCCTACTAATATTATTTTCCCTTCTATTGTACAGGCACCTAACTTGGAATTCAAGCAGTTGTCAGAGCACTTACCATATGCTTATATGGGAGAGAATAAGACATTTCCTATGCTAGCTGCTGCCACTCGTAGTTTTGGGGAAAAATAAGGCTTGGTCCAGCTGAAGACGTTAAACTTAGCGCTCATGGGAGGCACCCCACAGCTTATCCTTTTATTTTTATTATTTTACGTATTTATTGTTATTTATTTATTTTAATTACTTCTTGTTTTCCCGTATTACATTAGTTTTTCTTTTTTTAGGGACAATGTGTGCATCCGTTCAAGTTTGGGGGTACGCTATGAGCCATGCCGACCTAGCTAGTTCTCCATCTCCCAGGTCAGCTCTTTCCTTGTTATTCACACATTGGGGACAATGTGTAATTTAAGTTTGGGGGTATGGGAGACACATTCACACACTACACTATGTCCTACATTTTTAGTTCTGTTGTTATTTTCATAGATAAATGCATGTTCATTCTGTCCAATAAACTTTTTTTTTTTGTGATCTAAACAAAATGTTATGATTCGACTTCATCAGTGAGCTTAACACTTTGAACATATAGGCCAATAAACAAGTTTTGAACCTAGATCACTGCCCTTTTGGCATTTAAGAATTCACAAGTTTAACTTGAACTATCACGAGCACATTAACACATAGCTGTGTGGGGTATGACATGATATTTGGATTGGTATGTTTCTTTTGCTTGACTGTGAACTAGATGACCTATTAGATTGACATTTTGGCATATAAAAATAGAAAAGATTGATTCGTGCTCAAAAAGAAAAAATGCTCCTAATGATCAATAAAAACAAATCTTCCGCTGAGTAACTGGCCCTCTTGCCTCAGTAAGCATTGAGTGTCACGTCAAAAGGTGGAAAATCTTAAGTGATCATTAAAAAGGAATTTTTCACTGAGTAACTGGCCCTCTTGCCTCAGTAAGCATTGAGTGTCACGTCAAAAGGTGGAAAATTCTAAATGGTAGCATAAAAATCAGTTAGTTTCGTAGCCTTGTTGACTCGAGCCAGTAAGTCCTTAGGGGTGTCTTTACACCTAATGCCCTAAAACCAACTGGTTTGGGAGTCATTGGCCAAACGCTCGTTACACGAGTCATCAAGAAAGCTTAAAGGAACTAACTTGGCAAAAATCTCGCAAATAAAAGTCTATGCCATATTTGTTGACTCTAATAGGAAGTTTGGTGAATCTTGAGTCATCGAAACACTACCCATTTGAATTTCTTGGAAACTCAATCTTTTATGTGCTAATCACCACACACCGAAGTCAAACTTGTGATATCTTAGAATACCTAGTGAATATGATTTACGTTCAACACTCTTATTCATTGCAGATATATGTTTACACTTGTTAAGCTTGCTAATGAATGCGCATCATTGTTTTGTGTAAAATCTAGATTTTTTTATTGACACTATGAACATTGGATTTATCTATATTTCCGTTTTAGTTTTTAATTTAGTATTGCTAAGGGACTAGCAATAGGTAAGTTTGGGAGTGTGATAGACGCTTAAATATACATATTTAAGCCGCCTTATTTACACTTGTTAGATCCTTTATTACGTTAATTTGGTATCTTTTACTCCATTTGTGTGTTTTACATGTTTTTATAGGGACTTGGAGAAAAAGAAGCAGTTTTGGCACTTTAAGGAAGAAATCTAGAAGCCCTGGAGCACTTTCTGGACAAAGTGCGATCGAGCGCACATGCAATGCGATCGAGCGCACATGCGATCATGCGCACACTTGTAGGATCGAGTGCACATTGCGATCGAGCACAAGGACACATGCGATCGAGCGCACACATACGGGCGTGAACAGTAAACTGCAGAACCCTGTTTTGGAAATAACCCTATTTTGGAAATAAAGGAGTTTTGCGTTTTAGGAAAGTTTAGGAACTCATGAGCCGATTAGGACTTCTCAAAGACCTATAAATACACTTGTAAATCACACACAAAAGGCATCACCTCTTGGGGGGATCACTTCTTAGATCCGTTCTTTTATCTTTTGCTTTAACTTGGAGAAGGAGACCGTGGAGCAGAATTGACGACTCTTCTCTCGGGTTTCTTCTTTCCTTTTTATTTTATTATGTGTAATTAAATTCTTAGTAGGGTTTGGTTGAAGCCATAATTATGTTTACTCAATAAATTTAGTATTGGCGCCTTGCGATATTTATGTTGTGTTGCTTAAACTTGATTAATACCTGCTTTTATTTAAATTCCTCATATGTATATGTCTGATCAATATGTGCATGTGGTATGGACTTGTTAGTTAGATCAATTTGGATGACCGAGTCCTGGGTCTAACATTAGTAACAAGGGATATCTTATCCGGATACCCGGGTTAATCAACATGGGAAACCGGGAGTAGATACCATGCCCTAGGTCTCATGTGGTTGTCGATTTCCATAGTACTTATGTTTTCTTAAGGAACAACTCAAGCAGATATCATGCTGAATCCCTTAAGGAAGAAAAGAGTTAGAGTAGATACCATGCCTAACTCGTTGCTTAGGGAAATCAATAGCTTAAGGAGTAGATACCATGCCCTTAGGTTGGCAACCAGTAGGTATACATGGCATGAATAAAGCATTGGCATACTATTATATTGTGGTAGCATAATTAGTGGTGGATATCAAGTCCCTACGCCTTTATCCTTATTATTTTATCTTTATCTAAATCAACTCTTTTATTATTTCTATCTTTTTATATATTGCGGATATAATTCTAAAACGAAATTCACTAATCCCTGTGGAGATGATCTTGCTTTCGCACACTATGCTACATTGTTGACCTTGTGCACTTGCAAGCAAAACAAAGTACGATTATTTACCCATTTATTTAGGTAGATTTTCGCACAACAAAAGATGACACGTGGATCCTCTTGACTCAGGTCCCAAGAAGACACACGGATGATCCAAGACAAGGCAGCTCAGCCTCCAGGTCATAACCGCCTTTTAGGGCTCCGCTGCCCCCAGCTGGGCCTCTACGTCACCATCACCTTCCAGGCCATTATTTTCCAACCAAGTTGGGGTGTCAGGTCGGTAGACTACCCCAGACACGTAAACGGCTCGTGATCAAGCCATCAAGGCCAAGCCCTAGCGGACGGCCCCTAGCCACTTAGCTGGGTCACTTAGGCATCATTTCAAAACCAAGTTGGGGTATTAGGTGATCAACCTCCCTCATACCTAGATAGCTCTTGATCAAGCCAGCAAGGCAAAGCCTTAACGAACGGCCTCCAGCCATCTAGCTGGGCCTCCTAGCCATCATTACTCAACTCAGTTGGGGCATCATATCACTACTGCCCTGAGCCAAATGCCGCCTCCAAAGTCCTCTGAAAAGGGTCAGGTATGTATTTCATAGGATCCAACTTTTCTCAACTTAAAAAGAGGAACACTCATCCTCTGCATACACCTTATTTCGCCCTAACTTAAGCTTCGAAGCATCCCTGGAGGCACCCCCTCCGGCGACCCCATAGCCCCTCTCTCTTTCCCTGTGCAGGTACATCCGAGGCTCGACCTCTAGCTCAGCAACACACATTTTTGGCATCAACAGTATTTATTTGTTGTTGATGTTGCATTTTTTAAAAGCAAAATAGCAATATTATTAAGATGCACCAAATACAAAATGATCCAACCAGCCAAAAAAATCCTCACCAACTATGTCAAGAGATATAGAAATGTAACTGCATTAGCCACAAGAACTCAAGGGGCAAATCAGAAAATACATGCAACAAAGAAAACAGACCCACAACAACCACAAAACATTGAACAAGACAAACCAAAAAAAAAAAAATATGACACATACCAACTCTACATGAACTGGAACAACATCAAGATTACATCACAAGCTAAAAGAAAAGAAAAAAAAATCACCTGCAGGCTATAATTCAAGAACCATCTACATCTTAGGAATGAAATCAAACAAAGACAAAAAACTGCAAACTAGGGAATGCATCAGCACTAATTATCCTTCATTTTATCGAAACTCCTTCTTATCCCTCAATTCCATTTGATAAATCCCGTCAATCAATCACATCCTTTACCATCCTTAGTCATCTGAATAATATACTTCATCTCCATTTGATAAAACTCATCAAGCAAAACTTACTCATCACCATTAAAAACAAAACCTAACTTTTTTTTATCCAATTCTCACGTATTGACTGCCTCATTCAAAGCTTTATCGTTCCTAATGCAATTTACAGTTTCAAACTAAGCACATGAAAATCACATCTAAACATACTATCATTAGAAGACTTAACTTTCTCTCTTCTTGAAACTCTTTTCTTATTGCCTTCTAAACAAAATGATTCTCCAATACCTCTTTTTAGAAACCATTTCTATCTCTCTCTTTCTCAAGGACAACAATCAGGGACGAGCATTAGTTTTAACTTTGCCCCCACGATGTTTGTGACTTGTTCTACAAACGATTGAATCTGCAACAACTAAATAAGAATCATCTTTTTCCTTCTGCGGAAAAACATGCCTATTACGATGCTTGCCCTTAAAAAGAAACAGAGTATGAGCAACACACTACATCGAAGAACCATTGCCCTTGCTACTTAATCCAGACGAGCTAATCAGATCCTTTGATCCACATGATACACCAGATAAAATGCCATTTGCCTCTGCCTAAAGGATTTTGGTTAAGACAAAAAAAGTGAACCCATTCGAAAACCCAAGGAAGAAGAGGGATTTTCTAAACCAATTCCCTAGAGACACTTTGAAAATTTTGAATTCCCCATGGACCAGCTGACAACATGTTCTTATCCACACCCCAATTAATTTTAAAGAAGATAGCCTTGCATGAAGACACCTTCACAACTCCAACTACTAAATTCTTATCTTTAACAGAGCAAATAACCTTCTTATGCAGCCAATTGTTTTCTACTTCCTTAATGACCGCACCCCTCAAATACGCACAGTTGGCTACCATTCAACCTATCCACCATAGAGCCCATAACCAATGTATAATTAAACCCCCTAAATTTACCCACGTCTTCATCCTCATACAATAACTCTTTGCCCTTTCCCAAATCATTGGAAAGAGAAGGACATTTTAAAACAGTTAGAACCATAACCAGTCCATTTGACTTTTGCAAATCATCCAAAGATAAATCGGTAGTCATGGATGATTACACCACCATACCATCATCGCAAGCCTCCACCTCCCCAAGCTTTTCTGACTCATTAATAACTTCAACATCATCATCTGATGAAGCTGAAGAATTGGATTCAGAAATCCCAAAATTGGTTTGATGAATCAAAATAGCCAGAGAAATATTTTTATATTGATCCATAACTAATTTCAAAGCAAATAACTCTCCATCAATTCTAAACATAAACGAGGAAGGAATGTCTCCAATATCTTTATCGGAGAAGAATTCTCGCAAAATTTAACCGCTTTCTAAATAAGGTGGATTCATCACAGGTTACAAATAGCATGCCCCCAATCTTTCATCATCAAATATGTGATGAATAATTAAGAAAGTTAAAATGGTAGTATTTTTTTCAAATAGAATCATCTTCTATATATACAAAAGTTCTTAAGAATTCTGCCACATAAAATTTACTTGTTACAAACATTCTCAATTATTAATGAAAAGATAGAAAACAAAAATTTTTATTCTCTCTTTACCATCAATGATTGAAAATACTTGTGACACATAAATTTTTCATATGCCGGGAATTTTTAAAAAGTACTCTTATACACAAGCAATGAATTGGTTATTGGGATTTTACTTCTATAATCTACTTACTCAAATTAGGAAAAAAAACACAATCATAACAATTAAATAGGTAAAATAAATAAATAGTAAAAACACCAAGAACCGGTAACTTTTTTGTCTACGTCTACCAACAAACTCATTACTTTATTAATCTTCAACTACAACTTTAGGAAAAAAATTTGTTAAACTTTCACTACTTCACCCAAATGCCCCAATACACCCAAAACTCTCAACCTAGCTCCAGTTGTAAATGCTCTCTCTTCTTGAAAATCTGAAACCTCAATATACCCAAAGCTCTCAACCTAGCTCTAGTTGTAAGTTCTCTCTCTACTTGACACCTCAAAACCCCAATACATCAAAGCTCTCATTCTAACTTTAGTAGTAAACCCCTCTGTTTACAATATATATTGGAATTATGAGTATATCTTGTTCACCCCATATTTATTTTGATAATGAAAAAACATATTATTGTGTTAATTCTCTTTATCTAGTTTTATTTCGATTTTAAAGATAAAGGAGTGCACGTTAGAAGTAATGCGCGATCAATGGAACCTTGAAGTATTTCTGAAGACTTAGAAGCAAAGTAAAAGATTGCTAGTCTAATAAAGATTAAATTCTTTGTTAATATCTCTCTATGCTCCTAGATCAATTATGGCTCAAAGATTAAAATGTACTTAAATGATTTTAAGCAAAACAAAGTTTTTTTTCAGGCTGTAGTCAACTATGGAAGGGCACACAACCTTGCTATAGTCGACTATAGGGTCCCACGGTTTTAATTTTTATTTTCAATCAAACTTGTAGTTGACTGCACATGTTCTTAGTCAACTACATGACCTACATGATGCTTTATTTTCATTTTCAAATAGGCTGTAGTCAACAACGCTTTGCTGTAGTCGACTATGCCAAGTCTTGTAACAGCTATTTTGAATAAAATCTTGTGTGAATTAGTTGCATTTAATGCTCAAAATGTCATATTGTATTTGAATTTGATGATTGGAGTTTTTTTTTTATATAAATACCCAGCCATTACAAGCCTCAACAACCATCTTGAACACAATAGAAAATATTTATTGCAAGAACCAAGCTTCCAATTTTATTCTTGAGCCATTGTTGAGCTTTAAGCTTTAGAGAAATAAACTTTTTGAGTTGTAAGTAGTTATTGTACACTCTTTCTTATTCCAATCTATTCATTCATTTTCAAAGTGAAAAATAATTGGTATAACTCTTGGAGTGTTTAGGCATTAAACACTTATTTGTAACTTCCTTGTGGAAGAGATATTTGTAAGGTTTGGGAAACACCAGTGAAGTTGCTTGACTATCATTAGTGGATTGCTTCAAGAAGGTTCCTTGAAGAGAGTGGACGTGGGGTTGGAGTGATTCTGATATTGCCGAACCACTATAAATGGAGTTTGGATATTCTCTTCCTTTACTCCTTTAATTTCAAGTAAGTTATTTATTGTTTCCTTTAATTGATTAAATTGTTAGAACTTGCTTACTAATTGCGAAAAGTTTTTTAAAAACCCAATTCAACCCCATATTGGGTTTTTACGTCAGTCTACAATTGGTATTAAAGTCACGTGCAATTTTAGGCTTAAAATCCTTGAGTTGATCCTATGGCTTCACATGGTTATACCGAAGGTCATTCCTATACTAGACTTCCTTTGTTCAATGACACAAATTATAATTATTGGAAAAATAGAATGAAAATCTTTGTTGAAGGAAAAAATTATAATTTTTGGAGAATCATTGAAGAATGACCTAGAATTCTTACTAAGGAAATAACTATTGGAGAAATCAATCATACAATGCCTAACCTCAAATTGGAGTTTAATGAAGATGATTGTAGAATGATGTCTCTAAATAGTAGAGCTACTAGTATGTTACATTGTATTTTAGATATAAATGAATACAATAAAATTTTAGCATGTGTTTTGACTAAATAAATATGGGACAAACTTCAAATTACTTATGAGGGCACTAATGATATTAAAAAATAAAAAAAAAATTATACACTAGTGTCCGAGTATAAATCTTTTAAAATGTCTCATAACGAAACAATTTCTGAAATGCACTCCCGCTTCACCACTATTGTTAATGGTTTAAAGTTTCTTGGTAAGAACATTGAGGAGTTTGAGCTAACAAGGAAGATATTAAGATCTTTTCCATCAACTTGGAAAACAAAGAAGACGGCCATAACAGAGCCCAAAGATCTCGACAAACTTGATATTGAAACCCTTCTCGGGTCATTATTTACATACGAGATGGAAGAAATGAATCCTGATGCCAATGATGATGAGATGAAGAAAAAGAAAGTGATTACTCTCAAAGCTTTCACCAGCAAGAAAGCAGAAGAAAAAGAAGAAGTGGATAAGAGTAGTGAAGAAGATGGTGAAATGACACTTATCACCAAAAGGTTTCATAAGTTCTTGAAGAAAAGCAAGAAACCTTACACAAAGGATTCCACTCCAAAAAGATAACCTATTGTGTGCTATGGTTGCAAAAAACCCAGACACATTAAGGCCGATTGTCCAACAACAAACAAACCATACAAGAGCTTCAAAAAGAAATCCGTGGTTGCAACCACTTGGAGTGATGATGAAGAAGAACTTTTGGACAACGACCTTGGATATAAAGAAATTGCCAATCTTTTCTTAATGAAAATAGATGATGAAAATGAGGTAACAAATTCTTCTCCCACTAATAATATTGTTAGTAGTAGTGAAGAATTGATTGAGGTAATTAATGAAATGCATGAAGAATTGAAGAAATTTGATTATAGAAATATTGTTCTCAAGAAGGAAGTCTCACCTCTCTCTAAAGAGATGGAAAGTCTAAAAGAAGAAAAAGAAAAACTATCTTCCATGCTCTATAACTCATCACAAGATTTTTTGAAAAATGAAAATGATGATTTGAAAAAGAAAGTAATGGAGTTGAATAATACTATATTTAGACTTATTTTTGGAAAAGAAAAACTAGATGAAGTGCTATCTTGCTAGAGAATGAGTGGAGAAAAATTAGGTTTGGGTTATCTCCATTAGGCAAACAAAAATCAAAAGAGATTTTGTTTATGAAAGCAATATGTGTGGATGAACCCTCCACTTCTAAGGCCTCTAGCAATGTTAAGAGTTTTCCTTCAAAAAATGCTAGTAAGCCTAAGAATGTAAATTTCAATTCAAATGCAAAGAATTCTAAAGCATATACTAGATATAGAAATCCTAGAAATACAAATGCATATATGTATGTTCATCATAGAAATAAAAATGCTAGGCATACACATACTAGAAATGCGTATCCTAGAAATAACTATCATGCATATCCTAGAGACAACATGTATGTTCATAACTCCTATGCTAGAAACATGTATCCTAGAAATGCTCATCCAAGGAATAATAGGCATGCATATTCAAGACATCCTAGAAACTTCTATGACTATCATCCTCGAATCACGCATCATCAACATGTCTACTGTTATAGAGCACCTTATAATGTTAAGAAAGTATGGATCCCTAAAGGAGCCGTCTTTTCTAAGACTAACCCCAAAGGACCCAAGAAATATTGGATACCTAAAAGTACTATTGTGTATCCATGTATAATATAGATATGTATACACACCAAAGAGAAAGGTAACTATTTGTACTTGATAGTGGATGTTCAAAACACATAACCGGTGATCAAAGTATGCTTAAGGAGCTAACTTTAAGAGATGGTGGATACGTCACCATTGGAGATAACACCAAGATAACGATTATCTGGCATGGAAAAGTGGTTAAAGATTCTTCAACCATTGACAATGTTTTATATGTGCAAGGCCTTAAGACAAATTTACTTAGTATTAGTTAAGTATATGACAAAGGTAACAAAGTCATGTTTGAATCCTCTCATTGTCTAGTAATAGACATCAAGAGTAACAATATTAAGTTTGTTGGACATAGACATGATAATGTCTATCTAGTTAATTTAAAATCCTTACATTCGGAAAGTGAAAAATATTTTCCCACTTTCAGTGAAAACCCATGGCTATGGCATAGACAGCTTGGCTACTTTCAGTGAAACTAGTTTACCAAAATATTTTTGGGCGGAAGCCGTAAATACTTCTTCCTATGTTTTAAATAGAGTATTAACTAGGTTTATACTTGATAAAACTCCATATGAACAATGAAAAGGTAGAAAGCCTAATATCTCTTATTTTCGTGCTTTCGGTTGCAAGTGCTTCATTCTAAATAACAATAAAACTAACCTAGGAAAATTTAACTCTAAGACCGATGAAAGGATTTTCTTAGGATATTCAACATCTAGTAAAGTTTATAGAGTTTTTAACAAAAGAACTCTAGTGGTTGAAGAATCCATAAATGTTGTTTTTGATGAATCTAACCTAATTAGTAGTAGAGAGGTATCTCTTGATGATGGTACAGATTATATTCCAAGAGTGGATATATCTACTTCCATTGTTGACCCTAAGGGAAGTCAATCTCAAACAAGTCAAGAGGTAGGTGCTCCCAATCTTGATCAACCTTCTACAAGTCAACAAGGAAATAGACTTCCCAAAGATTGGAGTTATGTGAATTATCATCTAATTAATCAAGTGATTGGTAAACCTTCACAAGGGGTATGAACTCGATCTTCTATGAGAAATATTTGTAATTGAATAGCTTATTTATCTCAAGTAGAACCTAAGACTTTTGTTGAAGCCAAAAAATATATTGATTGGATAAATCCTATGCAAGAAGAGTTAAATCAATTTGAAAGAAATAAAGTGTGGACTTTAGTTCCTAGACCAAAGAATCATACTATCATAGTAACTAAATGGGTATTTAAAAACAAAATAGATGAAAACGGAATTGTAACTAGGAACAAGACTAGACTTATTGTTAAAGGGTTATAATCAAGAAGAATGAATAGACTTTGATGAAACCTATGCTCCCGTAGCTAGATTAGAAGCTATTCATATGTTACTAGCCTTTGCATCTTTAAAAGTTATTTCAAATGGATGTGAAAAGTTCATTTTTAAATGGCTTTATAGAAGAAGAGGTTTATGTTGAATAACCTCTTGGTTTTCAAGATCTTAACCTTCCAAATCATGCCTACAAGCTTTCTAAAGCTCTGTATGGGTTGAAGTAAGCTCCAAGAGCATGGTATGAAAGATTAAGTAAGTTTTTACTTGAAAATGGTTTTACAAGAGGAAAAATAGATACAAATCCTTTTACAAAAACTCATAAACATGATACTCTCGTAGTCCAAATTTATATTGATGATATTATATTTGGTGGCTCTAATGAATCTATGTGTCAAGAATTTACTAAGTGTATGCAAGGTGAATTTGAGATGAGTATGATGGGAGAGCTTACATATTGGGACTTTAAATCAAACAATTGAAAGGAGGCATCTTCATCAATCAATCCAAATGCACTAAGAACTTGCTAAAGAGATTTGGGATGGAGAACTCAGAGTCTCTTATAACCTCCATGAACACCTCTATAAAACATGACTTAGACAAAGGAGGTAAGTGTGTAGATACTAAGACTTATAGATGCATGATAGGATCTTTACTATATTTAATTGCAAGTAGACTCGATAAAATGTTTAATGTATGTATGTGTGCTAGATTCTAAGCTAATCAAAAGGAATATCATATTATTGCTGTAAAAAGATTTTTGAGATATTTAAGTAGTAATCAAAATCTAGGACTATGGTATTCAAGAAAATCATCTTTTGAGCTAGTTAGGTACTCGGATGCTAATTATGCCGGTTGTAGAATTGATAGAAAAAGTACTAGTGAAATATGCCAATTTTTAGGTGCCATGTTAATGTCTTAGTTTTTAAAGAAACAAAATTCAGTTGCATTATCAACTGCTGAAGCCGAATATGTGCCCATCAGTAGTTGTTGTGCACAAATTTTATGGATAAAACAGCAACTAGAAGACTATGACATATGTTTTCAAAATATTCCAATTTTATGTGACAACACTAGTGCCATAAATCTTACTAAACACCCAATTCAGCATTTTAGGACCAAACACATTGAGATTAGATATCACTTTATAAGAGATCATGCTAAAAAAAGTGATATTAAACTTTAATTCATACCTATAGAACATCAAATTGCTGATATTCTTACTAAATCTTTAAATAATGAAAGCTTTTGTAGAATTAGAACACTAATAGGCTTGAAAAACTTTGAATGTCTATATGTTTAATTATCTGTATTCATCATTTACACGAAATCCAATGAAAGAAATGATTTAATTTTGTTTAATTAAAATTAATCACTTCTTCTTTATGGATACATCAAATAACTCTAGCAAATCTTGTCAAAAATCTCATATCTTCAAAATGTCTTCAATTTTTTCGTTCAGTTAAAATTGGGACTACAAGCTTCTATAGTCGACTACAACTCAATTTTTTATTTTATTTTATATTTTTTTTTGCAAATTTATTGACCAGTATGCTCCTATAGTCGACTACAATATTGCTTAGTCGACTGCATCCTTCATTTTTTGAATTTTTTTACAGCACATACCTGTAGTCGACTACAAGCTACTGTAGTCGACTACAAGGGTCTTTTAAAGACTCATCAGCCTGAAAATTCAACATCCCTATCATTTTTCAGCTTTTCCTTCTCTCTCCAAAAATGCTCCATACATACCCTCTTCTTTCTCTATAAAAAATCTTCATTTTCTACCATGATTTCACCAAATTAGCTCAAAATCTTCAAAACTCATCACTTAATCTTATTCCTTTTGGTGTTTTTGAATATCAACACACAAACTTTTGAAGCTTTGAAGCTTTCTCTCTCTAAAATCGAGTTTCTCTCCCTTAGTATTCTTGCTCTAAAATCATCTCAAATCTTCCATATTCTTTTCTAAAATTGCATAATCTTCATCACCTAACACTTTTCTACAAGTTTTTAGTACTATTAAGGCCGATCTATCACCTTTTAGAGGTTTTTTGGACTTTCTCTCTCTAAATCCAAAAATCACTATCCCTCTCTTCAAATTTTGGCCATGCCTCCAAAAACTCATGGTTTCGGCTCAAAAGGAAAGGGAAATTGTGGAGATGATAGGCCTTCTTAACAGAGAAAGAAAAAGGCCAAGGAGGATTTGTCTTTACATTTTCTTACTGGGGATGTTTGGAAAGGTATGAGAAATCATTTAAAGATAGATACATTCACCCTAGTAAATACGTTGATTTACTTGAATTATCTCTTTACAATGTGAACATTGACCATTACTTCGAGAAATTACAAGAATTACATTTTCCTGACTTAATTAAGGTATTTTACACCAATTTGGAAAGGGATTCTGATCAGTCTCTTAATTTTACTACTCGGGTTCAAGGAATAGAAATTAAGGTTACTCCAAGTCAGATTGGTAGAATTTTAAATATTCCCGCGAAAGGTAAGACGTGGTTACGTACTGAGGTTTGACCTAGTTATTTTGACCCTGAGTCAGCTTTGAGAGAATTTATTGGAAATCTAAATTTGTCTATGGCCATTGATTTTAAGCATCTTAGTGTGACAACATTGTCTATTGAGCTAAGGGCAATTCAATCTATTATTTGTTATTATCTTATTCCTCATAGTGGGAATTATTCTATAACCACTCACTTTGATGTCGTGCTTATATGACACATCATCAGAGGTCAAGCTTATAAATTGCCTTAAATGATAGCTAATAATATGATTGATACGACCAATAGTACTAAAGGAATGCTAGTTTATGGTATGCTGATTACACTCATCCTAAAGCACTTTGGGATAAATTTGGATAATTATGTTGGAGTTGATTTGACACAACATTATTGGAGCAATGTATTTGGTTTGAAAAGAATGAAATGGATTTATTTTGATATTGATCAGGAAGGTAATGGGGAATGGGTACCAAAGGATGCTTGTGTTCAAATCGGAGGAAATTAGGTCAGAAAGGTTGATTGTGTTCTACTTGATGGAATTTGGGTACGCAAGGTAGATGGCATCACAACTGATCCTTTTTTAGCTGAACCAGAAACTATCGAAGAAGAAAAAGTGCCTCTCCCTTCTCAAGATAACCATATGGCCTCTAATGACCCTATTCTAGTTGCTCTTCAAGGTATTCAAACTGGTATGGTTGATATAAGGTTGGAGATGCAATCCAACTTTGATGATATACGGTATGAGGTTCAAGGGTATTATGGTGAGTTGCAATCAAACTTTTATAGCTCCCTCAGCAGCAAAATAAGACCATGGTTCTATACGTCTACACCCGACCACCTCACATTAAAGAAGTTATTGAGCCGGATCTCCCTCAAGCTTCTCAACCTTCATCATCATCCCGTTTCTCCCACATTTATGAGCCTGTGAAATTTCCCCCTTGTTGTAGTTAACTTTACTTTTACTCCTCTCTTTAACTTATGGTTAAGATTTGTCTAACTTTGCTAGAGTACATTTCATTCATGCATTGCATCCTTTATGGTTTCTTACCTATGCTTCAATGTTTTAGATGCATGATTTTAGAGGGAGCTTTATCCTTCCTTTTCCTTTTTTAATGTTGACAAAAAAGAGGAGAAGAATCTAATAAACTTATTGCTAATGCTAATGACTTTTTGTTGTTACCTATTGTTGCTTTGTTATATCATTTTATGCATACTATTGGTCCTTGAACTACTTTTCTCTTCAAGAAAGGGGGAGAAAAGTCTCTAAAGTTACTATGCTTGGTTGTTTATATATTGCTTGGTTGGTTGTGTTGACCTATATTTGATTTTAATAATGATAAAACACTATTTAAATTGCACTAACAATTTTATCTAAGTGTTTAAGTGGCAAAAGCATTCAATTCAGAAACAAGATGCAAGAACTCAACACATTCAGACACCAAAAGAAGACAGAAGACCTAGAATAGGCACTAAGGTAATTGAATCACTTTGTAAATCTCTAAATTCAATTATTTACTTTGATCTATTGCTCAATTTACAAAATACTTTGACAAAACTAAAATACAAAAAGTTTCTAAGTCAAAAAACTGGGTTGAAGGACAACCTAGTCGATTGGGTCTATATACCAGTCGACTGGAAAAAGGGACAGTAAGTTCCTAGTTGATTGGTAACTTCATCTAGTTGACTGGTCGTATGACCCAGTCGACTGATACTTTCCCTAAGCCTAAAAGTGAACATTTTTCACTTGACTCAATCGACTGGTACAAGGACTCAGTCGATTGGTAATTCGAAAATATGACCGTTTGAGATGCGAGGCTTTAGCATTTAATGCCTCAAACCTACCAAGTCAGTGTCAAGTGACCATATTAGTTCAAGGCTATATAAACCTACTTCAATGAGCATTTTAACAAGAAAGATAGCACATTCAATTCATCATATAACTCATTAATTCTCAAAAGCTTTGAAAAATTCATTGTGAGCCATTCTTCAAGCTTATTCTTGAAAGAGAGATATTATTCATTTGTAAAAGCATTCATTTCTATCTCTCTACCATTTACTCTACAGTTAATACAATTTATTATAAAGAGAAAGAGTTGGTGTAACTCTTAGAGTGTTTAAGATTAAACACTTCGTTTGTAACTTCCGTAGGGAAGAGATTGTTTGTAAGGTTTGTGCAACACCCGTGAAGTTGCTCGACTAACGATTAGTGGATTACTTCAAGGAGGTTCCTTGAAGAGAGTGGAAGTAGGGTCGGAGAGATTCCAATATTGCCGAACCACTATAAACGGAGTTTGCATATTCTCTTCCTTAACTCCTTTATTTAAAAGCATATTATTTGATTGTGTGCTTTGCTCATTAAATTGTTTTAAAAACTTGCAAGTTAATCAGTAAAAAGGTTTTTGAAACCTAATTCACCCCCCTCTTGGGTTTGAATCTTGGTTTATAGGTTGGATATAAAAGTGTTCTTTTATGTAGGAGGACATATTAAAATATAGAGGAAACTCTGTCAAAATTTCTATGAAATCTCAACACTTAGATTTTCTTAAAATATTTTTCAAAATGGTTTTATCATCATCAAAAGGGGGAAATTGTTGACCCTATATTTATTTTGATAATGACAAAACATATTGTTGTGCTAATTCTCTTTATCTAGTTTATTTCGATTTTAAGGATAAAAGAATGCACATTAGAAGCAATACGTGATCAGTGGAACCTTGAAGTATTTCTAAAGACTTAGAAACAAAATAAGAGATTACTAGTCTAGTAAAGGTTAAATTCTTTGTTAATATCTCTTTATGCTCCTAGATCAATTATGGCTCAAAGATTAAAATGTTTTAAAATGATTTGAAGCATAAAAAAAAGTTTTTCTTTAGGCTGTAATCAACTACAATGAACCATAGCCAACTACACTTTACTGTAGTCAACTACAGAAGGGCACATAACCTTGTTGTAATCGACTATAAATTGTTTAGTCAACTACAGGGTCCCATGATTTTACTTTTTGTTTTCAATGAAAACTGTAGTTGACTATAGAGTCAACTAAAAGACCTATGTTGGAAATCACCTACGTAAGATGCCCAGGTGGTGATCTTCCAAACACCCAAGTCTTGAGTGACTTGTAGAAAGAATTTCAGCAATCGAACACAAGAATAGAAAATCAAAGAAAGAAAAGAAGACAAGCAATTGTTATCGAGGTTCGACAATATGCCTACGTCCCCGTGAGTTCCTCCGAACTCTCTACACTAATCAAATGGTTCTTACAAAGTTACAACAATCCCCTTCAAGAACCCATAATGGTCTTGAAGAAACAAGAAGAGAGGAAAGGAGATTACAACTCACTCTCTATACTACTATCTCTTCTTTACAACCAGCCTAACAAAGAGTCCATCTTGTGTTTGTCACTCTTACACAATTCTCTCTTAGTGTTTACAATTGATCTCACAATGTCACACACTTGTTTTGTTGTATCTCAATCTCATTAATTCCTTCTTAAAAAGTGAGGCTTGAGAACCCCTTTTATAGCCTTTCACTTCTTGGACAATCTTGTGAATCAATCTCACCCCTTTGATCTTGCTTTCCTTGAAATCCTAGCCTTTCATTTATCTAAAAGTTATGCTGTGCATTTTGGCCTTTTACGCACTGGTTTTGGAGTGCCTTGAAGCCTCCTGTATGCGTGCAAAGGAGTGTGCCTAGCAGTGCGCCGCTGGGCAGAGTGTGCTGGTGCTGTCTCTGGACAGTGCACCGCTGCCTGCTATGTGGTGCGCACCTCACCCAATCCTGGAGCATGCCTTTCTGGAAGGTGCACCACTGGGTGTGTGTGGCGCACTAAACACTGGTGCTATGCCTTCCTCCTGTTGCTGCTGTGCACACTAGTTTCTGCCTAGGTGCAGAAGTGCGCACACTAGTGCGCATGGTCTTCTCATGCTCCAAATTGATGCACACACATGTGTGCAACCTTATAACTTGCTGAAATTTGATATTCCACAATTGGTTTGGACTTTAACCAATTTTAAACCATGGTTGAACCTGCTTAAACCTTAGAAAAATAATAACAACCTATCTGATGCTTTATTTTCATTTTCAAAAAGGGTGTAGTTGACTACACCAAGTCCTATAACGACTATTTTGCATAAAATCTTGCATAAATTAGTTGCATTTAATGTTCAAATGGTCATATTATATTTGAATTAGCTGATTGGAGTTTTTGCTATAAATACCCAGCCATTATAAGCCTTAACAACTATCTTGAATGCCATAGAAAATATTTATTGCAAGAATCAAGCTTCCAATTTTATTCTTGAGATATTTTTTAGCTTTAAGGTTTAGAGAGAGAAACTTTTTTAGTTTTAAGCATTTATTGTACACTTTTTCTTGTTCAAATCAATCCATTCCTTTTCAAAGTGAAAAAAGAGTTTGTATAAGTCTTAGAGTGTTTAGGCATTAAACATTTCCTTGTGGAAGAGATATTTGTAAGGTTTTGGCAACACCCGTGAAGTTGCTTGACTATCATTAATGGATTGCTTTAAAGAGGTTCCTTGAAGATAGTGGACGTAGGGTCGGAGTGATTCTGATATTGCCGAACAACTATAAATAGAGTTTGCATATTCTCTTCCTTTACTCCTTTAATTTCATGCAAGTTATTTATTGTTTGCTTTAATTGATTAAATTGTTAAAACTTGTTTGTTAATTGCAAAAAGTTTTTTAAAAACTCAATTCACCACCCTTTTGGGTTTGTACCTCGGTCAAATACCTCAATATAGAAGATATTTTTCTAATACTACTAAGAAAAGAACAAAAACATAGTAAATTGCTTTTACTAATAAAACAAACAACTATAACATAGAAATTAACTTTTTAAAACCAATTAAAAATTTTTACTATGGGGATTTGAGCCAAAATTCTAACTCATAAATAGTTGTAGGAAATGTTAATTCATATTCATTAGATAATACTTTAAATACTAGTTTAATAGTATGTGCATATTTATCATGTCTATGGATTAAAATTATGATTTTTTTCCTATTGATCTATAAATAAACATATTTTTTTTTACCTTATATATAAGGATCTTAGAGAAAATTTTAGACACATCAATAATTTCAATATATTTGGATTGGGTTTAATTGGTCCAGATTACAACCCTCAAACTAGGGCAAAAAAAGAAAAGGGAAAAAGAAATTGAAATTGAAGTGTACTTGCCTTACTAGCTTTGTATAGCAAGAGGTTAGAATTAAAACCCAGAAATAGCAATGATGGTTGATAATCATAAATGTTGACGCCAGAAATCCGCTATTGAGCCGGGCATGCCATGTCAGGTGCACTACACGAGTGACAAGAGGTAAACTTAAAGAGCCACTAGAGGAGAGGAGGGTGGCGCCTCCGAAGACTCTCCGATGCCTTTGTTAGAACGAGACACCGAGAAAGTAGAGTGAAAGCTTTAGTGTCCAAGTAGTATGTTTTTGTGCACTTTTTTTTTCTCTTCCTCGAGTATCGCATACCTTGAGCTTTTTATAGAGTTTCTAAGATGGGCTGGTCACGTGACCAGAATGATGAGATCTTTAAGATCTTGCTTCTCCGTCAGAGGGTCATTGTCGAGTGTTCAGAAGGGGCTCAGTCCTCTTAATCACACTTACACTTCTGTGAGTGATGACAGTTGCGTCAACTACCCATTTCGTGTGTTATTTTGCTACTGGAGTGAAGTTGTTCCACGTGTCCGTAGTCTATTAATAGGTGCCTTGTTAGTGTTGCCATGTATTGCTCGGTCGTTGGGTGAAGTTGTTCCACGTGTCTGCAGTCTATTGGTGGGTGCCTTTATTGGCTGTATCATAGGCCCTCCACTTCTTTAAGTACATTTGTGTGCTTCAAGGAAGTATAGTAGCGTTTTGACCTAAGAGATGTCGGACCGAGTGTTTCTGAGGAACACTTAGCGTGGCTAACTTTGGGGACCTTGGTCCGAGCATACGAGTAGCAGCTTATATGCTCGATCTTGAAATGTTGGTCCGAGTGTATGAGCAGTAATCAATATGCTCAACCTTGGAGACATTGGTCCGAGTATATGAGCAGTAGTCAATATGCTCGGCCTTGGAGACATTGGTCCTAGCATATGAGTAAAAGTCAATATGCTCGGCCTTGAAAATATTGGTTCGAGCATATGAGAGCCAATCAATATGCTCAACCTTGGAGGCATTGGTCTGAGCATATGAGTAGTAGTCAATATGCTCAGCCTTGGAGACATTGGTCCGAGTATATGAGCAGAAGTCAATATGCTCGGCCTTGGAAACATTGGTTCGAGCATATGAGAGCCAATCAATATGCTCAACCTTGGAGACATTGGTTCGAGCATATAAGCAGTAGTCAATATGCTCAGCCTTGGAGACATTGGTCCGAGCATATGAGCAGAAGTCAATATGCTCGGCCTTAGAGATGATGGGCCGAGCATATGAGCAACAATCAATATGCTCAGCCTTTGAGTTGTTGGGCCAAGCATATAAGTAACAGTCAATATACTCAGCCTTGGAGAAGTTGGTCCGAGTATATGAGCAGCAATCAATATGTTTGGCCTTGGAGTCGTTGGTCTGAGCATATGAGTAGCACTCAATATGCTCGGCTTTGGAGACATTGGTCCGAGTATTTGAGCAACAGTCAATATGCTCGGCCTTGGAGACATTGGTCCAAGCATATGAGCAGCAATCAGTATGCTCAATCTTGTAGACATTGGTCTGAGCATATGAGCAGCAGTTCATATGCTTGGCTTTGAAAACGTTGGTCCAAGCATATGAGCAACATTCAATATGCTCGGCCTTAGAGGCATTGGTCCGAGCATTTGAGCAGTAGTTAATATGCTCGGCCTTTGAGATGTTGGGCTGAGTATTTGAGCAGCAATCAATATACTCAGCCTTTAAGATGTTGGCCTGAGCATTTAAGCAGTAGTTCATATGCTCGGCTTTGGAAATGTTGGTCCGAGCACATGAGCAACATTCAATATACTCGGCCTTGGAGACATTGGTCCGAGTATTTAAACAGCAATTAATATACTCAACCGGAGACATTGGGCCGAATATATGAGCAGCAGTCTATATGCTCGAACTTGGAGACGTTGGTCTGAGGATATGAGCAACAGTTAATATACTCGATGTTGTAGACGTTGGTCTGAGTATATGAGCAGCAGTTCATATGCTTGACCCTAGAGATATTGGTTCGAGCATATGAGCAACATTAAATATGCTCGGCCTCGAAGACATTGGTATGAGCATTTGAGCAGCAGTCAAAATACTCGACCTCGGAGACGTTAGGCCAAGCATTTAAGCAACAGTTAATATGCTCGGCCTTGGAGACATTGGTTCGAGCATATGAGCAACACTCAATATGCTCTGCCTTGGAGACATTGGTCTGAGCATATGAGTAGCAGTTCATGTGCTCGGCCTTAGAGACGCTGGGCCAAGCATTTGAGCAACAGTCAATATACTTGGCTTTGGAGAAGTTGGTACGAGCATATGAGTAGCAATCAATATGCTCGGTCTTGGAACTTTTGGTTTAGCATTTAACTAGCAGTCAATATGCTCGGCCTAGAAGACATTGGTCCTAACATTTGAGCAGTAATCAACATGCTTATCATTGGAGACATTTGTCCGAGCTGTGCGTACTCATGGATTTTTATTTTAGAGTTTTTAGTGGACTCTTGAGCTTCTCTTCTTGAATCTCCTGGTGGACTTTTTGGGCTTTTCTTTTTGGTTTTCCTGTTGGGCCTTTTAGGCTTATCTTCTTGGATCTCTTGGTGGATCTTTTGTATTTCTCTTCTTGAGCCTTTGGGGGCCTTTTTGGGCTTTTGGGGCCTAAGGAGAAACAAGTCCTTGGGCTTTTTTTAGAACTTTATGTTAACCTATTTAATGACAAACTGTTGGGCCATCATTAAACATGGAACCCTGAGCCATTTAATTGATGCAGTTGCTTTGGGTGAAATAGCGTGCGCATTTATTTGATTGTTTGCTTTTTGCAGCCTTAGGGAATGCAATGGTGCCTTGGGTTCTCTGAGCGCCATATTTTTGTGGCTAAAAGCACCTTGGAGAGTGTAGTGCCTCGGGTACATGAAACATCGAATCGTTATGGTTGTCAGAGTCCTTGGGGAGAGTAATAGTGCTTTAGTTATACCAAGCGCCACGTTTCTACTAACTGTAGCGGAGTTAATTCACCTCGTTTGTCACACTATGTTCCTATACAAGGGTGGTTCCTTCCCATTTCTACTCACCTCATTTCATTTGTGATCAAAGAAATATTTGAAAGCCCATAGAGTCGGTTTAAGGATCTGAGAATGGAAGCTTGAGAGTTCTTCGGAGTCGGTTAAGAGTTTGGGTAGTAGAAGCTTGAGAGTTCCTTGAAGTCGATCGAGAGTTTCGAAAGTACTCGAAGTTGGGTGAAGATTGTTGGAGGCATGTTCACAGAGAGGAGATCAAAGCCATGCTTGTTATCACTTGCTCAGAGGACTCCTCTTCTGAAGATGAGGACGAGGTTGATAAAACCTTGGCTGAGGTGAAAGGGGATATTGTGGTCAAGGAAAGAGTTCAGTGGTTATACACGGCCAACTCTGTGCCCAGTCTCATAGGGGAGGAGGAATTCAAAGTTATTAGGAGCGTGTACCGTATTCCGGGGAAGTACACCATCAGGCTGACAAAGGTTAGGGAGAGGGACTGTTATGCCCTCTCGAGCTACGTGCCTTATGAGCTGTGTGTCTATGAGCAACATATGAAGGTCGGGCTTAGGTTTCCCCGTCACCTCTTCTTTTGTGTAGTGTTGAGGTATTTCGATATAGTACTGTGCTAACTGGTACCTAACTTGGTGCGCCTCATCATGGCTTTTATCTGCTTATGCACAGAGGTGGGTGGCTTTATGAATATAGATGTCTTCAAAGCCCACTTCCAAATAAGCAAGCACGGACAGACCGGATGGTTAGCGGTTAGTTCGAGGGCAAAGAGGGGGCTATTAAAGAGGAAGCCTTCTTCAATAAAATAATGGAAGAAGTCATTTTTTCTTCGTCCAGAGTGAGGAGAGCTCCCAAGTCCCCCTCAGCTGGAGTCTGGATCGTGCAGAAAAGTGTAAAAAGCCGCACCTCTTGCACCGAGAGTAAGATATTCTGAGGGCCATGGTGGCTGTCCCTTGAGGACTTAGATATTGTTATATTTTTTTCATTTTATGTAAATCAGGGCCAGTAGAGCCTCCTTTGTAATCGCATAGATTAATGAAGCCTTTAGTTTTTTACCTTATATTTTATTTCGTTTGACTTTTATTATTTAGAACTTTTACTAATGAGCCAAGGCGAGTTATACTCGGGGGCACACTACTGGTGGAATTTGTGGAGGTTCTCCATTTTTCAAGTACGGGGGATGGGCCTTCCCAATTCGGAACGAGCTTTCCCGTTTCTCGAAGGTAGGACACTATGCTTTTTTAGAGGACAAGGTCGTGTAACTTAAAACTTTTACTTCGGACTCGAGAGTTGTAATATTGGGCTGCTCTCTGTTGGTAGGCAGCTAAACTGATCTAGGCCTTATCTCGAGCTCCTTCGATAAGGTCAGCATTCATTCGTAAGGCCTCCTAGTTGTTATTTTGCACAAAGTTTTGTACGCATAATGATGGTACTCCAATTTCTAAGGGGATAACCGCTTCAGAACCGTAAGCCATGAAGAATGGAGTTTCCTCCGTTGGCGTCCGATAAGTACAAAGCACGTTAGGAAGATGGTCGGTCCACTGCTTGTTAGCTTTGTCGAGACTCCTTTTGATACCTTGAAAAAGTGTTCTATTGGTCACTTTGACTTGTTTGTTGGCCTGTGGATACCCAATGGATGAGAATCGATGTTTGATGCGGAGTTCTTCGCATAACATTCTGAATCAGGCATTGTCGAACTGTTTGCCATTATCGGTGACTAACACCCGAGGTATACCGAACCGACATACGATAGACTTTCAGATAACATTCTGGGCTTGATGATCTATTATGCTGGCTAGTGGCTCCGCTTCAACCCACTTAGTGAAGTAATCTATTACTAAGATGAGGTGTTTTCTTTGACCGGATACTCCGGTGAAGGGACCTAACAGATCTATTCCCCACATGGCGAAGGGAAGAGGACTTGTGATCGAGGTGAGAGGGTTCGTCGGTTGGTAGGGCTTGGGGGAGTACTATTGGCAGCTCCTACACTTATTGACCAATTCCATGGTGTCTTCCTTTATCCTAGGCCAATAGTACCCCTGTCGGAGCACTTTGAAGGCTAAAGCCTGGCCTTCGAAATGATTTTCGCATATCCCCTTGTGGACCTCCCGAAGAGCGTAATCAGCCTCTACGGAGCTGAGACACCTTAGATAAGGCATTATGAAGGCTATCTTATATAGTTTTCATTCTATAATTGTGTATCGGGACGTGCGGGAAATGAGCTTCCTAGCTTTGTTTTTCTGCTCAGGAAGCTTTCCGTCCCGCAAATACCAGAGGATAAAGTCCATCCAAGTTTCTTCTTCTGCCATCAGGAACACTTGGACCTCATCAATTCTTGAGGTGGTGAGGGTCTCGACGTATATGGCTTGGGTTTTTTCAGGCTGCTAAGAGAAGATGAGCTGAGCTAGGCGACAACTTTTGATTTCATTGCCTGAGGAACATGGGTTACCCGGAATGTTTTGAATCCGACAACGAGCTCTTTGTCTTTCCCAAGGTAGTGGGAAATCCTCTCTCCTTGGACTTCAAACTCTCATGCCATTTGATTTACCACTAGCTGTGAGTCGTTATATGCGTCCAGGGCCTTGATGGTGATTGTTCTTGCTAGATTCATATTGGTGAGCAATGCTTCATACTCTGCTTCATTGTTGGAAGCTTTGAATTAAAACCTTAGGGCATACTCGACAACAAATTCGTCCGGGTTGTAGAGGATTAGCCTGGTCTCGTTCTCGACAACGTTGGAAGAACCGTCGACATGAAGGGTCCACCTTGGGGTTTGCTCGACTGGTTTGGGCCTTGATTCTTCATCTGGGTCCACCAGAAGGGTCGTCTCGAAGATAAAGTCGGTGAGAGCCTGAGCCTTGATGGCATTTCGAGGGTGGTACCAGATGTCGAACTCCCCGAGTTCTATGGACCACCTGACCATTATTTCGGAGACATCTGGTTTGTGTACAACCTATCTCAGTGGTTGATCTGTCAAGAGGATGATGGTGTGCGCTTGGAAGTACGGCCGAAGCTTTCATGTTGTGACTATAAGGGCGTATGCCATTTTTTCTATCTAGAGACACCTTGCTTCCGCATTATGGAGGATCTTGCCGACGTAGTAGATAGCTTTCTAGATACCCGCTTCCTTTCAGACCAAGACAGAGGCTACTACATCTTGTCCGACCGATAGGTATAGAAAGAGTTCTTCGAAAGCTCATATATTTTTTTAACTCATTGAAAGCTTGCTGACAGTTTTCTGTCCAAGCGAAGTTTTTCGCCATCATGATGTCTCTGAAGAAGGGGAGGTACTTTTCTGCAGATTTTGACATGAAGTGGCTAAGTTCTATCACTCGCCTGGTAAGCTTTTGTACTTCTTTCACCATTCTAGGGGGGTTATACCGAGGATAGCCTTTATTTTTTCTGAGTTAACCTCTATCCCTCCCGGGGTGACCATAAAGCCTGATTACTCCCAAAACATAACGCAGTAGTTGTAGTATAGTTTTGGGGTGTCGATTCTACTGGGAAACAAGTTAATTACAAAGGAAGGTGTGAACCTTAACACAAACTATAAAAGATCAAATGAGAGAATCTGAGTTGTGAGCAAATTGTGTAAATAGATTGAATAATATAAATAAGAAACGACAAGGTTCCGAAAATCCTCTCTAGGTTCATTGCTCTAATCCTAACTTGATTCAGTTGTTTTTATCTCGATTGCAAGTTTCACATCCCAAACAAGCAATCGGAAAATATTCAATTAAAGTGCATTTATAAATCCTAATATAATTGTTATGAAATATTCTTTACTTTCAAGCACACATGACCTAACTTATAAATTATCAAGAGACGACGATATATCTAAACGAAAATACCGCAGCAATGGAAAAATCTATAAAAGAGATCTACTAGACTCAATCACACCCAAACAGGTACAAATAAGAAAAGCATGACTGAACTTATATGGAAAAGAAGCATGCAATCACCGGAGTAATAATAAATCTACTAATTAAATTAAGAATAAAACATAACAATGTTTAATGAAACTAATTCCACTACAACTGAATCAAATAAAGAAAAATAAGAACAATTACATCTAGGGATTCATCCCTTCGCCTTGCTTGGAGACTAGCCAGCCATGGGGCTCATGCTTCCTTGAGTTGCCTCTGGCCTCTCAACGATCATCCTCAGCTTGCCCTCCAAATTTATACTTCGAGTTCCTCCTAAAGGCCCTCTGGATTGCTCCTAAAGGCCCTCTGGATTCATCTCCGATTGATTCATTATTTCACCTGAGCAGAGTTGGTCTTTATATAGGCAAACTCCCGAAATGCTATGTGTTATCTAGCCGATGTGGGATACTATCCGAGTGCACTCGATCGCAGCCCGAGTGCGATCGATCGCACATGTGCTTGATCGCGGCTTATGCGCTCGATCGCATATGCGCTGCAGAGTACCTTGCTCGATGTGGGATGTGCGCTCGATTGCAATTTAAGCATCAGTCCATCTTGTCCTTCTAGAAGCATGGGATCTTGGTATTTTAAGCAACGATAACTTCTTTTTCTATTTAAAACTTAAAGTACCTAAAAATTACATTGAAATAAGTCAGAGGTCCAATAATATTACTTTAGAGTTATTAACACATAAAAGCACAATAAAGATCGAGATCAATCCTAAAATGCTAACAATTAACCACTGTTGAGAGGCATTTTATGACTCTTATCACAACCCTCAACCAGCTTATTGCTAGTCCCTAGCAATTCAAGTGAAACTAAGAGATGAATTCTACAGTGGGAATCCAAGTAAATGAAAAGCAATATTAGTGTTAACCAAGAGTAATTCACATTTTGTCTCAAAAATTGCACATAACACGTGGCACAAAGAATCATTGAATTTCACCCAAATCCAAAAGTAATTCAAACATTAATCTTAAAATCGTTATTGACTCTTAACATCCATCTTACCACAATCCATTAATCCAAACACCCGGATGATTTTATGCATAACATTTATGAATACAAGTTTTGGCATCTAAAAACATAATAAATTGCGTGACATCAATCACAAAAACAAGCTCCATAGGCTCACTTTTCAAATCACTCTCCACTATTGTAGAAAAGTCACACTACATTGGATCAATAGGTCTTTAATAAGCTTGTAACGTTAGGCTAAGGTAAAGGTTAAGAAGGAACAGGAAGGATTCAACAAGTAAAAGAACTTAATCTCTTAGTTTTGAACACAACTCTTTAAGCACTGGATAACTTTACTTCATCACCCAACTCTTTCAACCATTTTTATAAGATCATATCTCTCAATAAATCACCACTTTTCTTTTCTTTTCTTCTTTCTTTGCCATAATTCACTTTTTCTTTTCTTTTCTTTTGTATTTTGGCATAAGACCACTCACTTCCTTTTTCATTTTTTTTTTCTTTTCCACAACCCCCAACTTATCTCCTTTAGTGTACTTGGGTTGTGGTAGTGATATTTTTTCATATTTCCCTCCCTACTCCTTTTAAGTGCTTTTCAACAAATGTGTATAGTTAAGTTCTTTTAAGAGAAAGGTAACGATAAAATATTCTCTTTAGGCTCATAAGGGTGAGTAAATGGGCTATTGAAAGAAACAAGACTCAAATTATTTTTCAAGAAAATGCTCAAATAGGTGACTAGTGGTAAATATAGCAATGGTAGGTTTGAAAGGCTCAAACCGTCCAAAAATGGCCTATATCATATCCTAAGTAGTGTGCATTCTAAGAATTCGCCTCAAGTGGTTATCAAGTAAGTTCTAGAGCATGTCAAAACCGCAAAAATATTCACAAAATAATCACATATAAAATTTCTCTAGACGTTATAGACTAATCATACAATCTTACCACAAACTAGAGTCTCAAACCAAATGAAGATTGATATTTAAATTAATTTCAAACCGAAACAAAATTTAACTCCTTCTAAATGTTATCTACTATCTCAATTAAGTTTATATCATTGACATGTGAATTAACTCCAAGGTAACCACAAAGCATGCTTAAAACAAAAAGAGAGATGGCACCAAGTGGTTCAATGATATGCAATAAGAAATGTATATCTTCCACCCCCAACTTAAGATAAGCATTGTCCTCAATGAAAAAGCAAAATTTAAGGAAACTCTCTTTTTAACCAATGGTGCGTGGAGTTGAAAGTTGTGCATGATCATTTGAACTGCTTCGTTTATTTATCTCTGAAAAATAAATACTAAAGTAAAACTGCAAAACTGTAAAACAATAATAATAAACAAGAAAAAAGAAATATGAAAAACAATAAAAATAAAATGATACGTTGTGGGCTGCCTCCCATGAGTGCTAAGTTTTACGTCTTCAGCCAGACGCTCTTATTTCCTCCTAGAAAGACATAAGTTGAATGCATCAGCCGCTGCTGCATTGCCAAATTCGGTGCTTCTATGCTTTTGAGGGGCCTCAAGGATGTCATCAGTAACATCCACAAATGCTGGCTCGATATATGCTTTGGTGAAGCCATGGATGAGGGTGGACTCAAATGGATTAAGGTGCTGGACCTTTTTCATGAATGAGTCCATCATGTATGCTTGTGCTTGATGGCTTTCATCCACATCTTTTGATTTTTTCATTGTTCGGATGTGTACTGACTTACCACCTAGTGTCTCAATGGCATTGACCTCTTTCACATTATTTTGTGCTAGGTGCTGACCATGGGATGTGGACTGAGCTTGAGCAGGGAACTTATCTTGTTCAGTCACACTCAAGTAGCTCATCAGCTTGGACACTTGGCTCTTTATCTCCTTGTGTTCTTCAACAACCTGCACAAATAATGCCTCAAACCTTTGGTTTGTCTTACCTTATGCCTCTATAAAGGCCTGTAAGATGTCTTCTAGTGAGTTCCTAGAGGATGAGGGTGCATGATAAGGTGCAAGGGATGATCTAGGGGGCTGTGCATGCTGCTGACTTTCAGATTTCCAGCTGAAGTTGGGGTGATTCCGCCACCCCGGATTATAAGTGTTAGAGAAAGGTGCAAGAGGCTTCTTGTACATGCCTAAGGCATTACATTGTTCCTCATACAACCCTCTCATATCAACAAATGTGGGGCATTCTTGGAGGAGATGATCTACCCCGCCACATACCAAACACGGCTCTAAAGACTCGACATGATTAGCTACATGTGTTTGCTTTGAGCCCTTAGTTTTCAATGCCTCTAACTCCCTAGTGAGCAGTTTGACCTTAGCTCTAAGTTTATCTTCTTCCCTAAGATGATATATTCCTCCACTACTAGGGTTTCCTACAGGTCGTGACCTATTCGTGCTTTCAGTAGCACTAGGTCCAGTCCATGTAGGAGCTTTCTCAGCAAGCTCATTGAGGTATTCAACAGCCTCATCGAGGTCTTTTTTCAAAAATTCCCCATTGCACATCATCTCTACAAATTAGCGTTCTTTATAGGTAAGACCCTCATAGAAATAGCTCACTAAACGCCTGTTTTCATACCCATGGTTTGGGCACATACTCAACAGCTCTTTAAATTTCTCCCAAGACTGATACAAAGTCTCGTTTTCCTTTTGTGCAAAGGTGGAGATTTGTCTTTTCAACGCATTAGTCTTTTGTTGAGGGAAGTACTTGTTAAAGAAGGCCCAAGTCATCTCAGTCCACGACCAAATAGATCGTGGTCTAAGTGAGTATAGCCAACTCTTAGCTCTATCCTTCAAAGCAAAAGGAAAGAACTTAAGTCGCACAATGTCAGCAGTTGCACCAAAATTTGATTACGCCCAAAACATAACGCGGTAGTTGTAGTATAGTTTTGGGGTGTCGATTCCACAGAGAAACAAGTTAATTACAAAGGAAGGTGTGAACCTTAACACAAACGATAAAAGATCAAATTAGAGAATCTGAGTTGTGAGCAAATTGTGTAAATAGATTGAATAATATAAATAAGAAACGACAAGGTTCCGAAAATCCTCCCTAGGTTTGTTGCTCTAATCCTAACTTGATTCAGTTGTTTTTATCTCGATTGCAAGTTTCACATCCCAAAAAATATTCAATTAAAGCGCATTTATAAATCCTAATATAATTGTTATGAAATCTTCTTTACTTTCAAGCACACATGACCTAACTTATAAATTATCAAGAGACGACGATATATCTAAACGACAATACCGCAGCAATGGACAAATCTATAAAAGAGATCTACCGGACTCAATCACACCCAAACAGGTACATATAAGAAAAGCATGACTGAACTTATATGGAAAATAAGCATGCAATCACCGGAGTAATAATAAATCTACTAATTAAATTAAGAATAAAACATAACAATGTTTAACGAAAATAATTCCACTACAACTGAATCAAATAAAGAAAAATAAGAACAACTACACCTAGGGATTTATCCCTTCGCCTTGCTTGGAGACTAGCCAGCCATGGGGCTCATGCTTCCTTGAGTTGCCTCCAGCCTCTCAACGATCATCGTCAGCTTGCCCTCCAAATTTATACTTCGGGTTCCTCCTAAAGGCCCTCTGGATTTCTCCTAAAGGCCCTCTGGAGGATGTGCGCTCGATCGCACTGCTTGTGCGCTCGATTGCAATTCAAGCAGCAGTCCATCTTGTCCTTCCAGAAGAATGGGATCTTGATCTTTTAAGCAACGATCACTTCTTTTTCTCTTTTAAACTTAAAGTACCTGAAAATTACACTGAAATAAGTTAGTGGTCCAATAATATTACTTTAGAGTTATTAACACATAAAAGTACAATAAAGACCGAGATCAATCTTAAAATTCTAACAATTAACCACTATTGAGAGGCATTTTATGACTCTCATCAAAGCCCAAGAACTTCCCCCTAGTTACTCCGAATGCGCACTTCGCGGGATTCAGCTTCATATGGTGTCGGTGTAGCAGCTCGAATGCCTCTTCCAAGTCGGAGATATGGTTTTTGGCCTCGACACTTTTGACTAACATGTCGTCCATGTAGACTTCCATGTTCCTTCTGATCTGCCTGTGGAAGATCTTATTCACCAACCTTTGATAAGTTGTGCCGACGTTTTTGAGTCCGAAGGGCATAACTTTGTAACAATACAACTCCTGACCTGTAACGAATGAGGTTTTATCTTGATCGGGATTGTGCATAAAGATCTGGTTATATACGGAATACGCGTCTATGAAGGTGAGAAGCTCATGTCCTGAAGTAGCATTGACTAGTTGGTTGATTCATGGTAGAGGGAAGCTATCCTTCAGGCAGACTTTTTTAGATTAGTGAAGTCGATGCAGATCTGTCATTTGCTAGTAGTTTTTTTGGAACATTACCATGTTTGATACCTAATCGATGTAATCTACTTCCTAGAAGAAGCCGACCTCGAGTGACTTGTCCATCTCAGACTTGATGGCGGCTTGCCATTCTGGGGCGAATGATCTTTTCTTCTGAATGACAGGTTTGTGCCCCAGATTCATGTTTAGTTTGAGTACTATGACCTTAGGGTCGATTCTGGGCATGTCTAATGCTGGCCAAGCGAACAAATTTTGATTCTTCTGAATGAGAGAAAGGAAGGTGTCCTTGAGGTCCTCAAAGAGACTAGAGCAGATTTGGATTGTCTGGGAGGGGTCCTCATCGAGAGGAATCGCAGTTAACTCTTCCATGTGTCATCCACTAGGAGTTTTCATCTCATCGCTTAAGTCTTCTACTTTGAGAGGTAAGGTTTCAGTTCTTTCCCTTTGATAACTCTGTGATAAGAGCCATAAAATGCGTTATAATTATACTTATTTGTTAGCACTTTAAGGTTGATTTAGGTCTTAATTGCATTTTTATTCATTAACAACTCTAAAGTGGTATTTTTGGAGCATTAACTTATTTCGGTGCATTTTTCAGGTTTCTTGATCTAAAAGAGATGAAAGAGCTATCATCATTTTAAACACGAAGCTCCATTGAACACTCAAGCAAATGAATGGTCGTGGAAGAGCCAAGATGAAGAGAAACTAATAAAGGAGTTTTCACTAAGTTGCTGGAGTTGCCATACGAATCAACCATCTTTACAAATTAAACTGTATTGATGTAGGAAGAACCAGGAAGTGTGCCATATATTCTCAGAAAGATCTGGAAGTCTACTTTCTGGAAGATTTTACGGTTCATTAAAATTATTTTTCTAGAGAAAGTTATCGCGATTTTAGCGGACAGAGGTCAGACTTCCTGGTTCAGCATCAGCCGCACCTCACAGCACCAAAATGCACAGAGAGGATAGAAACTCAAGGCTGCAGCGCTAGGATGTTGGCGCTGCAGCGCTGGTAGCTGACACAAAGAAGGATTTGGACAGAAAGTTGGCGCTGCAGTGCCAGAAAGTTGGAGTTGCGGCGCCAGAATTAGGGTTTCTTTATGTCTTGGCGCTGCAGCGCTGGGATGTTGGCGCTGCAGCGCCAGCCCGTGAATTTTGAATCTATAAATTAAAACCCTAGCTGAACAAGAATGGGAGGCGGAAAAGAGAAGAAAGAAAACAGAATTTGGAGGAGAGGAGACACGAAAGGAGGCTTGGAGACACTCCGGGAGGCTACGCATCAAGCTTTTAATCATTCTTCTCCGGTTTTGTATTCTTTTATTCTATCTATGTTGATGTTTTATAATATGAACATGGGTTGTTTGAACATGATTATGGAGTAGATATTTTTGTGTTAAGGATAGATGGATTCTAAACCTTTATCTTGAGTTGTTGTTTGGACAAGTGGAATTTAATGTGTTTTTCAAAAAGTGTGTTTTATTGTTCTTAATGCTTTTTATTATTTTGATTCCTTCTTTGGGCATGGTGATGTGTCGAATAGAGAAGCCATGCTCTTATGAATGGTTGAACTAATAAATATGATATTGGATTTTTATGTATGCAAAGGCCAGGGTAAAACATGCCATGAATGGAATAGGAGTAACCGAATAGGGATTCTAGGAAGTTCATGTGGTCCGTTTAAATCGTAACCGAATAGGGAGATTTAACTGAAAGGAATCCAAAAACACTTAATGCTTCTCAATTTGAGTTAATCTAGAATAGACCTGGAATACGGATATTCGAAGTTAATGATTCTTGAGATTGTGGTTAGACCCGAAATATGGATAACCAATTTATTGGGGAATCTACCATCTTGGAAAACATATTAAACGAAACTTGTCCATTCGAAACTCTTGTCAATTATGGTTTAGGTGAAGTCGAGTCCTTAGCACGTTAGTTCATAAGAGTTTTCATTCCAAAATTTGCTAATCTTCCATTATTTACTATTGCGTTCTGTTTTTCCTTAGTTAATTGTTAGTAAATCTTTCCCCTACAATTATTCGTTTGCTCAAATAATAGTAAAAGTTAAGTCATAATTTTTGTAGTATTTGATCAGTCCTCGTTGGGAACGATATTCACTCATCATTTTATTACTTGAACGATTAGTGCACTTGCTAGTGTCAATTTCATCGCATCAAGTTTTTGGCGCCGTTGCCGGAGACTGAAATAAAATATTACTTTTATTGTGATTCAACTTGTTAATTTGAGAGTTTTTTTTTATTTGGTTTTTAAGTCTATTTTTCAGGGCTTTCGATTCTAGTGCATGACACGTACTAGTGGGAGAATACTTGCAAAACCTAATCCAAAGATTGAGTGCACGTTTCACTCTTTGAGAATAGCAGCACCAGTAACAATTAATACAATGGCAGAAGGAAACAATGCAGAGATGCAACGTGCATTGTGGGATTATGCCATGCCAAAGATGGATGGTGTTGAATCCAGCATTCGGCGACCACCTATACAAGCGAACAATTTTGAAATTAAGCCTGCCATCATCCAGATGATTCAGCATTCAGTACAATTTGGGGGCTTATCGCAAGAAGATCCGAATGTTCACTTGGCGAATTTCCTGGAAATTTGCGACACATTCAAGCATAACGGAGTATCGGAGGATGCAATTCGCTTAAGGCTTTTCCCATTTTCATTGAGGGATAAAGCAAAAAGCTGGTTGACTTCTTTACATGCCGGATCCATAACAACATGGGCAGAATTGGCACATAAGTTTCTAGGGAAGTACTTCCCTCCTGCAAAAACTGCAAAGTTACGTAATGAAATTACTATGTTTTTGCAGGTTGATCGAGAGTCACTCGATGAGGCATGGGAGCACTTTAAAGACCTGTTGAGAAGATGTCTTCATCACGAGTTGCCCACCTGGATGCAGGTACAAACTTTTTATAATGGTTTAACTAATACAACCCGAAACATGATTGATGCAGCTGCAGGAGGCACTATCATGAGAAAAACTCCATAAGAAGCCATCGAATTACTAGAAGAAATGGCTACCAACTCTTATAAATGGCCAATTGAAAGATTACTTATCAACAGAGCCCCATGATTGCACAATGTAGATGCTGTTACAACTCTAGCAGCACAACTGGAGACTCTCAACAAGAAGATTGATGGGTTTAATCCCCACTCACATTCAATATGTGAATTGTGTGGTGGTAGTGGCCATCACAACAGTAGCTGTCAAGGTAATCAGTTTGCATGTAATTCATCTGCTGAACAAGCTAATTTTGTTTCAAATTTTCACAAGCAAAACAATCCATACAGCAACACATATAATCCGGGATTGAGGAATCATTCAAACTTCTCGTGGAATCAAAGCAATGCAAAGCAACCTCATCCTGAATACACTCCTCAAGAAAAGAAGTCCAACTTGGAGGATATGATGGCCAAATTTTTAAGTACAGCAGAAACAAGATTCCAAAATCAAGAAGCATCCATAAAAAATCTGGAAGTCCAAATCGGTCAACTTGCAAACATAATTTCTGGACGTGCACAAGGTTCCCTCCCGAGCAACACAGAAAAGAATCCTAAGGAGGATGTCAAGGCCATAACACTAAGGAGCGGCACACAATTGGAAGAGCCACAACCTAAGGAAATTACTCAGCAAGTGGGCGAGAAAGAAGAGACTGAGCAAGAGAAAAAACGAGTTTCAGCAAAGAAGTCTACTGGTAAAGAGGCATTAGCACAGATGCCTAGCTACACTAAATTTTTGAAGGAAATTTTGTCTAATAAACGAAAACTAGAGGAACATGGAACGGTAATGTTGACTGAAGAGTGCAGCACTATACTGCAAAACAAGCTACCTCCAAAATTGAAAGATCCAGGGAGTTTTATATACCTTGCACTTTGGGAAATTCATTTTTTGATAAAGCTTTATGTGACCTTGGTGCTAGTATTAATCTTATGCCTCTTTTAATTTTCAGGAAACTTAGACTAGAAGAAATCAAAACAACAGCAGTGTCATTGCAATTAGCTGATCAATCTATTAAGAGACCACGGGGAATTATAGAAGATGTACTGGTAAAGGTTGATAAATTTATATTCCCTGTAGACTTCATTGTTCTCGACATGGAAGAGGATCGTGAGGTACCTCTTATACTTGGACGTCCATTCCTTGCTACAGGGAGAGCCCTAATTGATGTACAACAAGGGAAATTGACTTTAAGAGTCAATGATGAGCAAGTGGCTTTTGATATGTATAAAATTATGAAATACCCCTCTGGGTTTTCTACTTCTTCTTGTTTTCAAGTGGATATTGCTGATAACCTTATTGAGGAGTTTCAGAAGAAAACATTAAATGAAGATACTTTGGAGAGATACATCATGGACTCAGAAATTAATACCACTGAAAAACTCGTCATCGAAAAAGAAGCAAGGAACTTGAAGTCTGAAATGGGAAGAGAAGAGCTTGAGGAACAAATAAGTGTCTGGCTGAAGACATAAAACTTAGCGCTTTTGGGAGGCAATCCAACTTTTTATCTTATTTTCCTTGTTTTCTTTATTTTATTCCTTTTTCTTTTATTTAGATTATTTTTAGTTTTTTTTTTCTTTATCCTTTTTCGAAGTGCATTTGATTTTCTTTCCAATTTTTTGGCAGAAGCTGACTTTCGTAACCCGTGGGCACACCTTATGGAAAATCTTGAATCCTAGAATTGGGCAACAAAGTAGAAGAAATTGTTAAATCACTTGCCAGATTGGACAGGAACATGATAGATTTCCTTGCTTACATGGGATTCACACCACCTTTACCCCCAAGCACGTGACTGATATCTTGGTTGATGCTCAATATTTTCAGGGGATTTTTCTACTTACTCTTGTTCTTTTATAGTTTTTGAGCATCTATTTTTGATACATTGCGGACAATGTATCATTTAAGTTTGGGGGTGGGAACTTTATCTAAATGTGTGCACTACTTATGTTTCTAGTTATTTTTCTATTTGTGTTTTCTGAGTGCTTTCTGTTGATTGATTTTGATTTTGCTAATGATGAGAAATAGATTGACTTGATTATAGCCATTGAAAATTTGAAAAATGTTGCGTTTGTCTGTGTGCTTGAATTTGTTGTTTGGATTTATTTTGCATCGAACTCTTTGAACACAATGAGCACTTACACCTAAGCACTTTGTTGTCTTGCTGTTTCGGAGAGCGTTTATGTGAGCAGTGTAGTCTTGTGATCTCTTGGACTCTAGAACTTGTTTGAAGACCACTCGAGGCGAAATCCTAGGTAGTACAGTACCAAAGAAAGGATCCAGGCCATGTTTGGAAAGTTTGAGCCATTTTAGCCAACCCTTGATATGTGACTATCCTTAGTGTTCCCCTTTTGAGCTTGGATACATATTGTTTTGTCACCCAATCATATATCCTATTTCCCCTTCAAATATATATATATATATATATATATATATATATATATATAAATTAAAAAAAAATTATCTCCACCTTTCACCTGTAAGCACATTGATTAATAAAGGGACTATTCTCTTAAGTGGTGACAGAGGATTGAGCAAGAGGAAACGGTCTTCACTTGGCTATGATAAGTATTACATATTGCCCATCGAGAGTGACCAAGGGAAAGATCGAAGTTAAAAAGGTTTACCACACGAACTATTTGATCAAGTTGTATTATGCCCATCACAGGCAGCCGGAAAAGTTGTGTTTGATCGTCGTGTACATGCTATGCTATAGTTTCAGTAATGCACATGGAAACAAAGACTAGTGCTACTATAGTACAAGCATACCAAAAAAAAAAAAAAAAAGAAGAAGAAGATGTGACAATAGCAAAAGTATTGGAAGTATTCCATGATAACTGAGGGAAAGTTCGAAATTAAATTTTTATTGGTCGATGTGCTTAAGGTGATGTGAGCCTCAAATCAATCTTTTACCATACCTTAACCTTAGCCAAAGTTATAAGTTGAATAAATTCCTGGTGATCTCGGGTATTGTCATGGCCTACATTAGTGGAGAGTGGTGTGAAAAGTAAGCTTATGGACTTTGAAAGAGTGGCATTATCCTACTTGCTTGCATAAACCGATCAGAGTAGCGAGATGATTAAGTTTATAAAGGTGTTGCACACACACACGTTTGAAGAATTTGATGTAAGATAAGGCTAGCAATAAATTTGAAATTCTAGACATTGGCAGCATTTGGAAAGTTTTTTGTGCGTTATAATTTTTATGCAATCTTTGAGGCATGCTATATCAAATCTAATCAAACCATCGCGCACTCTTAGGATGTGTGTGCATAGAATTTTGTTCTAGTTTCTTCGAGGACTAGCAAAAACGTAAGTTTGGGGGTGTGATAACTCTGTGATAAGAGCCATAAAATGCATTATAATTGTACTTATTTGTTAGCACTTTAGGGTTGATTTAGGTCTTAATTGCATTTTTATTCATTAACAACTCTAAAGTGGTATTTTTGGAGCATTAACTTATTTCGGTGCATTTTTCAGGTTTCTTGATCTAAAAGAGATGGAAGAGCTATCATCATTTTAAACACGAAGCTCCATTGAACACTCAAGCAAATGAATGGTCGTGGAAGAGCCAAGATGAAGAGAAACTAAGAAAAGAGTTTTCACTAAGTTGCTGGAGTTGCCATACGAATCAACCATCTTTACAAATTAAACTGTATTGGTGTAGGAAGAACCAGGAAGTGTGCCACATATGCTCAGAAAGATCTAGAAGTCTACTTTCTGGATGATTTTATGGTTTGTTAAAATCATTTTTCTAGAGAAAGTTATCGCGATTTTAGCAGACAGAGGTCAGACCTCCTGGTTCAGCATCAGTCGCACCTCACAGCACCAAAATGCACAGAGAGGACAGAAATTCAAGGCTGCAGCGCCAGGATGTTGGCGCTGCAGCGCTGGTAGCTGACACAAAGAAGGATTTGGACAGAAAGTTGGCGCTGCAGCGCCAGAAAGTTGGAGCTGCAGCGCCAGAATTAGGGTTTCTTTATGTCTTGGCGTTGCAGCGCTGGGATGTTGGCGCTGTAGCGCCAGCCCATGAATTTTGAATCTATAAATTAAAATCCTAGCTGAACAAGAATGGGAGGCGGAAAAGAGAAGAAAGAAAACAGAATTTGGAGGAGAGGAGACACGAAAGGAGGCTTGGAGACACTCCGGGAGGCTACGCATCACCCTTCCTTGACATTACTCAGGTAGCAGGATCATGAGGTCTATTGGTTTCCTTTTACTATACCCACCTCATCGTCGGTGGGGAATTTCATTTTTAAATGGTAGGTGGAGACAATTATTTTCAGCTTGTTTAGGGTAGGTCGGTCGAGGATCATATTGTAGGAAGATAGTTGCTTGACAACCAGAAAGGTGGTTTATATGGTGGCTGTTTACGGTGCCATTCCTGCGGTGACAGAGATGACTATGCTACCCTCAGCGAACACCAGGGTTCCTGCAACACTGTACAGTAGGGTGGAGATTGGCTATAGATGTTCATCTTTCAGCTGCATTCGCTGGAAAGCATCATAGAACAAGATGTCTGCCAAGCTCCCATTGTCTACCAGGATGTGTCGTGGTTGGACATTAGGAGGGAGACCACCATCGCATCATCATATGGAGTCTATACCCCATCTAAATCGTCGTTCATGAATGAGATTACTAGACTTGTCTTCTTTTGTTTATAGGGGCCGCTGATGGAGGCCACAGATCTGGCATATGCCTTGCTATTCTGCCCCGAGCTATCTCCAGCTGTGGAGCCTCCACAGATCGTTGTGATAACTTTGGTTGCCGTGACTTCATGGTTCCTTCGGTCGGGTTCTTCTTGGCTGGGTCTGGGGCTTTTTCGAGGTCTTTGACGTTCTCGGTCTCGATGAGAGGGGCGTCCGAGGTTTCCTCTAAGTTGGTCGGGCACCATCCTCTGCCAGGATCTGGTAAATTCCTTTAGGTGGTTGGGTTGCTGTCACAGGCAACCAAAAATAAAACCTATACTTTTAAAAGTACATATAGTAGTGTGAGTAAGGATCGCTCCCACGGAGAGTATCTAGCCTATATTTATGCTACGTGAACAAGGATGGGGGGGATTTGAGTATAATGAAAACAATTTTAAGAAAAACAACTAATGAACAATTCAAATTGAAGTATAAAAATCAATCAAAAGAACAAACCTTGGTCTAAGTCAACATCTGCCATCAGAATTTTACAACTGATCATCGATGCAAGTATATATCAATTCACACTTTGAATATTTACTGTTAGAACTATTTTCCTATCTCTCTTTAGTCGCAATTAATTAGAAAACAAACAATCTAATTAACCCTAACTACTAAACAACCCAAGACAAGCGCTATATATTTAATCTAATAGCTGTCTTAAGAATTAGAGAGATCGATGAAGCTAAACAACACAAGCACAAGCGGTTGCATTTAATTTATTCGAGTGTTCTTCCTAAGATCTAATAATTTCTGACGCAGCAAATCATTAAATCTTAGTTGCTTCACAAATTAAAGGGATTAAACAATTACGGATTTGATATCTAACCTAGCAATAGATTGCAATGAATAATAAACTAGTGGGCTTCTTAGTAATTAAATGAAACAATCATGAAAATAGGGACAAAAGAACATTCGATACTCAAAGTATAAATTGAACAATATAAAAAAATAGATTAGATCTCACAATTTTATTAATTCCGAGGCTTCCGTTTCCTTTGACCAATTATAAAAGTTTAGCCACGTAGGACCATGATGAAAACTCAAAGAAGAAGTTAGAGAAGAGGGAGAGAGAGGCGTCCCCCAAGTCTGATGATTTCTCCCCTCTTATACATGTTATTTTTAGTAGTAAAAACTCTACAAGGTCTTCTAAAATATTCTAAGTATTATCCTAAAATAACAATATCCAAATCTTACTAATTTAAGGAAAATATTAAAAATAAAATAAAGTTCTAATATAACTAGGAAACTAGTGTTTTCAGCATGAATTTTCATGTTCCAGATCTGGAAACTTCCAAAAATAAACTGCATCAAATCAGCGTAATAGAATTGCAGGCTAAGGGAATTTTCATAACTGTAACAGTGCAGGTGCAGCAACTCCAAGCCCAATTTCGACCTTGATGCAGCCCGTATCTCTCAAAACTCAAAACGTAAAAGTTATCGAGCATTTTCTTGGCGTTCTATACATCTGGAATCATTTCAATCGGAGCTCAGATGAGAGAGTTATGCCCAAATTACGAAGCAATGTCAAAACTTTCCGAAATCGCTCAATTAGTTTCGTTTTGCACTTAACGCCTCCATTTGCATCATAAATCAAAATATAAGAATAATAAGTACATTTAGGCACCAAATGAGTATAAAAAAACTAAACATTAAAGGAGAAAAATACGACATTTTGTATTCTCATCAAATTCCCCCACATTTAACTTTTGCTTGTCCTCAGGCAAAACTCAAATTCATTTTCCCGAAAACACCAAGGTTGCAAAGCCATCAACAAAGAACAACCAAGCTCTTCAAAATTCATAACATATCATGAAAACACATTCTTAAACAACTTACAATTACTTAGTAAGCATTTTCACTAAAAGATGGAGTAAACTAAATATGTAGACCCTCACGGAAATAAACACTCGACTCTCATGTGGTTGAAGGGTATGTGTTTCGCTCAAATTCATTCCAATGGAAATGATCTACCATAAGCTTGCATATCTTCTCATTCTCCACCACTGGGACCAGATGCATAACACGAATCATAAGAACTTTTCAAGGGTTGTAATGGGGTTTAGGATCAAGGTGGGAAATTGTAATACCTGTTTTCGTAAAGTAAGGATAAATAAGTAATTTAATAAATATGATATGAAATTAAAATAATTTAGTTACGCGAGGATTAAGTAATGAATAAAATAATTCTAAAAAATTTAAAATTTTAAAAAAATTCTGGACGTCTAGAACGTCCAGAAGAATAAAAAAAGAAAAACAAAATCAAAAAAAAAAAAAAAAAAAAAAAAGAAGAAGATTAAAGTCAAAAAAGTATGAATGCCATATGCTCTTTTGCGTGGCAGCTCAAGAATTATAATGGAGGGGGCTGCTAAAGGAAAGGAAGATATATATATATATATATTCAGTTTCTTTTAACTTCTCGTTTTTTTCTCAAAACATTTGGGGACCTAAAGAAAGACTGAAAGAGCAAAATTTTGAAAGGAGTTACTGTAGAATTTCATAGAGAATCAGGAAAAACGATCAAAAAAATAGAAGGTAATAATTTAGTGTTTATTTTTGGAATTTTAGCATTTATGAAATTTCTCTGAATTCAAAGTGGGAATTTTCAAAGTATGTGATTTATAACGAATTGAAGAATAAATTATAAATTTAATATAAATACGGTGTCAAGTGTTGACTATCTACAACCAGGGAAAATTTCTGAGAGAAACGGGAAAGGCAAGGAGGTGATCCACGGGTAGCTTTAAGAGCTACGTGGTGAATTGGATTTACTTTAAGTAATCCAAATAAAAATGAAAAATCTAGGGATGATATTAAAATAAATTATTAGCTTATGTTTTGGTGATAGATAAATATTTAGTTGATAGATATGATATTAATATTAGACACGTAAGAAAATTATTATGTGAGAAGAAATATTATTAGAATAATGAGTTGATTTAAATAATGATGGTGATAAATAAAATTATTGATGAGCTATAGTTGATGTTTTAATACGAATTTTGAGGAGATAAATTCTAGTGGATCTCGACAAACTTTGATGAATGGTTTGATGTGAATTGGGATGAAATTTAGTGGATCTTGACAAGCTTTAATAGATGATGTGATGTGATTTAGGATGAGAGAATTTTAATGGATATTTTTATATAATTTGATAAAAAAAATCAGGATGATTTGATGTGATTTGGGATGAGCGAAATTAGTGGAATTTTTTTTATATAATTTGATAAAAATCAGGATGGTTTGGGATGAGAAGATTTTAGTAGAATTTATTTCAATATTAAATATAAGAATAATCAAGATAGCCAATTTAAATGTTTTGAATTGATGTGTTTTTATATTACTGTTCATATGTATATTTCATATTATTATTCATATGCATATGCATTAAATGAGAAAGAAAAGAACTAGGAAGGCAGCCAGTCTAATTGAATAACCATGACAGCTAGTATGTGCTGGAAAATAAAGGGACACCGTGCCAGCCGGTATATGTTGAGAAAATTCTGTGACAACCAGGACAAGCTGTAAAGAAAAGAACCAGGAAGGTAGCCGGTCCAAATGAGAAAGAAAAGAACCAGGAGGGGGTCGGTCTAAGATAATAACAACCTATCGACAGGTGGGAAGACGTTCCCATCATAATCATTCATGCATTGCATATGTTTTAATTATTGCTTGCATTATTGAAGTGATGATGTGTGGTATGTTATTGTGAATTTATTTATAGATGGGGATGAGTCTCACAGAGAGACAGTTATGGTTATAAGAACCATCTAAATGGTAGATTTTATGATGTGAACCTCATTACGAGGTAATTATGAGATAATTGATAGTCTTGAGGTGAACCAATAAACAAGAGGAAGAGATTGATAGAGAATGGATATTATGACATGTGTAGTGATAGTAGAGTGCTAGTATCAAGTGTATGAGAAATAAATTGATTTAAATATTAAAAGATAGTTTATACAAATGAGTACTTTTAGTAAATTTAATTCACTAAGCTTATGAAGCTCACTCCTCATTGTACAATGATTTTCAAGTAGCAGGCTTGACAAATAGTTTGGTGAGTTGACGTTCAGAAGAAATCATTTTCTTTAAGCCACGTACGTGTCAACATCCTCAGACTAATGAGATAATAAAATGAAAAATTTATTTGTAAATATTCATGCATTTTACATTGTATAGAATGTTTAAAGATCGGATTGATGTAAAATTTCTTTTGGTGTTATTTATTTTTATTGTTGCATATATGTGTTGTGCTGGGATTTTCAAAATATGATGACATCGTCTCGAGGGTGGCCAACTCGAGATGGGTCATTACAGAAATATTTAGGAATGTAGCTCAAGAGCCATCAAAACCAATGGAGCAAAAATGAATCAACTCAAGCTTGAATATATAAGACATGTAAAACCAATCACTCCATTCAGCAGCTTCTTCGATTTGGCTTTAAAGCATTTAAACCATGTAAAACTCATGCATTGAAAAAAGGATTGTTCAAAGGAACACTTTTCGTTTGCAGCAGGGAACAATCCTTCGCAACAATTTCCACTTTTGTATATATCACGTATAAACAAACCACTTTCTTGGAATTTTAGGAGGAATTATGAACATAGACAGTTTGTAACATTAATAGCAATTTCCTCCATCACTTCTTTCCTTTTTTTTTTAAACAATATTACATCAACAATGGAACTCACGAATTCAGACATCCCCACACTTATTTCTTGCATACCCATACATATCATAATGATGAACAATGCTCCACTAGCTCTACAACTTGGGTAAATGCATTATTTTTTGGGTTTAAAGCTTACAAAATGGGTTCACAAAAAAAAATAAAAATAAAAAATAAAGCTCAAAGGGGTTCAACAAAGGGGAAAAAATTATTTACAAGGTAGGCTATTTGGTTTAT